>JBAMJR010000040.1:11622500-12047500 GCA_038501785.1 Myoxocephalus aenaeus
TGGAGTTCTAGTAAACTACCTCGACTGCAACTACGTCTACTGTCTCGCTGTTTCCCAACTCTACACTGGTGACCCCGTGAGTGAATACGACATGTCCGACAACGAAAACGACGTCGCCGCGGTTAACGTTCCCGCCGCACCGAACGCCGGTGCTAACGACATGGCTAACGTCTACGCCGCTACCGCCAAGTTGCCGGATTTTTGGCAGCATAACCCACGGCCGTGGTTTCAGCACATAGAAGCCCAATTCCAGCTCAGAGGAATAAACCAAGATGTCACGAAATACTTCCACGTGGTGGCCGCTTTGGATGCTTCGACGACGGCACGAGCGATGATGCTGCTGGAGGCTCCACCGGCTGCCGGCAAGTACGGAGCACTAAAGACATTTCTTCTGAAACTTTTCGAACTTTCTGAACTGGAGAAGGCGGACCGCCTGCTCTCCCTCAACGGCCTCGGCGACAGCAGGCCGTCGGAGATGATGGAAAAAATGCTAGCCGTGCTAGGATCGGCTGATCCCTCCTTCCTTTTCACGCACATTTTCCTGAGGCAGCTCCCAGTGCCTGTACGCACGGCACTGGCCAGTTCCCCCCTCGCCTCGTCCAAGGACTATCGCACTCTGGCTGCTGAAGCAGACAGGGTTTTCCTGGCCAACCGGCAGCAGTTTGTCCATGCCCTGCTACCCCACCAGGGCACCCCGCCCCCGCCCATGGAAGACTATACAGACACTGCGGCTGCGGTGACGGCCCGCCGCCAACCCGACGACGGGCTCTGTTACTACCATGCCAGGTTTGGGGCCAAGGCCAAGCAGTGCCGTAAGCCATGCAGTTTCAAGCCACAGGGAAACGCCAGGGCCGGCGCTCGTTAGCGGCTATGGGCGCCGGCCGTGACTGCAAGCTGTTATTCATCGCTGACTCCTTGTCCGGCCGGCGGCTGCTGGTCGACTCGGGCGCACAACGCAGCATCCTGCCAGCTCAACCCGTGGACACCATGGCCGGCGGACGCGGCCCCCAGATGGACGCCGCTAACGGCACGCCCATACGTACCTACGGCACCAGGCAAGTGGAGGTGTGTTTTGGCGGCCGCCGTTTCGGCTGGGACTTTGTTGTGGCTGCGGTATCCACGCCTCTCCTGGGCGCAGATTTCCTCTGTGCTTTCAGCCTGCTGGTGGACGTAAAGAACTGCCGCCTGATTGATGCCCTTTCTTTTGCCTCGTACCCCTGCACGCTGGGGGGGGGGCTGGGGCGCTCTGCCTGTCAAACACGCTGGTCACCGGGGACCCGTATCAACACCTACTCGCCCAGTTCCCCGACCTCACCACACCCACGTTCTCGTCTGCGGTGGCTAAGCATGGCGTGGAGCACCATATCACCACTGTGGGTTCCCCTGTCTACGCCCGGGCCCGCCGCCTTGACTCAGCCAAGCTGGCGATCGCCAGGGAGGAGTTCTCGACCATGGAGCGCCTCGGCATTGTGCGCCGATCAAACAGTCCATGGGCGTCCCCCCTACACATGGTTACTAAGGCCGACGGGGGTTGGCGCCCGTGCGGCGATTTCCGTCGCCTTAACAATGCCACTGTTGCTGACCGGTACCCCGTCCCGCACATACAGGACTTCTCTGCCCACCTGGCAGGGGCCGTCGTCTTCTCCAAGGTGGACCTGGTGCGGGGATACCACCAGGTGCCAGTCCACCCACAGGATGTCCCAAAGACGGCCGTCATCACGCCCTTTGGACTTTTTGAGTTTTTGCGTATGCCGTTTGGCCTCAAGGGGGCGGCGCAGACGTTTCAGCGCCTGATGGACTCTGTTCTTCGGGACATGCCTTTTTTGTTTGTTTATTTAGATGACATTCTAGTGGCCAGTGCATCCAGGGAGGAACACATGACTCACCTCCAGCGGCTGTTCGAGCGCCTCAGCGAACATGGCCTCATCGTCAACCCAGCTAAGTGCCAGTTTGGCCTGTCGTCCATCACCTTCCTCGGCCACCACGTCACTCCGCGGGGAGCCGTCCCCCTTCCCGCCAGGGTGGAGGCCGTCGCAGGTTTCCCTCGCCCCCGCACCGTACAGTCTCTGCAGGAGTTTCTGGGCATGGTGAACTTTTACAACCGTTTCCTTCCCCATGCTGCCCACCTCATGCGCCCTATGTACGAAGCCCTGCGGGGAAAGCTGCCCAAGGATGTGTTGGACTGGTCCTCGGAGATGGACATAGCCTTCACTGCGGCCAAGGCCGCGCTGGCCGACGCTGCTCTGCTGGCGCACCCGTCTCCCGCTGCCCCCATCGCCCTCACCATGGACGCCTCTGACTACGCGGTGGGGGCGGTGTGCGAGCAGTGGGTGGGGGGCGCCTGGCAGCCGCTGGCGTTCTTCAGCAAACAGCTCCGTGAAAACGAGCGCAAATACAGCACCTTTGACAGGGAACTGATGGGACTTTTCCTTGCCACCAGACACTTTCGGTTCTTGTTGGAGGGCAGGCGTTTCACTGCGTTCGTGGATCACAAGCCGCTGACGTTCTCCATGGCCAAGACCATGGAACCGTGGTCGGGGCGTCAGCAGCGTCAGCTCTCGGCGATTTCCGAGTTCACCACGGACATCCAGCACGTGTCGGGCAAGGACAACTTTGTCGCCGACTGCCTCTCTCGGGTGGTCGTCGGGTCCGTCCACTTGGGGCTCGACTACGCCGCCATGGCGGCGGACCAAGCCACGGACTCAGACATTCAAGCCTTCCGGTCGGCTCCTACTGCACTGCGGCTGGAGGACGTGATGTTCGACACAGCCAACGTCACCCTCCTCTGCGACACCTCTACCGGTCAACCGCGCCCGCTGGTGCCTGCTGCCTGGCGGCGGCGGGTTTTCGACACCATCCACGGCCTTTCCCACCCTGGGGTGAAGGCCTCGGCTAAGCTGGTGGGCGTCAGGTTCGTTTGGCCTGGTCTCCGGAAGGACGTTAGAGCCTGGGCTGGCTCTTGCGTTGCGTGCCAGCGCGCTAAGGTGCACCGCCATACAAAAGCCCCTTTGGCACCGTTTGTGGTGCCGGAGAGGCGCTTCGACCACGTGAATGTGGACCTGGTGGGCCCCCTGCCCCCCTCCCGCGGATATACTTACCTTCTCACCATGGTGGACAGGACCACCAGGTGGCCGGAAGCTGTCCCCCTGTCCTCCACTACAGCAGCGTAGGTCGCCCGGGCATTCATCGGGTGCTGGGTGGCCCGCTTTGGCATGCCGGGTGACATCACGAGCGACAGGGGCCCCCAGTTCACCTCGGAGCTCTGGACTACAGTTGCTGAGCACCTGGGGGTGAAGATTCACCGCACTACGGCGTACAATCCGCAGGCTAATGGACTTTGTGAGAGGTTCCATCGTGACATGAAGGCCGCTCTTCGTGCCAGCCTTACGGGCGCCGACTGGATTGACCGCCTCCCGTGGGTCATGCTCGGTCTCCGCTCTGCCCCCAAGGAAGACCTCCAGGCCTCATCCGCCGAGCTGGTATACGGCCAGCCCCTGCGGGTCCCGGGGGAGTTTCTGCCGGACGCGACTGCACCCTGGTCCGCCTCCTCTCACCGAACTGTGTCCCGGGGCGTCGCCGATGCCTTCGTTCCTGTCCCGACGACTCGCCACTGCCTCCCCCAGTCCTATGTCCCCAGGGACCTGCCAGCGGCGAGGTATGTCTTCATCCGTCATGACAGCCATCGGTCTCCGCTGCAGCCCCCCTACGACGGCCCCTTCCGTGTCCTGGAAGCGGGCGCTAAGAACTTTGTTGTGGACAGGGGGGGCAGGCCGGAGAGAGTCGCTATCGACCGTCTCAAGCCTGCTCATTTAGACATTGATGAGCCCGTCCAGTTGGCCCTGCCCCCACGCCGGGGGCGCCCCCCTGTTTCAGCCCCGCCCCCTGCCCCGACCTCTGTCCCTGCCCCGGCCCCACTGGAGTCCCCTGCTGCGAAGCGCAGCCGTTTCGGCCGTTTGGTCCGCCCCCCGCCACGTTGACTTTGCCTTTTTGAGTCAGACTCTGTTCACTGACTTTCGTCTATTGCACTTTTGGTTGGGTGAATTCTGGGGGGGCCTGTGTGGTGACCCGAATTCGGACTGTGAGAGACATTCACCTAAGAGCTACTGTGCCTTTAAGAGCGGGGGGGGGGGTTTCGGGGTCTAGGGACTTCCGTTTCCGGTTATTGTGGTTGTTGTGCTGCCGCTATCTTGATGCACAAGTATTGTACATTTTATGTGGAGTTCTAGTAAACTACCTCGACTGCAACTACGTCTACTGTCTCGCTGTTTCCCAACTCTACACTATACCCTTAACCAGAGGGAGCTAAACTTCACTCAGAGCATCGTTTAGAAGTATGGTAGCTTCTTGTTACTCAGTGTATAGATACTAGATTTTCGTTTGGACAAACAGACAGGAGAAGCAGCACAGGAGCAACGTAAAGTACTACTGTGATGTATTTTAGACACCTAAAAGAAGTTTAGGTGTACGCTACATTTAGAATAGTTTCCCCTCTTTACCTTGATGCCAGACATACCTTTCTGACAGAGAACCATTATCTATGCTCTCTTCAAAGCCACAAAGGTCTATACTATCCCAGTTAGTATAGACCAGCCGGTCCTGTGTTCTGAGAGGTAAAAGGACTTTTTGGTCACACTTTCTATGAAGCCCATGTCTGTAACGCATTATAAACTTCCTTATAATCTGCTTGTAAGACTGTATAAGCATAGTGATAAGCACTCATAAATATTAATAATGCTTTATCGCAATAATCATAATACATTATCACTTTGAAAACCAACCTATTTTTAGGCCTCTGCTCGAAAATTGCATACCCAAACTAAAAAGGGTGTAGCTCTGCAACCGCTAGGGCTATTTGAACAATTTACATTTAAATTTTCTCATGTACCAAACTATATTTCACTTGTATATTACTTATGGTGTTCAATACATCCAAATACTGCAGTTTGGGTCTTTTTTTCATAAAACAAGCTATGATTTTTTTTTTATAACAATCGCTCAGTCTGCCACCTCTAGGGGGGATTGGTTTTGAATTGATTAAAAAACATGTTTTAATGACTGCGGTCAAGTATCATAATGCTTCTTAATTTCTAATCACTCACTGCCATTCCCATTGTTGTTATACAGTATAATCTCTTTCGTCAGTTTAGTCGTGTCCTCAGTCAAAGGCAACCATACAGCCAGGAGAGTGACTGCCTCACCTCATGTGGAGGGATTGATCTGGATTTGCTGGATTTGTGGAGGATCAGGACTCTCCAAGTGAAGACACACAGGTGGTTGAGGTCAATGAAAGGTGAGCAAGCCAGATAGCTTGTGTCTCATCAGCTGGCGCCCAGCTGTTAAACAGCTGATCCACTGAATCCGCAGGTAGAAAATCCACGGCCCGCCACTTGTATTCACTGAAACTTTGGTTAATGCCTGCAAGCAGTGGACCTGTCATTTGTGAAGTGAGCAATGGAAGCAGTTGAAATGTCAGTTTACTTGCATGCACTGTAAATACTTAAAGTCAGTTGGTAGGAAAGCCGTGACAACTGAAATGTTAGTTGAAGTATTAAATGACTTTCTTTCAAAGAAATAGTCCCCATGAATACTTCAAACAGTGTGTTGTGTAGATTCCCCAGAGTAACACTGGACTGTTTCTGGTGTGGCCCCATCATAACATACTCAATAAGCTTCCAAAACTGTACATTAAAAATATGGTCCGTGTGCACAAGATGCAAAATGGGTTTTTAGAATCAATATACCATCACACCCAGGAATTCTGGGAAGACCCTTCCATAGGTAATCATAATAATGTTCTCATCATTTCAAATGAAATTTATTTTCATTACAAAATCAACAACAAAAATCATAAATTGCCAGAGACATGCGTAATAGCTCAACCTTTTTTTCTTCTTTTAATAATACAGAACAAAGGGAAACCGCAGCGTCTGACTTGCCTCAATGAAATCCCTTCACATACTTCAAACCTTTTGGTATTTCTTATGTATGATATTGGCTTCAGGATGCGCTGAGAGGTGATTAACCTTCGACATTTAGGTTTCTACATTTTGCGGAGAATTCATAGGCCTCGCCCCCTCTCTCTATGACATTGTTTTATTGAGTTATTCCCAAAGAAATGCTGTATATAGCTAGTTATGTCTTGTTATTGTAGTTTCTGTTGCTATGCGTGTTTACCATGGAACAGTAACACAGACTGGTTTGGACATTCACTCGTCAATCTGGTATCTGGCTCATTTACTGCTGTGGCCCAGTCACACCAGCACTCACACCACATGCTGTTCTTTCCTGCCAGATTCAACTTTGGTGAGCTTCTGTAAAAAAACTCTAGTTCTGTTAGCTTAGCTGCTCGCCTCTGGTGCTGCTTCAGTCTTTCTGATGTGACCAGGCCTATAACAAAGCCAATCTTCGATTAAAGGATAATTCAAGTTGATTATAACTTGGGTTTGATTTATTTGTAATATTTATTCACTTTTATTGGATACTTCTCAGATCTGGAAACATGGTGAAGTCACTGCAACAAAAGTCTGGATGGAAGAAACAAATGTTCAGGTTGGAAACAAACCAATAGATTATCTGAACCCCTTTGTGGTCACACTGAATGTCAGTAATAATCCCCCATTGAACGGGTAGACGTGGTTTATGTTGAAGCAGGAAGGGGGATGTGAACTGTGATGAATGTTCACAACAGACGGTTTGAGCCCTCCCAACTAACCTGTTGGTTTGTTCCCATCGGTCTGATCATGTGACCGAGTCACTGTTCACAGATCTGTTTGTGTCACTGATCGATGGAGAAGACCCAAGGAAAATCATTTGCTGTTATCCTTTAAGGAAAATAACAATTTGAGTGCTGATTTCATGTGAACGTGTTTTGTATGTACAATTCTTGGTTATTCATCTTCATGAAAATGATAGTTTGAGAGGCTTTTTTATGTATCAACTCTTCAATGAAACATTCAGAAAGAGACAGTGTATGCGATCACATTTGGCCTGACTTTATATCAAGCTCTTTTACCTTCATTATCCCTAAATATGTACAAAAAAATCCAGTCCAATTAATAATAATCTATTACATGTTTTACAAAAGGGACTTTGAGTAAACTTCATTGGTTTGAAAACACATTCAGATCCTTGTGTCACCATGAGAAATACTGAGGAAGCATTTGCAGGAATGATATAATGCATGTATCTGGTCAGTATTTTCCCTCTCATGTTTCCGTTTCATCCATGTAACTATCATCATACTCATACACAGTCATACCTGCCAATAGAAACACACACACACACACACACACACAGTAGAAATATGATGATCAGTAACTCTTCAGTTGCATTTCAGAGTTGGTTTGCTGTCAATATAATACACACTAAATAGTACAGAGGTCACAGTACATTTACAAAAGATAATCTGCCTGAGGCAACTAAAAAAGCACTGTCAGGCCTCTCCAGCATCATCTGTGGATCCACACGTTTCTCTGACTTAGTCTCAGAAATGAAAATGGAAAGACCAGTCGTTTTTCCTTCATCCCTCAGGTTGACGTCCGAGAGGAAAACAACTGAGAGAAACACTCCAGAGCGGGCTTCATTCACATCATCCGCCTGCGATAGAAAAGTTACTTCCACTACTTTGAATGTTCCCCGTTATCACCGTTTCACATCATCTGTCCATGACCACAGTTCCCCCAGGTTTGGATGGGAAGTCTTCCAAACGTTCCTAGAGTACAGTGTTCTGTTTCCTCCTTGAAGGACTTCAGTGCATACAGAAGAGACACGTGTCTACTCTTGGTTGCATTGGTTGGATGTTTTTATGGAGTAAGGCCATAATTCTGAAAATAAAAACAAGATTAGCGGTTCACTGTGGCGTGCCGTTGTCGGGTTTGTTGGATATGCCACGGCAGACAGAGGAGCACCTCAAACCCCCAAACATGATTTTCTATCAAGCTTTAAGGACGGTGTCATGTTTACACATTCACTGACAAACTACAATCTCTGCCTCTGTCCTTTCTTCCACCTGAACTCCACTTCAAGCTATGTTCTTTTTAAAGAGAGATGCAAGAAAGAAACAGCTCATCGAGTTTTAGATTTGTGCAAAAATAAAGCAGTAGATGTCCTCAGATCTTCAGAGCTCTGTGTGAGGTAACAATCAGTTAGTTTCTGTATGCTCAAACTCCATCGAGGTGATAGTGACCGGTCTTGTTATCTAAGCTTTCGTGCCAACCATCTTGGCTCCATTTTGTGACGTGGCCTGCGTAGTTGTACGTCATGATACTAATACCAATTTCTAATAATACTTTTGATAGAACAAGTGAAAATTCTCACTTTATCTCATAATATTGACCTGAAAAAAAAACAATATTTAAAAATGGTTTAAAAGTCAAAATTGGGATTTAGAACCTCTCATTTTGATTTACATCATCAAATATCAATGCTATGAATGGGTAAAGCGGATTTTCCAGCAGTATGTGGCTTGTGTTTTGGTTGCATGTGTGAACAGATCTCTTGATATCTGATGTTGGAAGAAGCCCTCCCTCAGCCGGTGGTTGGAGAGCTAGCTGCAGTTCTCAGTGCCCACTGACATCGGCCTTAGCAGTTCTCTTCAGTAAAAGTGGTGTTCCTGTGGTTTTGTCTCGAGGTGCATGAACATAAGTCCTCATCGTATGTTTTCTGTTGCACGAGTGAGCGACGACAACAACCCACTTCAGCCTACAATCACTGGCACAGATGGAAGTTTAGTTTTTTACACTGACAAGCAGAATGAAAATATGCCAAGAAGAAAAGCCTGTTGACACTTCCTCTCGTCTGTTATGTCACATTATTTACTCAGAGACTTACATTTCCTTTGCAGTCTCATATGACTTATTAATCTATCCATCCATTGTCTCTACTCCTTCTCCCAGGGCAATAATACCAGTTGGGATTGCAATCAAGATCTGTTTCCTGCTGGGCTGAGAACACTCAGGCGAGGAGGTACCTTGGGATGTCGTACAGGAACCCACGTCACATAACTGAGATGAACAGGAATAGTAAAGACTAAAGGACCTAAAACCAGCACTTTATATGGCTGCATTTCAGAGGGAAATTGGTTCCTTTCAATGGATTGAGTGTAGTCAAGAGATCAACACATGGAGGCAATGTAAATCCACACACGTCTTTTAAGTTCAGTGTTTGTGAACTTGACACACTAATGTGATTGGCTGTCAGGTAGAAAACTGTCTAGACAAGCTGACCTTCAAACTGTGTTTCCTTCCAGCTTTAGACAACCTATATCTGCCCAGCTACTAACTAATACACTTCTTTGCCAACATCTTTAGTGAATTGCAAGCACAAGGAAAACATGCTTCAGGTCACATAAGCAATGTGTTAACACATACATTACAGCTCTACTATACTGGACTTTTAATGGACGTAGCTCTGTCTGATATTTGTGCTGAAGACTTCAGAGGAGAAGTGACAGAAACAAACAGGAAAAACTATCTTTTCTGTTTGAACATGAAGACAAAGACAAATAAAATGTAATCAATATTGATTCCAATCCAATTGTCAACAAATACATTATTTACATACATTCACTAGTGAATACTTTGCTGCAGAAACACAAGCTGATAGAAGCTCAACGGGCACAGGACAGCTGTGACGGAGACGCGTCTAGTGGATACTGAAGGTATTGCGTTTCACTTTGGTTCGTATTTCTGTTCCATTGTGGGAATTTTTGAGGGCATTACAATTTAAACTTCACAAAATTCAGACACTCAAAATAGGATAAAGTAAATGAAGTGCACTAGGTAGCCACTGGGAAGCTATTTGAGCATAGCTATTGGAGATCTGCAGTGGTCAGGTAAAGACAACCGGAGCTTCTAAGAGAAGCATCTCATGTCAATGGGCACTTCAGACTCAAACCTCTGCTTTCCATCAACTGAGCTGATCGCTTCCTCTCTTTGTCTTGAAGTGATGCACAGAATGAAAAGAACATGTGTATCAGTAGTAAAGTTTCTGAAGTTTGACAAATAATAGACAAGATGAGACTGCAGAAGATTCATCATCATGGTCATAATTATTTGTTGGTGTTTTTGTCACTGATGTGTTTGCTTCAGACAACAGTAACAGTATGTTCCTCGTTCAGTGAATTCATATCATTACCAACTTAAGATCAGCTTCAACCAGCTCACTGTCCTCTGAGTCAATGATATTCATAAACTCTTTGAGGCTGCCTTTGTTTCCTCTACCGAGTTCAAGAATACAGCTTAAAAACAATATTTTCAGGCCAGAATGGGTAAACAGCTGAACAAAAGCCGGCTGTCTTTGGATAGAGTGAAAGAAAACCAAATTATTTTTCTTCCAACACTATTGTTAACAACATTTTAAGACAAATACAATAGGTGCCATTAGGGCTCATCCCTGCGGCTTAGGGGTTAAGATGGGACCATGAACAGCAACATCCTCTGTTCAAATCAGTCCCGGGACCTTTGTTGCATCTCTCTCTCTCGGTCTCCCTCCTGTCCTCTCGTCTCTAACATTATCGGCCTTTGCTAACTAATCCAGCCTGTTAAGGAAATTTAGACTAGAAAAGTTGCTGCTTTGTCCTTCTTAGGAATCTTTTGGCACCAAACCAGCTCAAATATCCTTTGTGCCAATCAGACTTTTCTAATTGGCCATTTTGACATTCTTTATGAAGCATCTCATGTCATTTGTTGTTTGTCTGGCTTGGTTTCCCCTATGACTGCATTATTACTTGCATGTGATGCAATTTAAGTATTTTTCTCTTGTTATCATGGATGCTTTTTGAGTGAAAAAGGGTTGGTAGATGGAAATACATGCTTACCATTCCAGTGTTTTAACCATTACACTCACTAGTTTGCACCCACTGCTTAAAAGTAGCTTGCATTAAATCAAACGTCATATTAGCTCAGGCAAACACTCCCACAACACATCAGTTGGCTGCCCCTTGGTTTCTCGCCATGTTTCGCTCATCATCTCTGCTTACATGACACAATAAGGCTCTCGTGGCAGATGAGGTTTAGTCCTGCAGCAGGCTGGTAGGTGGGAAAGGAGCCCTTTCTTCAAGTCTTTGTTAAGGAAGAAACAGACAATAGGGTTGACACCGGCTTGGGCAAAACTCATCCACACGGTGGTGGAGAGGTACCGGTGTGGTATTGTGCAAGCCTTGACAAACACCCTCCAATAGCAAGCCACTATGTAGGGAGACCAGAGCACCAGAAACAGCAGGGTGATCACGTAGAACATCCTGCCAAGCTGCTTCTCCGCTTTGAACTCCTCCATGCCCAACAGACGCCGGTTCTGGTTGTGCAAGTTCTGCCGGATTCCCAGCAGAGTCGGCGGCATCGGGCCCCTGCCAAAGCCCGCAATCCAGTTGGCTGCTGCTTGGCCAGTAGCCCCCGGCCCGTGAAAGGTCCAGTTCTGACTTATGGCCGGCACCATCTGGACCGGCTTCATCTTACGGTGCTTGTACTCAAAGAGAAGTAACTTCATGTAGACAACATGTGTGGCTAGAATGAGCACAGCCAGCATTAGCATGAAGCCCAGTGTATCGTTAGCCTTGAAGTAGCGATGCTCAAAGATGCACTGGTCCTCCTCGCGAATGAATTTGTAGGTGCCCACGTCAAAAACTGGAGGGAAAGCCATTGCCACCGACAGTGTCCACACCATGCACACCACCGCCACACATGTCCAGAACGTCATGCGCTTCGAGTAAAAGCGGTGGTGTGCAATGGCCATGTAGCGCGTTACGCTGATGCAGAACAGCATGAAGGCGGCATGGAAGCAGAAGAGCACGGCCATGAAGGCCACCACCTTGCAGCTCAGCACGCTGTAGGTCCAGGCCGAGCCGTTCTTTATAGACACCAGCACGAAGGGGAAGCAGATGGCTGAGCGGATGGTGTCGGCCAGGCACAGGTCCAGCAGGAAGTAGTAAGGTGCCTTGTGCAGGGCTCGGTCCCGCAGTACGAGCAGAGACACCACCACGTTGCCCACCAGGCTGAAGCAGATGATCAGCCCCAGCAGCACCAGTTTGATATAGGTAGAGACAGCCGAGGACGGGCTCTCTGCTACCATACCTCCTGCCGTGGCCACCGCTGCTGCCATAGGCCCAGCCGGCCCTTCGCTGCTCTCGTTTCTATTCGCCATCCCGAATGCCCCCCCACCCATACCAGCTTTTCTTCAAACACCAAAGCCACCACTCCTCCGCCGCCTCCTCCGTCTGCTGATCGTTCCTCCGTCCTCGTGGTTGCCTCCTTTCCGCAGTTCACAAGCAACAGGAACACCTCAATCCACATCGCCCCATTTCGAGAAGGGCCCCTTCTTTGGTGTATTATGTCGTCCGACCTGCTGATCCGCTCCAGGAGCCTGAAAACAATTGGAGAAGACAAAATAATTAGGACTTTGGCTAGATCTCTGTTACGTGTTTGTGTGGAGCGTCATTTCAGTCATTCAGATAGTACCACACCAACATTCTGAGAACACTCTCTTAGTCTACCTCTAGTGCTGCGTTCACACCAAAAGGGTTGTGAATTTTCACCTGACTTTACTCCCTCGAGTTTCTGTGGTTAATTTGCTTTTTCGCTGCGGAAAGGGGGCTCGGCTTATCTCCTTGAAAACATTGACCATTTCCGCCATTCACCATTGAAATAACCACTAGTTCTGCTTTATACTGGTTGTGGAACATCAAACACCCCCGTGTCTGGGTTCATAATATTATCCGTAGTCGCACACAGCTCCGACTCCTCCAGGACGAGTGTCTGAATGAAGCCGCTTCCAGCGCTCCTTCAGCGGACCAGCAGTTTCATTCAGCAACGGCAAGACGGCGGTGATGACGGGCGGAGCTTCTCAACTCTGATTGGCTTTCGCAACTCAGCGTCGGGCGAATTTCAACTCGGGCGAAAAAGCGCAAAAGCAAATTTTCGCAACGCTTTTCCGCCTCATTCACAGCGCCCGGCGAAAAATTCGCTTTTTCACAACCATTCGCGTCTGTGCATTGACTTTACATGTAATCTACTAGCGCGAATATTTCGCAACTCTTTTGGTGTGAACTAGGGCTGCAACGACGATGTCGATTATGAAAAATCGTCGACGCGTATTTTGGTCGTCGGCGCATCGTTTGTAATGAAAAGATTCAGAGCTACCGGTCATTTTCATTCGGCATTGCAATGCACTACATCACGGGTGCCCAATACATCGGCAGAGGTAGTGCGGGTAGATCGCATGCCATTAAAAAAAAAAACAACTGTATCGACAAAACCCATCTCAATCACCACGGACGCTGCGCCCGCAATGGTCGGTCGCTTGAATGGATTTATTGTTAAGTGCAGGGAGAACGATGCTTTCCCCGACTTCCTTAATTACCACTGCATAACAAGCATTATGCGCTACAACGCTAAACAGGAAAGAGATCACGGAGGTGGCATCGAAGATCGTCTATTCGAGCGAGAGCTCTTCAAAGACAGCTGTTCATCACACTGATGTGAGACGGCTTATAGAGCTCTGTCCAGAGATAAATGAGTTTCTCCATGTAGTTAAACATGCGGAATACAACCAACTAAATGACCATCAGTGGCTGTAGACTTGGCATTTTTAACCGATCTGTTGAATGAGCTTGACCGTGGTTGATATGATCAGCTCAGTTAATGCTTTCAAACGGAAAACGCTTGTCTGTCCTCAAAGCTGCAGCGCCATGGTTTGGGGAACTTGACAAGTGTCTGTCAGAGTTTATTTATGTGAGTCAGCCTTTTCTCACATGAAAAATATTAAGTCCAAACATCGTTCCACCAGCAGCAGCTACTAATGTAGGTAGATATTTTTGACTTGGTCATTTTAAAAGTAGCTTTTAAAAAGTGTGGGCCGCCCTGCTCCAGAGCATGTCAATATGCTCACGTTTCTGCATTACAATCTAAAACGTGTGTAAATTGTGTTGCCCTGAAGGAGGGAGCAGCAAGACGTGGGACTGCAATAAGTCATTTTGATTTAGTTTTAAACCCTTGCACTTTAATTGTCGGGTAGGATGGACAATTTTTTTTTAACTTTTGGACTTTGAATGTCAGTTATTTTGCACTTTCAGAGGCTTGATTGCTATTTTGAGTTACTTTTAAAACTTTATTTGTACTTTTTCTTTACTTTTAAAGCATATTTGCACTTTAATTTGTATTGCTATTTAATTTATTTGTTATAATGTTCTGATGTTCAGATCTTGTTACTCAAATACAAGTTCAAATTCCAACATTTTGAGTCATTTTAATGGGAAATAGTCATTAGATTAGTCGACTAATCGAAAAAATAGTCGATAGATTAGTCGATTATGAAAATAATCGTTAGTTGCAGCCCTAGTGTGAACGCAGCATTAGTCTTTCCTTCATTTTCTCAGAGGAGTCTTTCAAGCCGTGCTGGCTGTTTTTTTCCCAGCACACCATGGGGCTGTAAATTTCGGTTGACATTTTTTTTGACCAATTGTTAAAATCTGCATTGAGCTTGATTAAACTGTGCTGTGATCTGTGAACAGTCATCATATAGGTGTTACAACATCACGTTGCTCCCTCGCCTTTTCTTAAACCTCACATATCTGTTTGTTCCCAACAGTCCACAAAAAGCTGAACATCTTGCACCCATTTGACATAAAATGGATTTATAAAGTTGAAATGCTGAACAATCATTAAGAGTGGTGTTCATGTCCACCTGATTAATGTAGGTCCAATATTCACTCTCACTGGTTTATTTGGTCTCCATCAACTCCTGAGGAAATCTTCTTAGCTGCTAAATGCTGCGCTGTGTTCAGCAGCTAGTCTTTAACTGAGTTTTCACTGCATTCATGTGGCCCATGTGGGTCAGAGTGATGCAAGTTGTGTCTTTGCCCATATGGAGGTGAACAAGTGATACATGCAGGGGAATTCAGTTATTATATGAAAAGTATACTGTATAACCACATTAAGATGGCTGACCCCTTAAACCTTAGCCTCAGTGAGGACTGTTAATAGTTGATAGGGACGGGCATGGTTGCTCCTCATGGAAAGCTTAGAAAGCAGCCGTGCTGCACTGTAGCAGAGGTTGGTAAGGAAACCCTACGTACATTTGTCAAACCAACCACTAAAGCTGGATTTATAATTGTGCAGTAAGGGGTTACATTGGAGCCTGCACACAGAGCCGCAGTAAGAACTGTGTTGTGTGCAACTCCAACATGCTTTAAAACCGATTAAACCGATTATTCTTTCCTGGGTTAAGATCTCAGGTGCCAGGTCAGTGTGCTCCGGATCCAGAGCAAGCATATGGACTGTTTTAATGTAGGAGTTACACACATGCGACAGTTTGACAACATGTTCTGATTCATCCTTGAACTGACTGAACTGTGGAATCAGTTCACGTTGAGTGACACGCTGAGGATGTCTGGACATAAACACGCAAGACCTGTTTGTGAGGATAGAACTCCAAAGGAAACAACTACATCACTTCATACCCACAAAGGTTCTGTGAGACTGTGGCATCAAATCTAATATTTATAAACTATTTGTATGTCAATGGCTCAGTCAGGACAGACTAATACAGTTATGGTTAAGGGTGCATAATATGATATTGGGAGCCTTTTATTGCCTCTCAATGGCTCTCAACATGGCCACGCCTGAGCCAGCGGCTCATAGGTAATGGTGCTAACAGCGCTAACAGTATAACATTCGTGCTGACCGAGCTAATAGTGTTGACATGAAGGGGAACAGGAGGCGCTATGCTATCAGCTGTACTATCAGGATGTCCTATGTAGATTGTAAAGCGGCAAATTTGTGAATTTGGGCTATACAAAATAAATGGAATTGAATTATAGCTTGAGGTATCTGTTCCCCTCAGCTAGTAGTATTACTACCTTGACTCAAGTACTCAAGTGAATTCAATTTAATGTGTACGGCTGACATCATGGAAAAATGTACAAAATGAACAGAAATGTGTCTTCCATAAACCAGCGTCCTCTGTTGCTGTGCAACAAGTACAACCACGCCGTCAACAGCTCATTAGCAACTGTTAGCATGCTAAACACTAAAGCTGCTAGCAGCTGCTAGCGTGCCTGTAGACTTGTCATCTGGTGAACCGTTAACACGACCGGAGAGGCTGAAACGCGTCTGCCTACCAATAAAAAGAGATGAAAGCTAAATAAAACCTCTGACATTGTCTCAATGAAATACTTAACTAACCCCGAGGTTGATATGTCAGTACAGTCCAAGAATAGTTTCATATCAGCTCTTCATGAGGATGAGGGGAGCCTTTGAGGAAAATTAATTTGAAAAAAGCTAACTTGAAGAAATCCCTTGGAGCCCCATTAAAGGACTAGCTGAATATGAACGGAAAACACAGCGTGATGAACGACAAAGATGTTTAGCAAATCCAGATCAAATTGATTTAATAAATGTCACTTTCATCAGCGGTTTGGATCAGGTTGCAGTCCTCATCGCTCCACAGGCTGGGAGCAGAGAGGAACTGGGAGAGGGGCTGTGTGTCTTGAAGGAGGGGCTTTGCGGAGCTGGAAGTTGGTTGGCGGCGGAGGGCAGAGTCACTGTCAGGAACTGGGTAGCAACAGCAGCCCAATACCTCTGGCTTGATGTCGGTGGGAGGAGGCGACAACGCTCACTGGAGGAGATGGAGACAGAGTTGGACTCTGACAGCGAGGCCCAGCACCAGGCCTCCTCACACGGAGTCTACAGGTCTGATGAGGACTGGAGAGCCAGCAGTTGCTGCAGTCCTGCATTAGGGAGTCTGTCTGGCTTAACCACACACACACACACACACACACACACACACACACACACTCACTCAGGAGGTGTCGCTGTGCTCTCTAGGGGGCACATCACACTAAATGCTATTAAATCACTGGGTTGTCCAGTGCTGAGCGAGGCCCTGCAGCTGGGGGAGTCCTGTATCAGTTCTCATGTGCCACACTGACCACTCCATGCATCCGACATTAGGATTAGGTCTGCATAATGCCAGATGATCCCCCTGTAGAGGCAGACAAAGGGCAGCAGTCCCAGTGAGCTGTGATGGTCTGGGCCTACAGGAGGCTGCAACCAGGACTCAGCAAGAGCTGATTCCACTCAAACATACACCATGCAGGACGTTCTGCAGACCAGGGACCTGGAGGCAATACAAAATGGTAGTCGTGTTGTGCTGCTTACCTGCTGTGGGCTGCTCGTCCTCCCCTCTGGCAGGAGGCCGTCTGTTGCAGTCCTCATGTAATGTGGATCCACCTGGTTCCCACAGAGGACTGCCTACTGGGACCAGTGGGGCGATCAGACAGTATTGGCAACAGTGTCAATGCTCCAAATCTGTGTGAAAGGGGGTTTGGGAAGCCTGTTGCGGACTCCTTTTAAAAAACAAAGCTTTTAAACAACCCAAAATCGCGTTTCCTCTTTTTTCTTGTGCATGTCATGTCTCCGTTTCCCCCCAGAAGCTCGTGTCGGTCGCCGGTAAATCCCCAATCCTTGCGGCAGCAGACTGTGGGCTCATCGCCAGTCAGACACGGTTAAACCCCCGATGGCAGCACCGGTGAACCCCTCTCTGCTCGCGGCTGCCCGGCAGCAGCAGACGCCCTGTGGAGCCTCTCCTGCTCGTGGTTTTCGGAAACCCTGTCGATCCGCCGCCGCACTTCCTTTCGCATTGTTCCAGTGAACCCTCACGTGCCGAAACCACCACCCGGGCTTCTGGGCGCAGAGGGCTCTGCTAGCTAGCTCGCGCGCCGAGGCCAGGGAGCCCCGAGCGGGCAGGGCTGCGGGATGACGCCGAGGCCGGTCCCCATCCTGTCCCGCAGCCCGTCAGCGGCTGGGCATGGCTCAAACAGGCGGCTGTAGCGGGATACCGCGCAGGGAAAGCCCGATGTGAGACGCCGGCTCCGTCGGTGTCGCTGGCAGGTGGATCCGCGGCTCTGGCAGGTCTCGGGAAGAAGCGCAGCATCCAACCGTCGGAGCGGTCAACTGCTGCTGGTGTCGGCAGTGATGTTGATCCCGTGTGAGGGTCCCTGGTCAGGGGGGTGTGGGCAGACCCTCCCCGCCACAGAGCCCACTGCCTCATTGTTTAAACATGTTTATGACAAAAATCGAGGTTTGACTTGATGTATGTATGTATTTCAAATAATACAAATACATAACAAATACATAATTTGGCAAAAATCCAGGTAAGAATCTGGGTTTCACCAAATTCCTTATTCCACATAGTAATATACAAAATATTACAGTCATACCAGCCTGAGAATGACAAGTATGTCGGTAAAGCGGTAGGAACAATGAGGTCTAGATGTATTGTTATTTATGTCGTGGTTTTCTTTTTTACTATCTCAATCATTTCTAATATGATATAACTTGGTTAAATACTTTTTATATATATTTTTTCAGTATATTTAATATTGCTATTGTATTCTTCTTTACTGTTTTTATTACTGTTTTACTGTTTATTTATATGACTTGATTTTTGTATTTACTATGTGTCTCTTGTGTGCACTGCTGCTGTAATCCTGCAATTTCCCCACTGCGGGACTAATAAAGGATTATTTTATTTAATCTTATTTTATTGATCAGTCAGTCGGTCACCCTTTGGTCCAGGTGGTGAATATACCTGCATTACGCCAACATGTTAGCATTGTCATTTTGAAAGTTTACTAGCATGTTACACTTATTTAGTCCAGCCTCTCAGATAGCATGACTGAGACACTCAGTCTTGTTTTTAAATGGCAGCAAAATATACTATCGTATAAATTGATAAGTCTGCAATGTAACATTGACACATTCAATGAGATAGCATGTTTCCTGGAATTAGTGACCGGCACAAAGGCCTGTCTGCCAGATGGAAGCACTGACATGCTGAACTATTCTTTTAAAAATCATGTGTCCTTTTATAATGTCTTGTGTGTGTGTTTTAATATTTTGTCTTAATACTTTTTCTGTCTTATGTTAGGAATGTATAATTACCCTTTTGTTTAAAGCCGCAATACAAAACAATCTTTAATGTCAAATCAAAATAAAGGAAGTCAAGGATCCAACCGGTTTTCTAAAAGTCCAAAAGGTTTTCAGTGATCAATTTAAGGATACAAAAAATAAAAAGAATAGTCAACTAGCAATACCCACACAGTCCTGACGGTGATGATAATGAATGCTGTGCTTTCTACCAAGGCAGCTGCAGTGCTGCTGCATGTATTCTAATGGCCGTCACGCAGGGTACTCAGATCAGTTTCTGCAGCACACTGGGCTGGAGCTAACAGAGGTCACGGGAACATATGGCAGTAGTGATGACATGGAAAACCCTCACAGTATGGCCTGGATCACTGCCCTCCTCACCCAGTCAGTTGTGTTTTTGTGTGGTGGGCCTTCATGCCTCAACAGCTGTCCGCTCTGCTGGAAGCTGGACAGGCAAAACACTTCCCACCACTACACCTGTCCTGGAATGAGCCAATCGTCCTGCACAGGCTTTGCTCAGCATTGGACCAGAGGTTTGTTGGGAAGGATAGATTCATTAAGTTGACTTGAATCAAGTTCATGATAAAGGATGAGTTGATTTCTGTTATCTGATTAGGAGATGTTACAGTGTGGTGCTGTTGTATGGTATTGGGTGGAATGTAAATGTGTGTAAATTCTAACTAAATATTAGAAGCTGCACTAAGACAGGGACATTCCTGGGCTGCTGTACTGAATGAACGGTAACAAGGTTTCTATTTTTCTGCTCACTGAAACATCTCAAACAAACCGTTCATCAAAAGGATTATTTTAAGAATGATAATTTGAATACACACATTGTACAGATTATACAACGATTATAAAAATAAACCCAATTTAACAATACTTTCATGATCAAGTTTCAATGACGAAATTATGAAATGTAGATAAGATGAAAAGTAAAAATTCCGATGAAACAGATTTTATCTTATCTTTTTGTCTCTTCCATGACTCATTCATTCAAATGAGACACTTTGAAAATGTATCTGACACAGCGGTTACCATGATGTTCAGAGACTAATCCTTCATCAGTAGCATGTCACACTATCACGCAACACATAAACCCACGGATGTTCCTCACAAATCACAGGAAACACTATTGTTGATGAATAAAAAGTATACATGTTGTACACATCCAGTCGCATCCTGTGCCGTTTAGTTGATTATTGTCATATCTATACATCTGCCTCAATTGTCCTCAATTGTCCTATCATATTCTGGTGGTAACGGGACACTTTTGTTGCTCAGTTTATGTCTTAAATTATACATTTTATTGGAAACAAAATGTGGTGGTAGCACCCAAACGTAATAAAATACAGCAAAGAAAAACAGAAATGAACTTCACAACATGTTCAGTGTTTAAATATTCTACGAGCTGGAATCAAAACACTAGAATGTACTACAATGTTCAAGTTTTAATTTGACAAAAATGCCATGCTCTTAATTTTGAAAAACGAACTTAATGGACAAAACCAAAACACAAATGAAGTAACACATCACGCAGTAAGTTAATCACAGCCTCACAACATTGGATGGTCATCACTGAATTTGAACCATTTGAGCATTTAAAAAATAAATAGACCATTACCAAATGCTATTTAATGCTGTCACGCACGCACGCACGCACGATATCTTTTAAGCAAACACTTCATTAAAAATGATTAAAAAGTTTATTTTTGTTTGACACAGACACCAAATAAATATCTCCTCCCACATGCCAACTTTACAGTGATGTACGAAGCATACGACTCTATTATGTAGAGTCTTTGGTATTTACATGAGTATAGTACGCTGTAAATAGACTGTAAACACACATGGACTGTACTCGGATGACCACTGAGACACAGTCACCCAAATGCAATGTGTTTATTCTCAATATTCATATACTCAGAACACTATCAGACAACGAATCAAGAAGCTGCAGGCAAAAACTTGTAATACAAAAAAAAATTGACGTAACTATCAATTTCAGTTTTGCATATGAAACTTTGGTGTGAAAACTGAGTCAAAGCAATCGGAAAATGCTGCGTAAGGAAATAATGGAACTCCATTATTAACACATTCTCTACATGTGTTACTTTTGTTCATGCAGTTTTAACCCGTGAATGATTTTTTTTTATCCATTTAATCCGTAATCCTGTTGTAATATTTCCAAAACATCTCGCATACAGAAAAATAAATTAAAAAAGAACAGCGACCATTTGAGAAATTCCTCTGTGCGGTTGAGGAATGAGAGGAAGGACAGCAGCTGTAAGTAATACTGTCGGTTTCAGGAGACTCTCCATTCCATCCAACAACATCAACCGGTCTCTCTTCCTCAGTGAGATCTTATTCAGTGTGCTGTTGGAAATGCACCACAATCATCTTATGTCCAGCTCACACTCTGGATCTTTTTTCATGTCAGGAAAGGGAGGGTATTACATTAAGGCGGATGAAAATCTCTGACTTGGTATAAATGACAATGGCAGTTCATTTTATTTTGAGTGTTGTTATCACCACAAACTGACTGCATGTCTGAACTTCTGACTTGAAGCACTATGTCATAGAATTAAAGCAATAAAATAAATGGGGACCTAAATAGCACTTCTGTTCGTAATCCTGCTCAGCATGAGACTGTCAGTTACACATCATGCCAGTGATATGAATGCTTAACTGTAATAACCCTGCACCTGTGTGACCTGTGTATTCTGAGGACTGAGCATGCAAGGCAAGAATTTGGTTCAATCAGAAGTTTTGCATATTGAAACTTTACTGTGAAAACTGATTCAAAGCAATCGAAAAATGCTGCGTGAGGAAATAATGGATTTTTTTTTTAACAAAAGGAACTAGAGAGCGCTGAGAGAGCTCATATCTCCATCACATTCTCTATCTAACCTGAACCTTATGTGCATCCTTTTATTGTATTTAATCCGTATTTGTTGTATTATTTGCAAAACTTCCCACATGCAGAGAAAAATTGGTGCAAAACAAGTACGACGACCATCTGAGAATGTCCCAAAAAAACAGGTTACCTGATGAGTTTAATAATAATGTCAAAACCTTCTAAAGAAATGGAGATTTGAAAGGACTCTGGCTTCCGCTGTGCCTCTGTGGCATTCTGCTAGATGACCTTTGACAACACAAAAAAATAACCTCAGAACAAACTGTTTACACCTCAGAATGTCAAACAGCATGTTACTGGGCTTCCCCCGCTTACTGCTCTTATGTTCCTCATAACATCGGAGGATGTTGATACTGAAAATGAGCTGATGAGGTTACACAGAACAATCATTCTGACACCAGCAAATAATATTTCTGCGGAGTTTCAAACAAAAATTAGACATTCATTATTGATTAGCATCTCATTGAAAACCAATATTTTATAAACTGGTATTGAAGCACCAAAAGTGGTGCTTACAAGTCACAAGGAAAGACACAGCTACAATGTTCAGGTAGTCTTGTTACTACTTCATCACGACTGGTAAAAGTGAATTCCGTGGCCGATATGATTCTAAAAATGCAGAGAACACTGACAAATTACACAGGCGGGACTACGTACACCCGTCCAGTATCATGGCAGTTTGTGAAATAGTCACAAAATGCAATCTATCGGTTTGTGTACACAGACACGTGTCACTCAGGATGACGATATGGAAAGCCAATTAGGAACCTCATTCGTGGTGGACAAGCAGATTACATTCAACCACGTGACTAAGCAACAGTCAGAGCAAGTGGCAAACTTTGTAATGTCCCAAAAGACCACCGTTGGTGGGCGGGCAGGAGGGGAGGTGTGTGGGCCACTTTTCAGCCCGGGAATTTCAGGATCAAGACCGGCCCACTTTTTCCATGGTAGTGGAAATTGGATAAATGAAGCAACAGTTCAGCTCTTACTATCCTGTAGTTTTTTTTATTAATACCATGGTCCAACAAATAATGTAAAGGTTAAATACAACAATAATAATCTACTTAAGATGAGAAGTTAATAAAAAATATTCCACTATTCCACATTTGAAACGTATCCCACTCTTCAACAAAGAGGCATATTGAACTAATGTTTACAGTTCAACTCACAGTACAGTGTACAGTTACCTTGTGAATAG
Source organism: Myoxocephalus aenaeus (assembly GCA_038501785.1). Classification (NCBI taxonomy): domain Eukaryota; kingdom Metazoa; phylum Chordata; class Actinopteri; order Perciformes; family Cottidae; genus Myoxocephalus; species Myoxocephalus aenaeus. The sequence continues at coordinate 11,645,536 of JBAMJR010000040.1, forward strand.
CACCAACAGCATCAACAGCATCAGTAACCGCCTAAGCAGTGCACTGGTTTCAGCCACTGTATCTATAACTGTGTCGTTGCTTATAGACATGAGGATCTCCTTCTCTGTGCACATTAACATGAACGCCTCCAAGTTTTTCTTTAGCATTCCAACACATTTTTCTGCTTGAGTATTATATAGTGGTGATTTACTCCTTTACTACACCCACTTCTGAGCAAACAATGCATATTGGTTCATCAAGTACGGTCATATACTGCTCTTTCTTACAATATATAACTTTAATTCATATTGTTTCCTCTGTTATCCTCTCTACCTGTCCCTGTAGTCATGGCCTCCTCATTGCAAATGTCGGGCTCATCATTTTCAGCAGGAGACTCTTATCTGCTGCTCCGAAGCTACAAAGAAAAATTAAGAGTCATATTACTGCATACTTCAATATCAATATCAATATTATATATCAATATTTGCATAATATTTGCAAAGTCTATGGATGGCCATATTTTGGGTGATATAAAAAGGCTAATATTTTAATTAAATTTAATATTTTGCTTGGGAATAGGTTGACAACGCTACAAAGATATTAATCAAGGCTACAACGTTAGCCGAATAGTTACGTTGCTAATCATTAGGCCTTTGTCTCTCTTTACCAGTTGCCACTTGTGTTTGTCCTCTTGAAAATAAATCGGTAAGCTTGGCACATTTGGCAGCATCCTCCTCCAATGCCTTTCTTTTTTTCAACCTGGCTTTTTCAGCCCCTCCTGCCCTCTTCCTCCCGTCCATCCTCCCTGATGCGTATCGTTGCGGTCGGGCCGGCCCAGCTATCGTAGCCTATCTGAGAAAACCTTTTGGAAAAGACCCAACCAACTCTATTTGGGAGGGGAGAACTTCCTCGCATGGTACACCGGTTGTACCATGCGAGGAAGTTCTCCCCTCCCAAATAAAGTTGGTTGGTTCCATCAGGGCCGGCGATTGCTATAGGAGAACTAGGCGACTGCCTAGGGCGACAAATGGGTTGGGGGCGCCCTCACAGCGCACATTTCAGCACTGTGAGCAATTCGCGACCACGGGCGCTGGCTCCCGCGAGCAGGGACCAAGACACGTCACATCAAAGATGTTCTATTACGGAGAGGACAACAACTCGGCCAAAAATCTGAATATTTTGTCGAGAAAACGGGACGCTGATTGGCCAAGACTCGACACGTCACATCAAAGATCTTCTATTTTAAAGATGACTCACTCCAAAAAAATAAATCGTTTGTGTGGTCTGAAAAATGTGCGCGATCTGAAAAATCTATTGCGCGACCACTTTGACTGGCCCCTGACATTTGCAAAAATGAAGCGGTCTAAACTATCTGGAGCACAGGGACGAAAACGAAAAAAGGAAGAAGAGGAAAAGAAAGTCAAGTATAGGTTTGTTCAATAAACAGTGTTTTGCACAGTTTATGGAGTTAATTTAATCCTAACTTTGAGTGTGTAATAAATTATTTAAAATAATAAAAAAGAAAATGTTCTGAAACTATTCTGGCGTTTGTTGTCCACGCACCATTTATTGTTGAACTGCAATGTAGAATAGTAGAATTATAAGTGGGTGAAAAACTGCTATGCAAAGTAAAGCAGTTAAGTTAATATATGTCTCTTCAGTGATGTAAAGTATTGTGTGTCTGTGGGGGGGGGGGGGGGGGGGGCAAAACTCAATCTCGCCTAGGGCAACCAAAGGGCTAGAGCCGGCCCTGGGTTCCATAATGGACCGAACCAACTCTATTTGGGAGGGGTGAACTTCCTCGCATGGTACAACCCATGCAGAGGCTGCGGTGTCAGAATGCGGAACGTGTGTAGCCCACTTTAAGAGAAGATGGACTAACGTGACAAATGTCAACAAATAAAATTCTCGACCGGCCCAGAAGTGAAGCGGCCCACCGGGAACTCTCCCGATTCTCCCGATTACCCACCCCGGGCCTGGTCCGACTAACAGGACTCTGAACCAGAACCACGTTGGGGTTTTGTTGCCTAAACCAAACTGTTCATGATGGCTTTCCTTAACCTAATTATGTGGTTTTGTTACCTGAATCTGACTGTTTGTGGTAGTCAACAACAGACACGACGGTCACTTGCACAATGTCCTCAATAAAAAGACATACATATTCCAATATCAGAAATGCATTTGTATATTTACATTACGTGCCAGATGTTCAACATGAGGTTGAGTTCAATTCAATTATATTTATATACCTCCAAATCTCAGCACTTTTCTTTCGACCGTACTGTTTATAATAAAAGTCAAATGACTATTTAACCAAATTTCCAAGACTGAACAGCCTCAGTTTCAGCACCATTATGTGTATGAATGATGATGTGACATAGAATTGTGGGTAGATTTTTCTTCATCATTATTCAGCATAAGTCTGAGGTTCTGCAGAGATGTCTGAAGAACGTTACTACGGCACTTGCCACTGACTCAGATTGTTATTATTATTTTGAAAGGTGCCGTACAGACAAATTCAACCTATTTCTTTACCTTCCACTTAATCCGGTCTGTTTGGTATTGTGTCTAACCAAGGAGAAGTCTCATTGTGAAACCTGATTATCGGGCAGGAACAGGTCCCACTCTGAACAGCGTTCTTCCTCTGTGGGTCACAGCACCCACAGGAACACGACCACAGATTACAGAACTAGACTTCTCCTTGAGGGAGACTCTTTCAATGACGTCTTCAGACACTTCTTTCTTGGGAAAATAGGTTCAAGGCAAAAACATTTTTTTAAAGTTATCTTTTAGTGCAGCGGTCCGGTACCGGTCCATGGGTCCCTTGGTACCGGGCCGCAGAGAAAGAATTTATGGAGAAAAAAAAAAGAAAAAAAAAAGTTGGTAAAACGTTTTATTTTGAAAAATGACCGGATACATCCGTCGGTGCGTAGCCTCTTGACACATGTCAAGAGGTTCCGTTTGAGTTTTAATGAAGTTACAGAGTGAACATAAAGGTTTAAGTTACGGAGTAGAGTCAGTAGACTGGACATAAACACACGTCGGGGGTCGGTCTTTTTCTCCCGTCACCCCGAGTCTCTTGTTGCAGAGAAACAAGCTCAGGGCTCCCACTAATTCGGCGTAATGGTGAGTTGTATCTTTATGCACTTTATAATTGTCTTCATGCCGGTCGTATCATTTACGTCATATTTATTACGTCATATTTGTCGCCCACACTGTGAAGGCCAGTCCGTGAAAATATTGTCTGACACAAAACCGGTCCGTGGCTCAAAAAAGGTTGGGGACCGCTGCTTTAGTGGTACGTCACTTGATTACAGTGGCGGGCTGTGCGTTTTCGAGCTAGGCCTTCAGTGCCATATGGTCCACATCAGGGGCGGACTGGGGGGAAAAAAAAGTGTCCCGGGAGTTACTGTCAGAGACCGACTCACTCAATACACGGCGCGTTCATACAGTCCACCAGTGGTGGGCCGTCAGGGCCTGCTAAGCCTTCTCTGCTGGCCTAAACAGAATCACAAAGTTATGCGGTGCGTGCCGAACAGCATCCCGTCATGCACGTATTTATGTAACGTAAAAGTCGGGTTACAGGCCGCTCCTACCTCCGGTTAGCTAGGCGCAGCGATATCAGACAGCAGGCCTAGGTAGAAAATGCACGGCCCGCCACTGCAGTCCAACATATGTGGACAGCAGACACCCACTCCGCCACACGGCACCACCACGAGCATGGAGGTCGGTCACACGGGGGGTGGGGACCGACCCACGGAGCTCCACCAATTTGAGAGAAAAAAAAAAAAAAAGAGACCCGTCTGCAACGCAGAGTCTCTCGGTCGGACGCCTCCAACCTCGCCTCGGCGATGTTGTGCGTCCTGACTGACCCACCTGACAGCCCAACCCGTAAAAACAGCACCATAGACACATCAACACAACGCCACTGCAGATGAAAACACACAAAAAGCAGCTTACCAGATGCTGTTATTAAAGACAAAGTCCATCCGCTCTCCTTAAAAAAAAAAAAAAAAAAGTTCAGCGACGCTGTTGTACAGTTTCTGTGCGCTTCAGTTCCAGGGTGTGTACTGACACACTGACCAATCACAGCACACGTTAATGGTCACACGGGCCGTGTGGCAAAACAGATGCTAGAAGGCCTTCTCATATAGTTTAATCAGCTCTCGAGTCCATAGAGAAACAGAAGTGAAATGTGATTGGATGAGCGCTGTTAACCAGATCATTAAACAGTGGCTGAAGGCAACAGAGGAACACAGGAGCTGTGCAATGAGAAAATAAGATAATTGGGAGAAAATAATTATAATACATGTAGTGCATTTGTGAAAAACAATTAATAGCTATAACTTTTAATTATAAAAAAATATATATATATATATTAAAAAAAAAATGCTTGATTAGTTATTGTTGGGACTTCACCTGTGAGGCACAGTAGACAATCGAGTTCAAAAGCACAACTCTGAGGCAGGTGGCAGGCAAAGTTCTTTAGTTGTATATTCAGGCAGGGGTCAAAACCAGGAGATCAATCAAACAGGCGAACAAATCCGATAAGGGGCAGGCAAAATCCAAGGTAGGCAAAGACAGGCAAAAACGGGGTCAGAACAGGTAGACAGAAGTACAGGGATACGCTGGAGAGTTTGGCACAAAGGACAAGACAATCTGGCAGAGGACACGTGCAAGTGAGGGCACCTAAATAGTGAGCTAATGAGGGAACGGGCTGCAGGTGAGATGGGTGTGAGGGCCAGGTGACGGTGATGAGGGGTAATCAGACGTGGGTGGCAGGATCTGGAATGACAGGAGAGTGGTTAGAACTGACAGACAGGATGAAAAACACTTAATATGACGGGGAATCCATGACAGAACCTCCCCCTCTAGGGATGGCTCTCGACGTCCCCCTTGGCTGGTCCGGATGAGCCCTATGGAAGTCCGAGATCAGGGAAGGGTCCATGATGTTGCGAGTGGGGACCCATTGGCGCTCCTCCGGACCATACCCCTCCCAATCAACGAGGTATTGTAGTCCCCTACCCTGTCGCCGAGATTTGAGCAGGCGACGGACTGTGTAGACAGGGCCCCCGTCGATGAGCCGGGGGGTGGCGGGGGTCTGGGGAGGGCTGAAGCGGGCTTTCCCGGACAGGTTTAACCCTGGAGACGTGGAAGGTGGGATGGACTCTCATGGCTGGTGGCAGACGCAGCCGGATGGCTGCAGGGTTAATGACCCGTGAAACAGGGAACGGACCCACATAACGGGCAGCCAACTTCTTGGACTCTACCCGGAGGGGAAGATCCCGAGTCGACAGCCAGACCCGTTGTCCCGGAGCGTACTGAGGCGCGGGGAGACGACGTTTGTTGGCTGACCGTTGGTAGCGCTTGGAGGTGCGCAATAGTGTGGATCGGGCCTGCCTCCAAGTGCGTCGGCATCGCTGGACAAAGGCCTGGACGGAAGGTACACTGGATTCCTGTTCCTGCTCCGGGAAGAGTGGGGGCTGGTATCCACGGGCACACTGGAAGGGGGAGAGCCCAGTGGCTGAACTGGGAAGGGTGTTGTGGGCATACTCAACCCACAGGAGTTGTGTGGACCAGGATTGCGGGTTACGGGAGGAGAGGCATCGTAACGCGGTCTCCATCTCCTGGTTCATACGTTCCGCCTGTCCATTCGATTGGGGGTGGAATCCTGATGACAGGCTGACCGTGGCCCCCAGTAGCCTGCAAAACTCAGTCCAAAAGTGCGAGGTGAACTGTGGACCCCGGTCGGAGACCACATCCGTGGGCAGACCGTGCCGGCGGAACACCTCCTGTAACATAATCTGGGCAGTCTCTTTGGCGGTAGGCAATTTGGTAAGTGGAATGAGCCGAGCAGACTTGGAAAATCTATCAATGACCGTGAGAATTACTGTGTTACCGTCGGAGGTGGGTAGGCCGGTTACGAAATCCAACGCGATGTGGGACCAGGGGCGATGAGGAATTGGCAGAGGATGAAGGAGACCTGAGGGATCTTTGCGGGGGCTTTTGTGCTGAGCGCAGACTTGGCAAGCACTTACGAATCCCTTGGTGTCGTCCGCCATGGAAGACCACCAGAAGCGCTGTTTGAGTAGTGCCAGGGTGCGTCTGACTCCCGGATGGCACGCCAGACGGGAGGAATGACCCCACTGGAGTACCTGGGAACGGAGACTGTCTGGGACAAACAAGCGATTATCGGGACAAGCACTGGGAGCTGGGTGTTCCGCATGGGAGCGCTTTACCTTGTCCTCCACCCGCCAGGACACTGCACCAAGAACACACTCCAAGGGGAGGATGCCTTGAGGGTGAGCAGAGGAGCCTTCAGGCTGGAATTGACGAGACAGGGCATCGGGCTTTATGTTCTTGGAGCCGGGTTAAAAAACGGTTAAAAAAAACAGAGCCCACCTAGCTTGACGGGAGTTCAGCCGCTTCGCCGAGCGGATATATTCCAGGTTCTTGTGGTCTGTCCAGACTACAAATGGCTGCTGCGCTCCCTCCAGCCAGTGTCTCCATTCCTCCAGCGCTAGTTTCACTGCCAGCAATTCCCGATTCCTAATGTCGTAATTCCTCTCTGCGGGCGACAGTTTCCGGGAGAAGAAGGCACATGGATGAACCTTCTGATCCCCGGCAGCCCGCTGCGAGAGAACAGCCCCAACCCCAGTGTCCGAGGCGTCCACCTCCACAATGAACTGGCGGGTCAGATCTGGGAATATTAGGATGGGAGCAGACGAGAAACGTGTCTTTAACTCACCAAAGGCCTCCGCCGCCGCGGAGGTCCACCTGAAGGGCACACGCTGGGAGGTGAGAGCAGTGAGTGGGGCAGCCACGGAACTGTAGTTTTGGATAAACCGCCGATAGAAGTTGGCGAAGCCTAGGAAGCGTTGCAGTTCCTTACGCGTAGCAGGCGTAGGCCAGTTCTCCACTGCGCTGGTCTTAGCTGGATCCATCTGGATGCTACCTGCTTTGATTACAAATCCTAGAAATGACACCTCAGGAGGTGTGGAACTCACACTTCTCGGCTTTCGCGAACAGGTGGTTCTCCAGGAGTCTTTGGAGAACTTGCCGTACATGTACCACATGCTCCTGTGGTGACTTTGAGAAGATGAGGATATCATCTAGATACACAAACACAGAAACATTAAGCAGGTCTCGGAGAACATCATTAACCAACCCCTGGAAAACCGCGGGGGCATTGGTGAGTCCAAATGGCATGACCAAGTATTCATAATGCCCACTAGGGGTATTAAATGCGGTCTTCCACTCGTCCCCCTTTCGGATTCTCACCAAGTGGTACGCATTGCGGAGATCGAGTTTGGAAAAGACGGTTGCCCCTTGGAGCAACTCGAAAGCAGAGGAAACGAGTGGGAGAGGGTACCTGTTCTTTACAGTGATGTTGTTAAGTCCTCTGTAATCTATGCAGGGGCGCAGGGACTTGTCCTTCTTGCTGACGAAGAAAAAGCCAGCTCCAGCAGGAGATGAAGACGGCCTAATCAGGCCAGCGGCTAAGGAGTCATTAATATATTTCTCCATGGTCTTAATCTCAGGAGCCGATAGGGAAAAAAGTCTACCTCTGGGCGGAGTCGTACCCGGGAGAAGGTCGATTGCACAGTCGTACGGGCGATGGGGTGGTAATGAGGTGGCCCAAGCCTTGCTGAAAACCTCCCTTAGGTCATGATATTCCCTGGGAACACTGGTGAGATCTGAGGACTCAGCAGAGACAGGCGAGCTCGACATAGACGATAGTGCAGGTTTTAGACACACCGCATGGCAATGAGCACTCCATTGTAGAATGGTACCTGTAGACCAGTCAATGTGTGGGTTGTGTCTCGTGAGCCATGGATAGCCTAAAATGACCGGTTGCTGTGGTGAATTGATGAGATGGAAAGTGAGTGTTTCATTGTGATTACCAGACATGGTCATCGGCAGGGGAGCGGACCGATGAGTAACCCTGCAGAGGAGGCGACCGTCTAAAGCTGTAGCGTGGATGGGTTCGTCCAGGACCACCTGCCCGATCCCCAGCTGTGAGGCAAGAGCCATGTCCATGAGGTTAGCATCTGCACCAGAGTCTATGAGCACTGAAACTGGGTGGTTCCTCCCTGAGCAACACAGCTGCACTGTCATCACAGGCCTAGAGGGCATTTCAAAGTTCACACTTCAGCTCACCAGCGCCCTCTGTTTGACTGGTGAGCCCCCCCTTTTACGGGACAGGAGGTTACAAAATGGCCGCAGTACAGGCATCATTCTCCTGCAGGCGGCGCTGTCGTTCCTCAGTGGGGAGTCGGGCCCGCTCAAGCTGCATGGGCTCAGGAGCCTCGGCAGAACTGCAAAAGACCTGTTCCGAAGGACCCCTCTCCGACTCGACTGATCGGTGAAACGGCGCATGTGGAACGACCGGAAACCGCCTCTCCCTCTGCAGTTCCCGCAGGCGACCGTCGATACGGATAGAGAGAGCGATCAGGTCGTCCAACCCCACCGGAAGATCCCGAGCCGCCAGCTCGTCCTTGATGCGGTCCGACAGACCGTGGTAGAAGGCGTCCAGCCGCTGTGGTGCGGAAGTCGATGGAGTAATCCGCCACGGATCTTCCTCCCTGCTTCAGGTCCATCAGGCCTCGAGCGGCCTCTCTCCCTGGTGTGGCGTGATCGAAGACCTTCCGCAGCTCCTTGGAGAACAGCAGGAATGAAGAGCAGATCGCCGACTGTCGCTGCCACTCAGCGGTTCCCCACTCCTTGGCTCTGCCCGTGAGGAGCGAGATGACGTACGCCACTCGGGCCCTATCGGAGGGAAAGGCGGATGGCTGGAGCTCAAAGGCGAGGGAGCACTGGGTCAGGAATGGCCGACAGGAACCAGGAGCACCAGAACAACGCTCCGGAGGAGGCAGATGTGCCTCTGACATGGGAGGAGTGCGAGGAGGCGGCCTGGAAGCACTGGCGGCAGCCCGCTCTGCAGCGGGTATCCTCAGCAGATGATCACGGAGCGACTCCATGCTGCGCTCCTGACTAACGCCCATAGCCTGCACTGCTTCGGTCAAGAAGGTGAGCTGCTGCTCGTGGCGCTGTAGCATGTCGGTCGGAGTCAGAGGTTCTGCCTGAGCAGAGTCGGCTGAACTCATGTGTGCCAGATTGTACTGTGAGGCACAGTAGACAATCGAGTTCAAAAGCACAACTCTGAGGCAGGTGGCAGGCAAAGTTCTTTAGTTGTATATTCAGGCAGGGGTCAAAACCAGGAGATCAATCAAACAGGCGAACAAATCCGATAAGGGGCAGGCAAAATCCAAGGTAGGCAAAGACAGGCAAAAACAGGTAGACAGAAGTACAGGGATACGCTGGAGAGTTTGGCACAAAGGACAAGACAATCTGGCAGAGGACACGTGCAAGTGAGGGGACCTAAATAGTGAGCTAATGAGGGAACGGGCTGCAGGTGAGATGGGTGTGAGGGCCAGGTGACGGTGATGAGGGGTAATCAGACGTGGGTGGCAGGATCTGGAATGACAGGAGAGTGGTTAGAACTGACAGACAGGATGAAAAACACTTAATATGACGGGGAATCCGTGACATCACCATGTGGTTGGAACAAAGGAATTGGGCCTACCTATCAGATTAACAGCCTGATTTGGGTTAAATCAAACCAAACACACAAACAAGTACACAAAACACACAGGACGGAAAAGCTGCTATCAAACCGAGAGTTTGACTATTGACATTGTGAGTGTCACCAATTAAAGACTTAATTTATAGTTTGGTTATTGGTCCCTGATCTCAGGGTGGTGCCCAGTTATTATTAATATATGTTACATTTATTGATATTAATAATTGTATTCATGTAAATAATTCAGTTTTCATGTGCTAATAACCAAACACTTAGCCAGATCCCAACCTTATGTTTTGTAGAATGTACAAGCAACAGTCTAAGGGAAATATTGTGTATATTGGTTTACATCTATCTAGCAGCTGTACTCACTAGTTATATACATATCTGTAATATAACCTTATTTACACACTTTGTAGTGCATGTTCGGAGGTGCATGGAACACGTGCACATCCTTTGGGCCTAAAGTAAGGCGCAAGGTTCAAAGTACTTCATTCATTATAGGTGTGTCTTGTCCCATTCATTTTAAAAATCATGTGCTGACATGTTCAGTTGTGACGTTTCAAAAGTAAATTCTGCCTTTGGAAAAGACAGAAGAGAGAAGACTAGAGTGTGGTGAGTCAAGACTTTTTATATACTTTGGCCAAGTCACGAGTCAATCGTTTTACCTTATGGAATAAATATAGAGAAAGCTGACAAAATATCTGTTTTCTTTTCAACATTCAACAGTTTCACAACAGCTGGTAGAATTTGACTTCAAATGAAACAAACACTCTGCATCCGCTGAGTGAGCCTCCACCTTTTCAGGGAAGGACTGAATCATTGGCATATATCGACAAAATATGATTTTCACTCTGAATCACAAACACTGAAATATTGTTCACCTCATCATCAAATGCTTAGATACAAGTAGTCATCAAAGGTTTTCCCACACTGTTGACAATTCACACAGTGAGATGCAGTGTTGGCTGTACATGATGCACTGTTTCCAGCACACAGGTGCATCACTCACATGTGACAGTTGATCAGAACCAAATGACCAAATTAAGCACCCCAATAGCTCAAATTAAATGTATTAATGAGCTCTTATATCTGCTCGAAAATAATTCTCGGGTAGAAAAAGTCAGCAGTGATTCAAAGTATACTTAACTTGCAGGAAACATCAACATGCTAAAACAGGAAAATACGGTTTTACTTTAGACATTTGCCAAACAAAAAAATCATGGCTGAATTCCAGTCAGCTGGTTCAGTTTCAGGTATGTTCATGCTAAAAATCACTGGGCTCAGGAAACAGTGAACACATTCAGATTATTGCAATTATAAGAGAACTCTTATTTAAATATATGTAGATCTACATTGATTATTTTATCTGGATTTACAAATGTTCAATATAAATCTAAATAGAAAATATTCTACCTTTTATCTAAATGTTTTGTCACTTCAAACCTCACTGATCTTTTTCTCTCAATTTGAACTCTAATGTGAGTATTTGATGCTTTACCATTAAAGCCCAGTATATGCATTCTTCATATTCGTAACATAATTGCAGTTGGATTACATGATTAGCAAAATAGACACGTTTCATGTGTTATGTTTGGTGTTGTGTGTGTCAGCTTAAAGAAAGACGGTGGTCTTGGTTAAATATCATGACAGTTGTTGACATAAGGACATGTTGAATATCTGTAGGATCAGAGAATGTGTTCAGCGAGAGCAAACCTGGTGAAACTTGTTGAGGGAACAAAAATCAGTTTTGCTGATATTTAAGAGCGAGATCTTAAACCACTATCTTTATCAACTTGTGATGGAGGAATAGTTTCTTTTACTTTTTAGATAGACTGACAATTATAAAGTAGATGTACATGCTCAGTGCAGTGAAATCAAAGTAATTAATCTGCAAAATACATATGAAAGGTAAAACACATTGTGTGTTATGGTCACATTTGATTGTAGTTCTTCAGCTGTACGTCAAATTGTAGTGAATGCAGGAAACAATAAAAAAGACGTCACTTTGTCACATTAAGTGAGAACACTCGCCACATTTAAAAAATCTTCATCTTAAGATATGTCAATAGAAAAAATGTGTTTATGTTGAACATATTTCAATACATAGAAAACATGTTTACCTCAACACCACATCTATGGAGCTTAAAATTATTAAATTAATAATTGTTTTATTTAAATTAATCAAATTAAACAAGAAAAAAAAAACCTCTTTTAAGTCTCTCGCTCTCTTTACTTAACTGGCGATGAGAAATATTGGGAAGCTGAAATATATAGTTGACGGTAGATGGACATAGCAATGATTATTGTTTTATATTAACCTTTATATTAACATTAAGATACAATCTTCAGTACTGTCTCATAAAAGAACATATTTCAATACATATAACATATGTTTACCTCAACACCACATCCGACTGTTGGCAAGGAGCATCCGGCATCATCAGGGTCTTCTTAATATCATAAAAGTGACTTTTTCAATATATAACCAAAGCCACCATATTTCATTAACTCGTAATCCTTAATAAGTGTTTTAGTAAATGACACAAGAGACAAACCCCCGTCTCGGTGTCAAAGTCCAGCTCTTTGTACATGTCTGTGTGTTGTGTACTCCTGCACTGGACAAATGTTGTCTGTGAACATAATTCAGACTGCAATTACATTTTACCAATATGTATTGGGCAAAACCTTTTAATAAACACAAAACTCCAGGTGTGTTTCAACTCTCAGCAGGTGGATTTAAATACAGATCTGAATGTTACTCAGTGGATTCTTGAAGGCAGGAAAAGAAGAAAAAAGTGAGACTTGATTGATCAAAATAAAGAGAAATGCATCTTTTTTATTCGAAAACATTTTCTTAATTTTCTTAAAATGCATATCTTCTTTCATTCATGCTTCAAATAATTCCCATTTGATCAGAAAGAGCAACAACTACAGTGTGTTACAACATCATTTAATGTCAATTTTAGAAAGTGTGTCTTACACTTCTAATAGATCTGGAATGGGAGAATAGATAGAACGGTGTGTTGGGATTCATGTATTCTTGATGGAAGTACACTGAAATAATAATAATAAAAAAACACCTGTTTACTGAACGCTCGGCACATTTGGACTGAAGTAGGTTAAACGTGAGGAAAAAGCCGTTATTGAACCGGCGCTATGAGAAGCACAAAGATGGCTTGTATGTTCGACAGCTTACTTTCCAATAAACATATTTTTTCAGACTGTCAGAGCGGCGGTGGGAAAGTGTAAACGTTTGCATTTCAGTTTCTTGTGTTGTGATTTGCTGTTTTTTCTGGGCTTAAACTTTGCTCCTTGTCCTGCTGGGTATAAATACTGAGCGGATGTCTCGCTGCTTCAGGTGCCCTCTTCCTCCGAGACGGTCGCCAGGTGAGTGAATACCTTTATTCTTGTGTCAGTACTGACATCCAGTACCAGTGAGATGATGCAGACGTTCTTCTTTCAAACAGTTGAACTGAAGCTTAAAATTGAATTGCAAAACTTTCAAAAATGCACAAATGTTGCGTTTTTGATTTTATTGTGAAGTACAGGTCTTTTTTTTATTGTTTTTTTTGCAATTACAACCTAAAGTACACAACCATGTGTGCACCTCTTCAGAACGTCTGTCTGTTATACTTTTTCTTAAAGTTCGAGTTGCCAAAAATCATATTTCCTGTGGAATAACTCCCCCTCTGAGTCATTTCTAAGTATCTCAGAGGCAAAGAGGAGGTTCTGCACGGAGTTGATACGGTAAGGACAAATCTTACTGTTTTATTCCAAAACTTCAAATCATCTGATGGGATCATTACGGAGTGGCAAAAGGAAACAGATTTAGAATAAATACAGCGAGAGCAAACCTGGTGGAAATAGTGTACAGTCGTAATAGTCCAAATATTTCAAAGCATGAGTTCATGAACAACACGTCCAAAAGTAGTGTCGTGCACAGAAGGGTGAAAACACAACAGTTCATTTGGTTGAGGGAACAAAAAATCTGTTTTGCTGATATTTAAGAGCGAGATCTTAAACCACTATCTTTATCAACTTGTGATGGAGGAATAGTTTCACGCACATGGCAGCAGATTCTTTTCCTTATTTTCTTTTTAGATATACTGACAATTATAAAGTTGATGTACATGATCAGTGCAGGGAAATCAGAGTAATTAATCTGCAAAATACATATGAAGGGTAAAACACATTGTGTGTTATGGTCACATTTGATTGTAGTTCTTCAGCTGTACGTCAAATTGTAGTGAATGCAGGAAACAGTAAAAAAGACGTCACTTTGTCACGTTAAGTGAAAACACTCGCCAATTTTTTTTATTTCAAACATTTTCGTCTTAAGATATGTCAATATAAAAAATGTGTTTATGTTGAAGATATTTCGATACGTAGAACACATGTTTACCTCAACAGGAGCATCCATTAGCTGCCCTTGATGATCAGATCCTCTCTGATAGTAGATGATACTGAGTCCTCAGAAGAAGTTGCAAGAAAAGTAAATTTATACCGAACAAGGTGTATTTTTTCTTTACTGTTTTTCCTGTTAACTATGGAGCTTCAGTCCTCTGAGAATTAATTAAATTAAACAAGAAAAAAAAAAACTCTTTTAAGTCTCTCGCTCTCTTTATCTTAACTGGCGATGAGAAATATTGGGAAGCTGAAATATATAGTTGATGGTAGATTGGACTTTGTAATGATTATTGTTTTGTATTAACCTTTATATTAACATTAAGACAACATCTTCAGTACTGTCTCATAAAAGTGAATTTCCATCAAAGTCTCTGTCCAGTTATAATGACACTAAATGCTCCAGCCGGCCCAGGTGTCTGGTCTTGCTTGTGAGGTGCAGTACATAAGTTAAAACATATTTCAATATAACCAATGTGTGAGTCTGAGATCACGCTCACAGAGAGGGCTGAGTCGGTCTTTAAGATATTCATGGTGTTGTGCGCGTTGGTACATGAGCTTGAGAGAGAAGTTCAAACCTCGTACTTTCACATTTGGGTTGTCTGGTTTGGAAACTGAGTCTGCGTCTGTAACCGTCTTTAGGCCCAAAGACTTTGTCTGCATGTCTCACTGTACCTCCCAGCAGGCAGCATTAATGCAGGACGGTCTCAGTCTGGGGCGCGCTGGGTTTCAGATACTGAACATCTTACAAGCACTTCTTTTGAAGCCTCGGATGTTCACTACTTCACTGTGAGCGCTGGGAAGTTCCTCTCTGTGCAATTTTGTTTGAAAGCTTCATTTTCACTATGGTTGTTAAACGTTATGTGGATTACATGAAAAAGGAAATGCGCACACGCACACACACACACACACACACACACACACACACACACACACACACACACACACACACACACACACACACACACACACACACACACACCAACAATGGAAACTAAAATACTTCTCCACAAATAACTAAATTTAGGCATGAACGTTCATTCTCAACCTTGGAAACATAAATTTTTTTAAATATATCTTCAGATCCATGTAATATGTCTCCATAATCCATATTCTTCTTCTTGCTGGGTAAGACTGAAAGATGTAGTTGGAAGCTCAGGAAAAAGACAGTGGGCCTTGAGGTGAGTTTTCTTTTGTCAAACTCCTGAAATGCTCTGAACATAACAGAGCAATTTGATTTAAATGGTAGTGGAGAGTCTAGGAGACATGTTTCTTTTGAATATACAGTTCAGTCAGCATGAAGTTGGACATGCAAACCCTACAGAAGCTGATAACAGCTGCAGTTGTCACTGATTCTTCATCTCATTACCTCAAGATCACAACATAATTATCTCATATTCTCCAGATAACCGATGTGGCGTTCATGTTTCGCTAAAGGTCCCAAGGTAGTGATGACGATATCAGCGCTCTTTAGAGAGAACCAGAGGTGTGATGACGATAACGTTCTGTGAAGGCCTACGTCTTTTTCCTCTTCCTCCTGTCATTTCAAATGGTTTTATCTGCGCTGTAGCTCTTGTTCTGGGGCGGAGGGGAACCAATGAACCCGCTCTGATAGACCAGACGTACAGAAACCTGCCCACCCAAAACCAGGAGATATTGTCCTGAGATTATGAGCGTATACTCCAGATAGCATAAGATACTTCATTTAAGTATCCCTGAAATACTACAGTACATAGTATCAGGCTTTAATTAAGTAATTTCAGGTGTCTTTCAAAAAGATTTATCATCAATTTTGAAAAAAACGCTTTGAAATTTGCCGTTTTAATATATTAATTGAATTGACTGAATTCACTTATTGCTAATTCACTGTAATGTACTGAACCACACATTATTATACATATTCATTTTGATCAAGTTCACTTTTAAATCTCCATTGCACTTTTGTGTGCATTCAGAACGTATATTACATTAATAGAGCACACAGACACACAGACATCCTCTGAAACTAATATTCAAGATGGAATTCTTTATTGCCATTTCAATGCAAATCATTTATTTTGTGATGACATTTACGTATCAGATCAAAGCCCTGAGAACAAGAGCCTCGTACACACGTGTTCAGTATGAACGTGATTGGGATGTGGGTTTGAAATATGGGAGCGTGTGAGTAATACACCCACACGCCATAGTAGCAGTATGAGGCATCTGCAACTTTCCAACTGTAATGTGACTGATTTCAATATCCAAACAAGAAGTTATTCAAACACATTTGCGGCCGGCAGATGTTGACTCACAGATAGCCCGACCAAATATCAGCCATCACATCAAATCACAGTGTGTACTGACTAAAGTGCTCCTCGCTTTGACAAAACAGATGCAAAGACTTTCATGGGCTTCTTCTCGGGGAGCTAGAGTCAAGAAGGAAAGCCAGAATGAGAGATGACAGTGAGAAGCCACAGACTGAGTGCTCTCACTTTCTACTGAATTCCTCTTTCTGTGGGTGCACATGTGCACATATGGTGTTGGCTGTCTGGTTTATTGTATAGATACAAACTTCCCTACAGCCTTGAAGAGATCTCTGATGTGACAGTCAGATAGCTGAAAGAAAGAAACCCGATCTAACACTTTACAGGATATGTAACGTACACAATAGCAGTAAAAGTAGTGCACGCTTCAGAGATCTAGAAGCATCTCAAGCATCTAGAGATCAAGGAAGACGTGTAGATCTATCTCGTCTCGTGTTGAAGTATCCAGGGGCTGGTAGAATACTGGCCCACAAAAAAGTAAAGAATGGCTATACAAAGTTGTCAATGAACAGAAAATGTGAACGGAAGGTTCACTGCAGTAACCCCTTTGAAAAATAATGTACACATTTCTTTCTTTGCTACACTCATGGCTCATCTTCCCAGAGAGCGGTCCTTGTAGCTGTGAGGTTAAGGACGTGGTTCGTATAAAGACTTGAAACAGGGCTCTGTCCAGATGTTAAAACATATGTCCAGCTCACCGATTAACATGTTGCATCTGTCTGTTTAGGCTGTACACAAACAGAGATGTAAAACAACTGATTGTGGTTTTAGTGGGAATGTAGCAAAGCACTACTTCAGCAAAGACGCCATCCAGGCATCTTTGACAAACACAAGTCCCAGTGGCTGCAGGTGACACTATGCTGCACAAAAGTGGAGCACGCATCTCCCACACACTCCGTAGACTGCTGTGGTGATGCTATCAGTGTGTGTGTGTGTGTGTGTGTGTGCACCTGTGAACAACCACAGCCTTTCTATCAGACGGCCTGGTACAGGAAATGTTTTGAACCACTAAATACTTTAATCTGTTCATGTTCTGGATGCTGATTGGCTGGATGGTGTGCATTATTTTTTCAGATAACCACACAGCTCTAATATTGCGTTCGGACTTATTCCTCGTTTTTTGTTGTTGTTGTTTTTTTTTATTTAACCTTGCCCATTATTTTTCCAGGATAGTCCCATTGAGGTTTAAAATCTCTTTTCTGAGGAAGGAAGTAATCACACATAAAGGCACAAATAACAGCTATCAAGCTAGCAGGAAGCTATCAATCCAAAAATGGCACAAGCACATTTTAGCTTGGAGAAGTTTGGCACAAGAAAGGATGCCTCGTTACACGTTTACTGGTTGCCTCGTAAAACCTTTTGGAAGACATTCCAAGACTTTTAAATTCCGATTTTGCACCGTTGAAAACATTGCAGTGTATTTTCCCTGTCCTATATTTTCATTCATTATTAAATTAAGTAATAATAATAATATATATATATATATATATATATATATATATATATATATATATATATATATATATATATATATATATAATGTCTCTGTGTGTATCAGTGGCGGGCTGTGGGTTTTGTACTTGCGCCGACCTGCTTTCCATCACGCGTGGAAAAATCACACCTACAGAACCCCCTTGCTGGCCCTCACCATGTGTTTAACCGGCGAAGAGAGAGAAACAGAGGTGCAATCTGATTGGATGATGATACTTAACCAGCTGTCAAGCAAGCCATGCTGCTGGCCTGAGCTGAGGAACAGACAAGACAGGTGCTTGTGCAATGAGAAAATAAGCTAATAGAGAAAAATAAGTATAATACATGTAGTGCATTTGTGAAAAACAATTAAATTATAAAATAGATATCACTTTTAATTATACAAAAATTAAAAATTAAAAAAATAAATTATAAAATAGCTATAACTTTGTGATTCTGTTTAGGCCAGCAGAGAAGGCTTAGCAGGCCCTGACGGCCACCACTGGTATGTATATATAATATATACATACAAACAAAATATCACCATAACCAATTGTCGATAAAAGCATCAGCAAAAGAAAAGTAAGATATTTGTAGTAGAAACCAAACTTCATCATGAGTTTTTTGTAAGACACTAAAAGATGTTGAGACTCTTTCAATTACCTTATTATTGACAGTAACAATCCGATACACATCAGCTGTCTTCTTTGACCTTGAGAAAGACATTATTTTGCTTTTGTCAACATTTATTAATTCTCAATTCACATTGATTACAGTTTAATCAATGCCACTTGCTTAAGATGAGACAGAATTATACATAATAGTGTCGTCCACATAGCAATTCAATATTGTATTATTAACACTGCAACACAGAATATTAATATAAAAATGTAAATGAAATAGGACCCAGTATGGACCCTTGTGGGACATCATTTTGTGAACTTAAAAAGCTAGAAAATGCAACATCATTAGATAGTGGCCAGTTGAGCAATATCTCTAATAATGACAGTCCTCCAATCCATTTTGACTGTTGGCTCAATTCTTAACATGCTTGTCTTACAATCAGAGGATTGTTGGTTTGAGCCCTGGCTCAGGTAGATTATTATTATTTTTTTTAAGAATGCACCTTTTGTTGGATAAATCCGCATTTAAAAAGAAGAAGAAGCTATGAGCTACATTGACTCTCGGATTAGCTGGTGGTGATTTATTATGTGGTGAGTGGACCGCATGAGACACGCATCAGCACATTTAGAGGAGACAACGAGGAGGACGTGACTGCGGGGGGCGGTGCCGCGATCAGCTGTTAGACAGCGGGCGTACCTACAAAATCCAAGGCCCGCCACTGCTGCAGTCGAATAGTCCTTTTTGGTTAGGAACCTTCCTAACTGACTGAAATGACCCGGAAGTACCTCAGTGGCCGCCATGATAAGTGCCGGTCAAATTGTCTAAACGCAAAGGAAAGGAGCTTCATGCTTCCTAACTTATCTCCTTTAGCCTTTAGCATAGGAAACACTGGACCTGCCTTTACGAAGGGAAAGGAGCTAATGCCGACCCACAATTCCTTGCGGCGGCAATTTTTAAAGTGACGTATCATTCGGCCGTTCACGAAAACAAATGATCATGAAGACAAACGCAGATCATGTAAATAACCGTTGCTATAACTTAGAAATACTTTCAATAATCTGTTAAACCGGCTGGCAAACTACAAATGTTACGTTGCTGAAAACTGCTGTAAAGTGATCAAACTGCTGTAAAGCTGCTGTATTTGATATTCTCTCTGGTGTTGAACTGCAGCTTCAGCCTCACTCTTTTATTTGACTTCAGTTACAGAAGCTTTAATGAAAGAGTTAAACTGGACGAGCTCTTCAGTCTGAGTCATGTTTCTGATTATCATCTTTTTAATCAACTATTTTGTCACATACAATAAAACCTATCAAGTCAACACAAGTTGTGTTTCATAAACTGTTGTCTGCATATTTTTTATATTATAATCTGCATATAGATAAACCACAACAACAAAAAGGGATATGAGACACACATATATGACACACATCGTTAGTGTGCTAACGTATTTAAATCAGCATGTTTGAAACTGAACAAGAGACAGTTTAGTAGCTTTGTACTCTGTGACAAATACGTTGGTTTCACTTTCATATTCCTTCTTTCATTTCTATTCCAACCTCGTTATTAAAGTAATGCTATGAACCAGGTTGTTTATGTTAATAAAGTAATACTTTGAACCAGGTTGTGTATGGTAATAAAGTAATACTTTGAACCAGGTTGTTTATGTTAATAAAGTAATACTATGAACCAGGTTGTTTATGTTAATAAAGTAATACTATGAACCAGGTTGTTTATGTTAATAAAGTAATACTATGAACCAGGTTGTTTATGTTAATAAAGTAATACTATGAACCAGGTTGTTTATGTTAATAAAGTAATACTATGAACCAGGTTGTTTATGTTAATAAAGTAATACTTTGAACCAGGTTGTTTATGTTAATAAAGTAATACTATGAACCAGGTTGTTTATGTTAATAAAGTAATACTATGAACCAGGTTGTTTATGTTAATAAAGTAATACTATGAACCAGGTTGTTTATGTTAATAAAGTAATACTATGAACCAGGTTGTTTATGTTAATAAAGTAATACTTTGAACCAGGTTGTTTATGTTAATAAAGTAATACTATGAACCAGGTTGTTTATGTTAATAAAGTAATACTATGAACCAGGTTGTTTATGTTAATAAAGTAATACTTTGAACCAGGTTGTTTATGTTAATAAAGTAATACTATGAACCAGGTTGTTTATGTTAATAAAGTAATACTATGAACCAGGTTGTTTATGTTAATAAAGTAATACTTTGAACCAGGTTGTTTATGTTAATAAAGTAATACTATGAACCAGGTTGTTTATGTTAATAAAGTAATATATGAACCGGGTTGTTTATGGTAATAAAGTAATACTATGAACCAGGTTGTTTATGTTAATAAAGTAATACTATGAACCGGGTTGTTTATGTCATTATGACAACACTGTAAGAAGACGGATGAAGTATCTAAGGTGCGCTTTTTGTAGTCCATCTTCGGAACATTGTAGTTTCACCGCTGCAGACTGACGTCACTAACATCGCCTGCCGTCGCGTCATAACTACGTCGCTTAGTGAAAGTGGAGTCGGATTTGCCAAACACCGCGGTTGTCTTCTCCTAACTCCTCATGAATTCTCCTTCCCATCTTTCCTTAACCCCGTGACGTTTTCCACAGAGGTTAAGGAAAAGTGGTTAGGGTTAGACGTTAGGAGGAAATTATTTGACTATTCGACCGCAGCCTCTGTCCCACCACGCCCGGTCATGACAGTCCTGAAGATATTAAATGTTGATTTAGGGTATAAAGCATACATATTTTGTCTGTAATGATTTTGTTAACAAATTAAATTTAAATTAAAGTTAAATTAGTATTTTAACACTCTGTTACCGGTGCCTTAAGACAATGTCTTAACAACCTTCCCTGATTCAGAGGTTGTTGTCAGACATTTTTTTTAACATAAAAGTCAGTTAGCTTCATGTATTTGGGAGGTACATTTGTTTCTTAGGTACCTAAAACATTTACAATCCGACTGACTTTTTGCTCAGGCAAGATTTGACTCATGAATTATATCTTATGTGTCCTTTAATCTTTTATTTTCTAAGATAACATAAATCGTTTATAACATCTACAAATAGTTATTTTAAATAAGAAAAGGCCACCTCAGGTTCAGAAATCCCACAGCCACACAAATAAAAATGTGTGTAAAAATGTCTTCTAATGTGTGGTTGTAGCTTTGGAACATTGTGTTTCTCACTGCATCAATTACGCAGTGATCACTGACATCTTCTGCAAACACAGCAGAGGCTTTAGATGTGTGTGGGGTGTTAGTTAAAAAAACAGTCAATCCTTACAAACCAGCTCATTGTAAGTTTGTCACTAGATGTGGCTGTCCATTTTCAGATAATAACAAACACACGTGTGTGCGTGTGTGTGTGTGTGTGTGTGTGTGTGTGTGTGTGTGTGTGTGTGTGTGTGTGTCAGTTCTTTTCATGAAAACAGTCCAAGAGTTCTCAGGGGGAAAGAAAGATACATTCAGGAGGAGAAGGAGGAGTCTTAGAAGATGTTTAAAGTAAGATTGTTGATAACTGTATAAAAAAAAGAAGGTTGAGGGGTGTTATGTTCCCCGACTTAAGCCTAGGTAATGTTAACCTAGGGCAAATAACTCACCAAAGGTGGTTTTATTAACCGAGCAGGAGGAGCAAGAGCACAGACACACGCACACGTATGGTCTTCTGACCACTCAAAGCTCTACTTGTCGTCATTCACACACTGATGGGAGGAGCCACCATGTGAGGAGCCACCTGCCCATCAGGACTCTATGACATTCACACCTGCAGGCTCAGCTACAGGAGCAACTCGGGGTTAAGTGTCTTGCAGAACATTGAACCACCGACCCTCTGATTGAAGGACGACCCTGCTCTATTATTGAGCCACAGGCTCTAAGAGATCAGCTCATGAAAAAGCACCGACCAATCAATGCTCAGTACGTGGATTCTTGTTACTGAACAGATTCTCAGATCTGTTCAGTAACAAAGAATGAGAACCCCCTGAATCGAATTATGGGCACTTTTCTCTTAGAGATAGATAAGATAACTAAATAAGCCTGCGCCCCAAACTGCAGGTTACCATTTACAAAAAAGTATGTTTACAAGTTGCAGCGTTGTGAAGCATTAATGTCACTTCTGTCACTGCAGAGATGCCAGAGACTTCCTGTGAGAGACGTGGCCAAACTCAACCACAACATGACAAGATCAAAAAGCTGAAGGAGCCACACCCTGCTCCACCTCCTCCGCCTCCTCTTCCTCCTCCTGCACGCCCTGCTCCACCTCTTCCTCCTCAGAGCAGTGACTCCACAGGAAGTCAGGTTTGCAACAAATGACACCATACAACACACTTCACAGATCATTTGTTTAATATCCTTCTGAACCCCAGAAGTGTTGGGGGCTCAGCCCTTTGTGATCTCCCAAGCCCAACCAGTATTTCCACAATAAATATGAACATAAACCATAAGTATGACTCGAAGGGACTCGAGAGTGACTTGGGAGAACACCCCGAGTTTTGAAAATATGCCATTTCATATTGATAGCATGAAGCTACATCGGATTACCAGTTTTGTAATCCTTAGAGCTACTGAATCCACCAAATCCGCTGAGAAACCAACCTTAGCCAAGATACGCACAACATCGTCATTTATGCAAAAAAACTTACTTATGGCTGAAATAAGATGTATCAGGCCTTGTTTAGACTCCTTAGCTTGCTCTAATGCCGTGTTCACTCCAAAAGAGTTGCGAAATATTCGCGCGAGTAGATTACATGTTAAGTCAATGAATGGTTTTGAAAAAGCAAATTTTTCGCCGGGCGGCGCGATAGAGGCGAAAAGGTGTTGCGAATATTCGCAAATTTGCTAATCCGCCTTTTTCGCTGCCGTTGAAATATTTCAACTCCAGCGAATAATTCACCCGACGCTGAGTTGTGAAAGCCAATCGGCGTTGAGAAGCTCCGCCCGGCATCACCGCCGTCCTGCCGTCACTGAATCAGACTGCTGGTCCTGAAGGAGCGCTGGAAGCGGCTTCATTCAGACACTCGTCCTGGAGGAGTCGGAGCTGTGTGCGACTACGGATAATATTATGAACCCAGACACGGGGGCGTTTGATGTTCTGACTTCCTCAACAAGTATAAAGCAGAACTAGTGGTTATTTCAATGGTGAATGGCGGAAATAGTAAATGTTTTCACAGAGTAAAGCCACAGAGATAAGCCCCGCCCCCTTTCCACAGCGAACGGTTACGAAAAAAGCAAAAAGTGAATTAACCACATAAAGTCTAGCGAGTAAAGTCAGACGAAAAAGCTTTGCGAAAATTTGCAACTCTTTTGGTGTGAACACGGCATAAGTCTGCAGCACATGGCTAGAGTGAAGTGAACACTGTTCAGGGACCAGGGAGGGAGTGTGGGTTGGCCGAGTAGACACGATCGCTAAAAAATCCTGAACTAAAATACTTAACTTCACTCAATCAAACCCAAACTTCGCACATATACTCCTAACATATAGAGCTGTGTTATATATTACATTTATTAATATAGTTACGATATAAATAAACAATTTATTATTTAAAAAAAAAATATATATATATATATATATATTTTTTTTTTTTTTCAAATGGACCTTGGGGTTTAGGAGATATTCAGTTTAAATAAATAAATTAAGTAAATTGGCTGGGGTTAAAAAAGTTAGAATTCTCTATGGTCAAAGACAGATTAAGGAAGCACTAGAATAAAGACGCTTTCTAGAACATTTTTGAAGGGATTGTTTTAATGGCACCTGTAAAATGACTGACTTGAATTTGCAGACTTGTGAGTTGCAAAACAATGACATTGTCTCAGCTCTGGAAGAATGCATTCATTATGTCCAGTTCATAGTTTTCTCCACAACCGTTGTCCTTTCTTTTAGGTATAAACAATATTGGTTTAGACCTGTTGCTCAAGTCAAGCCCAGATGGTCTGCATAATTCTCTCCAGGGGGGCAAATACACTCATTTTATTTGAAATCATAATGCCTTAATCTGAAGGAATAGGGTTCAATAAACCCCAGGTGGCCCCAAAACTGGGGGCAGAATTCTTCATCAGGAGCTCTTCCTCACTCTCCAAGTCCTCGTACTCCCATTAATCAATACCAGAGCTGATGTGGCATAGCAAAAAACAACTGCACAGCCTGGCCTTACAAGAGCATAAGTCCATTTTACATGTTTATTACACAATTCAACCATAAACATTAACATAAACCATAAATGTGACTCGAAGGACTCAAAAGTGACTCGAGAAAAACAAAACAAAAAATGATATCCCTAGCTTGATGCCACACATGATTGGCGCACCTTTCTGGAAAGAGTACGACCTACGGAATCCGCCAATTGCGCCAAAACCACTGTCAGACAAAGCCTCAGCAAGATATCAATCACATTGCATTTTTTTCCAGCCAAAAAACTGAAACATGACTTACTTATGGATGAAACAATACTTGCTTGGTATGTGTTGGTGCATCTGCTTAGAGAGCCCCTCTGTTGTGGAACCAGAGGCGTCCAAGGTCCAGGAAGAAAGTTAGGGCATTTTTGCCTGCGGTTCACGAAATCTGCACTAAATGAATTACAAAATATATTTAACTTCACTTAATCAAAGGCAAACTTTGCAGAGATACTGTTAACACATAGTGCTATTTTATAATAGGGGGAAAAATGCTGATATTCATAATTAAAAAGAGGAAATACATCCTGGAACCTTTTTTATATATATATATATATATACTGCTATATGAACCTCTTAACTGGTCTCACAAGTGTTTTCTGTATATTATACCTTTTGAAATTATTCAAATAGCCCTAGGTTGAGGAGGTATTCTGTATTTAGTATGCATACTGCAAACCATTCAGAATTTGAGAAAAATGGCTGGGGCTTAACTGGGGCTAAACGCGATGAACTAAATCCGAGTTCATCGCTACAGAGAAAAACGTAATGCAAAACTAATATTCTGTTCATCATCATCATGGCTGCCAATTTACTGAGTTATTTTCATAATTCAAATTGGTATATTGTACATGTTGTTACATTGTGAATGTACACATGGAGCCTTACATGGTACTTTAACCTCCTGAAAAGGAACGCGCCTGGTCCCGGGGGAAACTCATGATGTAGTTAAGAAATATCATTTTCCATCATCGTCTATCTATAGAGCATATTAATGTCATGCTGTTTTAAAAACATGAGTTCCTCAGCTTTCAGAATCTGTAAACCATTTGTATGTTGTCCTAACTATGTGTTATTAATAAAGTGGTATAGAAACTTCGTAAACATAAGATCAAGTCGTGATCAAAAGAACTTTCTACTCAGTCTACAATAGCATGGTTGGTTTAGCTGGAAACTAGAAATGCTGAGCTTTCTAATGCACCTGAGTACTCTTCATATCGAAACACACAGCGGCCACTGTCAACAAAGCAGTCAGACTTCACATTTTTACTGTCACACTTTTGTTTTCACCAAGGACTTTTCTCTCAAAATGCCCCAAAAGGAAGATTTAGTCTTCATTGTTTTCATTCATGAATACCATTCATACACGTGTACAGCTAAGGGCAATTTGGGGTTACGTGTCTTTCCCAAGGACACTTCGACTTGGACTAGTGAAGCCGGGGATCGAACCGCCGATCCTCTGATTTAAGGGACGACCCTGCTCTACCACTGAGCACAGATGTCCTCTCATCTCTCTTTTAGATAGATAGATAGATGGATACAAATATACTTTATTTATCCCCAAGGGGAAATTTGTTTGTGGCAGCAGCAAGCAAAGTTACATAGAAGACACAAACATATTAGGTATGAAAAATACTCAATATATACAACAAAACAGTAGAGCGTATTAAATTTAAGAAACTTAAACAATAAAGAAGGTGCATACATGCAAATGCAAAGTATATGCAGTATAAATATACAAATCTGTGGATACCTCAGAGTCCTTTAGGCCATTGCATTCTCCATTCTTATGCCCAGCATGGAGCTCTTCAGTCATATGAACATTGTTCAATATTGATTGTGTTTATTACTATTTAGATTTTTTGGGGGGAGATGTATGCTATTTGTAACATGGCTATATGGAAATGGAATGGATAGTGCTTTGAAGTAAAACTCCCAGTAAACCCTCAACAAGTAAACAGTAAACATGCCCATTCTTTATCTGGTCTCTCCTGATTGAACTTTTTTTTTAATTTTCATATCAGCCACATGTTGACATTGGTGTTTTTTCTTCCAGAGTTCCAATATGGAAGGCATAAGGCAGAAGCAGCAGAGACCATCAGTGCTGATTCAGGTTTCCCAAACAGCTTCCAGACGACAACACGGTAAGCAGACAATTCAGGGCCCAGAGCTCCACACCAGCAACATCATTTTTCTTCAGTTTTCTAATCTAAACAAGTCAACTGAATACAGATTTTAGGACCATACTCAGCATCGACAGTGGCAGAATTGTTCTTATATGTATTTACAACAGATCAAACGCCCACCACAATGCTTTCTTCCCCTAGTACCTCCCGAAAATAGTGCAGCCATCTCCATTTGCAAGGAAGAGGTAGATGCTGTCCAGCTGCCCCAGTCGTCTTCACCACACATGGGCTCCTCTTCCCAGCAAAGTCATCTGTTCCTCCCCTTGAGGAGAGACGACCCGAAGCAGAGCTCCATCCAGGCCAGGCTTCATGATGGGTGACTTTCTCACATTTACACTGAATGACAAATAATGCTAATTAGTCAATGCATCATAAAATAGCAAGATCAGTTGCCATCTAATTATTGGGTTAGCTGAGAATATGCTGGGATGAATTAAATAAATCGTTATCATATATATATTTAAAGTTTATTTGGCGAGGTTAATTAATACAGATTCTTTTGTGATGGTGCAGTTGACCAGCTGGAGGAGTCGTGTAAGCTTTCTCATCCATCTTACGTGTGTTGTGGACTTAGAACTTAGAAAAAGCTTATGATTATGTCTGTTAGGGTATGTTGTAGGGCACGGGTGCCCAATACGTCGATCGCGATCTACCAGTCGATCGCGGAGGTAGTGCGGGTAGATCGCATGCCATTAAAAAATAAAATAAAAAATGTATGTCAATCACCACGGACGCTGCGCCTGCAATGGTCGGCCGCTTGAATGGAAGTATTGTTAAGTGCAAGGAGGACGATGGTTTTCCCGGCTTCCTTAATTACCACTGCATAATACACCAACAAGCATTATGCGCTACAATGCTGAACATGAGAGACATCACGGATGTGAGCGAGAGCTCTCCAAAGACGGCTGTTGCGTGCGCATCTGGAGGACTGCGGCCACTCTGACTTCCTGCGGCACACTGACGTGAGATGGCTTATAGAGCTCTGTCCGGAGATAAAGGAGTTTCTCCATGGTGTTAAACATGCAGAATACAACTAAGAGCATGTCAATATGCTCACGTTTCTGCATTACAATCTAAAACGTGTGTAAATTGTGTGTTCCCCTGAAGGAGGGAGCAGCAAGACTGCAATACGTTATTTTGATTTACTTTTAAACCCTTGCACTTTAATTGTCGGGTAGGATGGACTATTTTTTTTTTTTTGGACTTTGAATGTCACTTGCAGCCCAGTTATTCTTTAGTTATTTTGCACTTTCAGAGGCTTGATTGCTATTTTGAGTTACTTTTAAAGCTGTATTTGAACTTTTTCTTTACTTTGAAAGCATATTTGCACTTTAATTTGTATTACTATTTAATTTATTTGTTATGATAATGTTCTGATGTTCAGATCTTGTTACTCAAATACATTTGAAGTTCAAATTCCAACATTTTTAGTTATTATTTTTAATTTGCTATGGGAAATAGTCATTAGATTAGTCGATTAATCGAAACAATAGTCGATAGATTAGTCGATTATGAAAATAATCGTTAGTTGCAGCCCTAGAGTCAGCCTTTTCCCACATTAAGTCCAAACACCGTTCCACCATGACTGTAGGTAGATCTTTTTGACTTGGTCATTTTAAAAGTAGCTTGCGAGCCAAAAAGGTGTGGGCACCCCTGTTGTAGGGGAAGGGTCATTGCTCTCGCCGCAATCTCATCAAGAAGTCTAATGCCGTGTTCACACCAAAAGAGTTGCGAAATATTAGCGCGAGTAGATTACATGTTAAGTCAACGCACAGACGCGTCGCCCGGCGAAAAAGCGAATTTTCCACCGGGCGGCACGATAGAGGCGAAAAGGTGTTGCGAATATTCACTTTTTCGCCAGAGTTGAAATATTTCACTCGGCACGGAGTTGCGAAAGCCAATCAGCGTTGAGAAGCTCCGCCCGGCATCACCGCCGTCCTGCCGTCACTGAATCAGACTGCTGGTCCGCTGGAAGCGGCTTCATTCAGACACTCGTCGACACAAGTATAAAGCAGAACTAGTGGTTATTTCAATGGTGAATGACGGAAATGGTAAATGTTTTCACAGAGTAAAGCCACGGAGATAAGCCACGCCCCCTTCCCGCAGCGAATGTTTGCAAAAAAGCGGAACAGTGAATTAACCACATAAAGTCGAGCGAGTAAAGTCAGGCGAAAAAGCATTGCGAAAATTCGCAACTCTTTTGGTGTGAACACGGCATAACACTGTCTCAGGGGGCATTGGGCCACATCACATATTCACTGATTCTGTTTGGACAGAACCTCAGAGTACAGACGGAGTGTCCACTTTGGTTCTGTGGCATTGGGGGGCAGAGATGAACTCACTCACTGTGCCAAGTGAAGCACTTCTAGCATGTTGGGGTCTTGTTCACTAGTTAGGCCTGAGGGTGAGATTGAATGGTAGGTCGTTATTCTCACAACCAAAGGTTGCTTGTCAGGAAAATTCAACAAAGGTAAATGTAAGTGTTAAAGAGAAACAAGGAATGCTGGATATTTTCTGAGTGAGAAAGGAAACCTGGCTGGCCTGCTAGTACATGAACCAGCTGCTCATCATTGACAGCCAACTTCCCCAACAAATGTGCCCTTTTTGCTGTTGGGGGTGAAATATATGGAAGCTTCTGTTACAGCACTAGAACATGATATCACTGAGACATGTCTGTTCCCACCAGCATCCCCGAGGAGACCAGCGCCCTGTTTGAGAGGGGCCTCTGTCGCTGGCCCGGCTGTGATGGGATGTCTGAAGATTTCCCAAGTTTCCTAAAGTAAGTAGACTGCTGTATTCTACATTCATGGGATCGCTCCTCTTCGACATGCGGTGTGGTATATTTGGGAATTTTCTGGAGGTACAGATTAAGATGATATCAGCAACAATTAATTACCCAACAATCATTATACCCAAAATAAGATGTACAGTTCTGAGTCCAGAGCTCCATCCTGGCAGCACCGTTCACTGAGGACACTATGAAGAACATTTTAGATGCCATGTGGTTAGGGGGAACTTTTTGAGTTTTAATGGAACTAGGCCAGCATCATCTACGCTTGGCTTCATTGAACATGTTTTAATTGAGTCATTGTGAGGCCCATTCACTGCTCTGAGCAATGGGAAAATAAGCTAATAGGGAAAAATAATTATAATACATGTAGTGTATTTGTGAAAAACAATTACATTATAAAATAGATATAACTTTGTGTTTCTGTTTAGGCCAGCAGAGAAGGCTTACAGGCCCTGACGGCCCGCCACTGCAAACAAGGGTATTGAAACGAACACTAAACCTAACCGTGTCCTATTTTGTGTTCTAGGCATCTCCATTCTGAACACAGTCATGGGGACAGAAGCATTGCTCAGTGGAAGGTCCAGCAAGATATTGTTCAGTGCATGGAAAGTCAGGTGGGAACTAGAGAAACCTAGAAGGTCAACAACCACACCATGAATATGCTTGTGAAATTGTCTAAAACATGCTGGACGCTATCTCCCCCACCCCACATCAAGGCCTCCACGACGGTGTAAATACTCTTTAAGTAAACCATGAACATGGAAACAAATAGGGCCTCAGGCAGCGTCAGGCTGGCTTTAGCCATGCAACACAGTCAGTCGGCAAAACAGTTTAACCGGGCTCAACTTTTGGTGGACTGCAATTCTACATCTTCTGGCAATGTTTTGGCCAGTGTTGGCCAATCAAAAGCCACATTTCTGTGAGATGTCTTTGTAACATGGATACTGTATTTCTATTGATCTTCGACAATAGATGAAATGCCGATGATTGCTGATTGCTTGACTGGAGTTGTAAACTCTCAGATGACACACTTTACACGGGGCTATTTAATGTCTGAACACCTGCTAAATGAACACAAAGAAACTGATGTCAGGAGCAATAGTTGTTAGTACGGTTCATACAGTTTAAAATAGCTGTATGTCAACACCGTCTTCTGACGTTCACTTGCACTATTGCTGCATTAGTGACAGCAGGAGTGTAGAGGTCCATCCTGTTTCATGCTAGGATTTAGTTGCCTGACTTTAACTTTAATTTAAGCATACATAGATTGCCGTACGTTGAAGAAATACTCCAGTAAATAGTATATATATAGGATTGACGGCATGTCTGCACTTACCCCAATGTACATACAATCAACTATTTAAGCACAATTTGATGTATATTTCACCATTGGCATTCTATCTTTCAGCTCATCCTGGAAAAACAGAAACTCATTGCGATGCAGCTTCATCTGCACCTCTCTGAACACAAACACACTGATTTGGTATGTTGGTTCCAATCGCTCTTGGCTTTCACTATTTGTATATATATACTATAATAACTTTATTTGTCTGATAAAAGAAGGGTTAGTGTATCTTGACGAATTTGAAGAAGTCTTAAATATTTAGGAAAAGCTCTTGAATGAACTTGGACCTGGAAAGAAAGCAAATGAAACGGTTCATGTCCAGGCAGCTTCTGAGTGGCCGTACAGCCTTCCCCTGTTCCTGCCCCAGGGAACAGAGGGAGACAGAGGGCCACGATGGGGCATAAAGCGTCTGGAGGAGCTGTCCCAACATGGCTACCGCATGGCTGCTGGTTCTACTCACATTCTCCCAGGTAACACACTTTTATGGAAGTGTATTAATGGCCAAACACTAAAGCAAGAAATAGAGCAATACCTGCTCTTACAGTCCCATTCTGAGCTCTTACCCTACTTACAGATGCTCACTGTCATGATTCAACATCCACATCTGGCTATTTAAATCAAACAGTTTCATATTCATTACTTTTTCACTACTATAGTTTTTTCGACAAATAAAAAACATGATTAGATTAGATTAGGCAGTTGGAGTTTTGCATAGAATGGAATTCTAATTAGTATTGGCAATATTCAAATTAATGTCAGAATTCTATATTTATATGTAATAGTTCTTACTAAACATACAATAGATGTGAGCAAATTGATATCATGAGCTAAGCTAATGTCAATTTAATAGGCCTATAATTATTGTTAAGCACTGCATTAGCATTTTTCTTTCAATGAAGTTCCACTTAAATGTTGTACCTGCTGAGAAATGACTAAACACCTTTGATACTTTTATTTTTTATATATATCATTATCAGTCATAACCAGTGAACCAGTCATAACCTCCCCTTATTGAAGTTCAACAAAGATCCTGTAAGTTCAACTAAACTGACTGGTAAAACACCATCATTAAAATGTTCCCAAAGTCCAGCCATTATAAAGGATATTGAATAAATATCAACCTTGTATACATATTGATGCATTTGCTGTCATCTCTTTGAATCCCCTATGGCTAACGCAGGCTTGTGGTCATTTCCGGCAGGTCGCGTGGTTGCGAATTGCTCAGTGCTGAAATGTGCGCTCAGAAAAAAAAAAATTACCTCAGTGCCGGAAAAAATTAGAGGGAACATTGTCTGACACCATACCATATAACTTCTAATGCAGCTGATCGTTTGAGAAAGCAGACTGAAAAATAAAAATTATATTATTAGAATACTAGAATGTAATTTGTATAAATCTGAATGTTATTTTTGCTTTTAAACTTTAGACGTTGCATTTGTAATAACTATATTATGTTACTTCATCATATAGAAGTCACATTAATTGAGAACCATATTGACTGCCAATTTATTCATCTATACAACTGTAACAATCCCTAAAACTGTACTGAAATTTGACATTTTATTAGTTTCAAATTTAAATCCCTGAGATTTCTAGCAGCAGTACTCTTATCAAATCATAATTATTCGTCATCTCAATCTTTAAATTGGAATATGTCGTCTGTAATGCAATTTTTATTCTTGTTTTCAATCCACTGCTTTTCATCCAAATGAGACTCCACCAACACATTGTGGTATTTACACAAAGGCAGCTCAGGAGATGTATAATCACATAATCTTAATCACATGTGTTTGACGACATGAATTGATGACATCATCATTATTGTTGTACAGATTTGGTCCCCAGTATTGAATGTTACAAATACAACAACATCAGGCCTCCGTACACCTACGCCTACCTGATACGATGGGTGAGTCAAGATGTTCTGTGCTTTGCATTCCCTGGTGATTTCACTGATACAGACAATTGTAATGTTACTTTTTTAGATCTTTTTCATGGTAACATCTATAACATTAGGTCATGGGCAACTGCAGGGTCTCCTTCAATCACAGAACCGGCGGTTCGATCCCCGGCTCCGCTAGTCCATGTCTATGTGTCCTTGGGCGAGACACTTAACCCCAAAATTGCTTGTGTGTGTGTGTGTGTGTGTGTGTGTGTGTGTGTGTGTGTGTGTGTGTGTGTGTGTGTGTGTGTGTGTGTGTGTGTGTGTGTGTGTGTGTGTGTTGGGCAGGTGGCACCTTCATGGTAGCTCCTCCCATCAGTGTGTGAATGGGTGAATGATGACATGTAGTGTTAAAGAGCTTTGAGTGGTCAGAATACATGGCTGGATTAACGTTTCAAAAATGAGTTTGAAGGTCTAGTGTGTAGAATCTGGGGGCATCTAGTGGTGAGGTTGCAAATGTGCCAAGCACATAGCAGAACTATGGGAGGCAACGTTAAAATATGAACACACTCTAGAGCCAGTGTTTGGTCTGTTCTGGGCTACTGAAAACATCTCTGTATGTAGGTATAAACGGATCATTCTAAAGAAATGAAAACAATTATTATTTTTAGGTAAGAAAACCTAATTATATTATATTCCATTTCTGAATATAAAATTATACTATATTTCTGCCAATAGATCTGCTTGAATGTTACACAATGTATCTTTTAGTTAGCTCTAACGTGACATTAGGTTAATCCACAGCTGAAGAAGTGATTAAGATATGTATCCAATAAAAATCCAGAGGATTGTTTTATTTTAAGCATGTGATAACCTAATCAGTACAAAGACAGGTGTAATTCAATGGTGTGTGTGTGTGTGTGTGTGTGTGTGTGTGTGTGTGTGTGTGTGTGTGTGTGTGTGTGTGTGGATAGCATGGCATTATGGCTCAAACCAGGGAGATGATGCCTCAGCTGAAAGTAACTGATTGATGCGCTCTAGTTCAGATAACTGTTGCCATGGTGCTGATCTCCACATGTGATGACAGCGCTTGTCACATCTTGTCCCGGTGTGTTTCTGACTGTTTGCAGTCTATCCTGGAGTCTCTCGACAAGCAGCGCACTCTGAATGAGATCTACAACTGGTTCACCACCATGTTCTACTACTTCAGACACAACACTGCTACCTGGAAGGTTTGAACAAATAACACCTTCACTCTGATGAAATGATATGCTTTACACTTCATGGCAAACATCTATGTATAACATGCAACTGCACTGTTCTTCCTCAGGGCCAAGGGTGTGTTGCTGCAAGTGTTAAAAGAGGCTGATAGGAAACACATTTATGAAACTTATTTTTGGATTGGAAAAGTCAACATTCAATGTATCAGTGATTTGCAGAAACGTACAATGCCCAACAAAATTCTAGCAATGAGTTTGCACAAGTGCTTCTACTAATCACATATTCCAGAACAAGAGTGTGTGTGCTTATGCTGCTGAGCCTCAGCCTATTGACCAATCAGAGCTCTGTATGCAGGGTCAAGAGGGGCTCGTCTTCTCGCTACATGGATAACAAGCTACATATTTACATCCATTACAAATAACAAGAGAGCAATGGTAATGAGTGCAGATGAAGCCTACATTAAATTACATTTGGGTTTACTCTGGCAGAGTCAGATATATTGAAGCTCTTCTTTTAAGAAAAATGGGAGATTCACACTGTTCACTCTGTTTATGACTTGAACAGCATTATGGGTAACCTGACAGGAAGCTGGTTTAGAGGACATGTGGATTTCATTTTGCTACACTGTTAAAAGACATGTGATTTAGTCATGTGTTTAGTGATGGCAACAACAACAACATATCCATCTATTGTTCTACCCAGAATGCAGTGCGGCACAACCTCAGCCTGCACAAGTGTTTTGTGCGGGTGGAGGGAGGAAAGGGAGCGGTGTGGACGGTGGATGAAACCGAGTACCAGAGGAGGAAGGGACAGAAGTATCACAGGTACAAACATCCTCACAACAAGAACTCAGGACTCTTCATGGGCCGACGTTTGGCTCTGGATGTGTTGAGTTTGGTTCGCTCCTGTTTCCTCGGCCGAAGCAAGAGAGAGACACTAATGAGTTTCCAACTTCCACAAGACAAGGAAGAGGTAGGAAAGGCAATGGAGGAAAGGAGAAGAGTGTGTAGAAGAGGAAAGGAGGAAGTAGGGAAGAAAAGGTAGAGGTTCAAAATAAATTGAAATGAAATTCCATTCCATTTCCGACTCAGCAGATTCTAATCCAACGTCAAATGTCGGCCCATTGATAGAAACAAAAACAATAGCTATAGTGATAGCCAGTTAGCCAGCACGCTGTGTGTGTGTCACAATAAGTGTGTGTGTGTGTGTGTGTGTGTGTGTGTGTGTGTGTGTGTGTGTGTGTGTGTGTGTGTGCGTGTGCGTGCGTGTGTGTGTGTGTGTGTTTTCAGGGATTGTCCTGTGAAGTGGGTCACCTCCTACCCTCGTTACTGTCCAGAGGACCCCTGACACCAGCAGGTGGCAGCACTGAGCTGCTGCTGTAGTCCAGGACTGGAGTCCCATTCACATGCAGGTTTACAGAACTGCATGAAGAACTGCTCAAATGCCCGTTTGGACTTTGATTTGTTTTCAAATGCCTTGTTGAACGCTTCTGTGACGTTTGTTACATCAAGATGTTTTGTACACATACGTGACAGCGGTTTTTGTACTCCCTGCTTTCTAATTGCGTTGGGAAAATAAATGAAGCCAACATTTGTGGGTGTTTGTCGTCTGATTTGAAAGATTCATGAACTGGTGGTTTCTGTCAGTTCTCATCATCTCACAGCAGCCATCTGTGTACTGGACAGAGAACGTCTTCCTCCACTTTATCTGCTTTTTATTTATTTTTTCGATCTCTGATCCATGATCTTGACTTTCACAAATACAATTTGAAAATGGGTCATTTACCCTCTGAACCTACAATGTTTCCTTTCCCACAACCACCCATGTAAAAAGTTCAAAGACAACTGCATATTACCACCATATTATCATTCTATGACGTGATTTGTGATAATGAAACGTATTGACGGCATTATTAAGGGTGTGTTTATAGAGTTACACCAAGCTGTCATGCACATTTCTTTCATTTATCAGCTATGTGATATTTTAAATGTTTCTCAAAGGCAACACATCCCATAAAAGGACTAAAACCTCCCTGAGCACATTGGTTTCTTCTGAAGACATACACCTAAATAAAAAAATGAAATTTCCCAAAAAGACTCAGTCATTTCCTAAAGCTGCTGGTCACTCAAATGTACAATTTACCATTTACTCAAACAGGTGAACATATGCAATACATTCAGAACTATTTTCAGTGACGAATTAATTCACATTTTGCACTGGTATATGGCAGCATGACGATGTTTGAGTCAAAATAAGCTCTGTGTAGTCATGAAGGAATGCGTGTGACTTTATGATAGTCTTTAGACAACATAATAAAATAACTATATCTATTCTGTCTTTGGATCTTTGCGTTTTTTTACACTACAAATTAATACCAGACACTTTTTAAAATTGTATTAAAAAATAAATAAATTCAAATTCCGCTTCCTAGGTATTTCCAGAATGTATCTCATTCTCTGTGTAGATGTCGCAGTTCCACATCCAGGCCAGCTGGGGGCGGTGGTGGTGCGGAATGAAGGCGCTCTGTGCCCCTACCCGGCGGGGGAGCGAGACCAACAAGGAAGCAGCAGGACGCGTTTGTTTGGTATCTCCGTGTCACGGTATTTCATAAAGTCCCTGCGGCCGCCATGAGCTCCCGGTGTGAGTGACACGGTGAACCAGCTGCTGGCAGACCGCGTGGAGGAAGAAGAATGGCAGACGAAGCTCCTTTCCAGTTTCTACACAACGAAGTCATTCAGTACATTTACAAGTCAGCCAGCGGAGAGACGGTAAGAGGGCCAGTCAGCTGTTACTCCTCACTTCTGGTCACGTGACATCTATTGCTTCTGTCCATCCTGAGAGGGATCCTCCTCTGTTGCTCTCCTGAAGGGTTCTTCCCTTTCTCCCTGTGAAAGCGTTTTTACTATCTTTATTTGGGGAGTTGTTCCTGATCCGATGTGAGGTCCTGGGACAGGATGTTATGTTACAGATTGTAAAGCCCTCTGAGGCAAACTTGTATTTGTGATTTTGGGCGATAAAAAATAAACTGAATTGAATTGAAATCTCTGTCCTCCTTCGTTCAGGAGAATGGACGACATATCGCCACGCTGGAGAACATGGGCTTCAGAGTCGGCCAAGGGCTGATCGAGAGGTAACCCTCAATAAATGCTAAATAATGTCTGTTTGAGTCACCGGCTCATTATGGATTGAATATCAAACCTTGGACCTCCATAGCCTCTCTGGAAGGTGACTCATAGCTTCATAATCTCAGGGGTTTTATTTACTTTATTTTCACCTTTTTTAAAGGGAAAAATACGAGCTGTTAAACAGTTTTCAATAGATTTCTTATACATTGAAGGCACGAGGCAACACAAATTATACTTAATTATTACAATAATAATACATAAAGTGTAGTCTGGCAATATTCAATATTTTTCCTTTCTTCTCCAAGAGATCTGATATGCAGAGGTAAACCAACACTAGCTGTGTTTCTATTTGCATATTTTATGTGCATTAGTATTGCATCAAAATAAGTTGTATGAAATGGCATGATTCAATAAGAAAAAAGAAAAAAATGATGTATGAAGAGAACTGGATGCAGCGTGGGAGACGGCGTCCCATCCATCCCTATAAGGACTACAGACCTGCACGTTGTAACTCTACCAGTTTCCAACACTTCCCGGGTCTTCATGTGAATGTCAGCGTTACACGTGGCTGACATGGAAGAACAATGAAAACAAATTCCTGAAGGTCTCTCTCTATTTTCCCTCATGGAGGGTTTGATTTGTTCTGTTTCCAGTTCATAACCTCACTTCTTCTCTGTTTACTGGAGGAATACAGCGATGCTTGAAGCAGTCCAACATAACCGCAGACCAAATGACGCTGTAACCGAGTTTATTCGTCCCAAACCAGCTGAAATGCACTTTATTTTATATTTCTAAAAGTTTGCTTAAAATTACTTACATTTTGCTTGACAATTGAAAATAAACATGACTACTGAATGTACTACCAAAGCCTGACACATGTTCTTCCTCTGGGCCATAGAGCTCCATTGTTGTCCACTATAACAGCACATCAACATGTTCCTTTATCACCATGAACACACACACACTGTGGATTATTTTGACTCAGTCCCACATACACCGTCCTGCTGCCACTTAAACTCATGAGAGAAGCAAATGTGCATTCGTCTACTGTTGAAAATAGTCCCTAAATACGTGCATCACTTCCTGCTGTTGAGTTCTGCTGGACTTAAACTGCAGAGACTAGCTGTTCTAGTAAAACTGAATGATACTGTGTGTGTGTGTGTGTGTGTGTGTGTGTGTGTGTGTGTGTGTGTGTGTATGTATATATACATATATATATATATATATATATATATATATATATATATGTATATATATATATATATATATATATATATATATGTATATATATATATATGTATATATATGTATATGTATATATATGTATATATATATATGTATGTATATATGTATGTATATATATATATATATATATATATATATATATATATATATATATATATGTATGGCCACCAACAAAGCTGAGCTGTGGGACTAACACATTGGTCTTGTGTAGAAAAACATTAGTATGAACAGTGTCAAGCTTCTGGACTTCATTTGAAGCGCTTCTCCTTCCCTCCAGACTTACTAAAGACACGGCCCGGTTCAAAGACGAGCTGGACATC
The DNA here is from genome assembly GCA_038501785.1 of Myoxocephalus aenaeus. NCBI lineage: Eukaryota > Metazoa > Chordata > Actinopteri > Perciformes > Cottidae > Myoxocephalus > Myoxocephalus aenaeus. The sequence continues at coordinate 11,684,222 of JBAMJR010000040.1, forward strand.
ATGAAGTTCGTCTGCAAAGACTTCTGGACCTGCGCCTTCAAGAAGCAAATCGACAACCTTCGAACCAACCACCAGGTACGCTCTAGTTCCTCTCATTCATACGGGAGGTTATTTTTAACATAACATGCTCCAGCCTGACAACAAACATAGATAATACACGTTGTATCCGTGGAAAATAAATGTCAGTGTGATTCTCTGTCACCAGCTGTACTGCTGCACTGTGTTTCAGGGCATCTATGTTCTCCAGGACAACAAGTTCAGATTACTGAGTCAGCTGTCAGCTGGGAAGCAGTACCTGGAACACGCCCCCAAGGTGCTCCGCCTCATGCCAGACCATTCTACTCTATTGTGACTTACTGCTGTTTGCTGCTGATCCCAGACCAGCAGGACTTCACTCGGCTCCAGACCCCCATTCAGAGAACTTTTAAACTAGCAACATTGCATAGTTTAGGTTGATTAGCGCAGTGTTTTTCAACCTTTTTTGAGCCGCGGCACATTTTCTACAATAAAAAAATCCCGCGGCACACCAACAACCTAAAAAGTTACAAAATGTCACATTGTAGCATAACACAGCATATATGGTAGATCATTATTGCGCTACCTACTGGCATGGAAGAGTATTCAGTGTTTCAAGTAAACCAGATCGCTCCATCAGACAAAAAAAAAGTGTTATCACTTTGTTAGAAAAATGAAAATAAAGTTATGCAAAAAAGAACTAATATTTAGTTACTACTAAATATCTTATTGTGGAAAACAATAAGCTATTGCAAAACAAAACGGAATGAGTGCAGATATGTGAGCATCAGGTTGTATCAGTATTAGTGGCTGCAGTGAGCTGCTTTCCTCTACAAATCTTTTAAAACGGGGTTGTAGATTTGATACGGCTCTCAGTTCATGCTCAATGATGAGAGACACAACAGCAGAAAGCCGACCTCACAGAGATCTCATAAAGATCGTCTTTTGGCGAAATGCCAAGAATCGGCGCATGCGCAAGCGTAACCTGTTAACGGTGGACTGTGAACATTTAAAATCAGCATTTCCTCTTGCGCCACACCTGTAATAAATACCGCCCCAGTTTGATAAATACTGACTTAAAGGAAACATGGTGTTAATTTATTTTAATGACGACCACAAAGTGTGCAGACTTTATCACTGCAGGGTGTTTTTCAGGCTTTTGGAAGAATATTTCCAGAGCCTCTCTGAGTCAGAAACGTCATTGATGAGCTCCAGGCTGTTTGTCTTGACCTGCAAATACATGAACTGTTGGGCTTTAAAAGTGAGAGCTCATATCTTAAAATACTGATAGCTTCAGCAGCAAATCCCATTGTGAAAAGCACGCGACATATTTTTCGCCTCTCTCTCTCTCTCTCTCTCTGCTGTGTCTCACCTGGTTGCAGCGCATCAGGTGGAACTCCGCGTGCGACACAGAGCAGAGCAGAGTTGTATAGACGCGACCCATAAATGACATGCTGTGTAGATAAAATCAATAACATCCGGCTGTTTAGTTTGTTTAATAACAGAACAAGGTGCAGACCTGTTCTATATTACTCTGCCAGCCACTATATTGCAGCTCAGACGCTCAACAATGGAAAATCATTTGCGGCAACTAAATAATATTTGTTTGGACCAATTAAGTGAAATTGGACATTTTCCCACGGCACACCTGACGATCTCTCACGGCACACTGGTGTGCCGCGGCACAGTGGTTGACAATCACTGGATTAGCGTAACCAAATAGCCTGCAGGTTACTCATGTTCTCTTTGTCCTGGTCACGATCCATCTCTTTTAATATTGAGCATCTCCTGTCAAGTCACTCTTCATCTTTGATTAGATTTGAGTTGTATTAACAGGTTCCCAGTACACAGCTTGAGTTGTATATGCATGAGTAGTTCTGCAAGAACATACAGCCTATGTCACAGCTCCCCTTTGGGGTTTCTTCTAATGTTGTGTGATGTACATAACCGTCAGGAGGGTTTGGACAGGCTTCAGACCAGCTGTCTCTCCTCCAGCATGATGCAGTTTAAACCTTAGCGTCCTTTACGCGTCCTGCTGTGTTTCGTGCTCTTAGTTCATTCATGGCAAACGCACGTTAAGCATGGTTTATATAGACTCATGTGAGGTCAGGGCATCTCTCTCCTCCTATGACAGGTGACTGTTTGTCTCTGCAGTATCTGGCCTTCACCTGTGGTCTGGTGAGAGGAGCGCTGTCCAACCTGGGAGTGAAGAGCGTTGTGACTGCGGAGGTGTCCGTCATGCCCGCCTGTAAGACACGCGTTGCTCGTCCATCATCCAATCAGAGACGAGAAAGATCGTAACTTTTGGCTTTACTCTATGGTCACATGCTTTATGACAGCTGTATTTAGAGAGGGATCTGGATCCACCAGATTTTAGTTGAGGTGAAAAAAAACATTTAAGCAGAAGGAAGTTAGTTTTTATTTCTGAATGAAAAGTGTGGACTAACACATGCTTTCTTCTCTCTTTGTTCTTTATATCCCTGCAGGTAAATTCCAGATCATGATCCAGAAAATGTGATGAGGCCACACTCACTCTGCACTTTATTGCTGTCATACATCCTTGAGTTGCCGACATTCAAGGGAAATGTCACCCGTCTTCATCAGTAAAATAAACGCCACTCTGCACTTTAGTGTGTCTAGACTTCCAGAGCCCCATGTTGGTAAAGATCTGTAGATCTGTATCCTGCTGACATGTCATCGATATCACATGATATTACTGCGTAACATAAAGCTTTAGTCCAGTCTACTCTGTGACTTAAACCTTTAGTCCAGTCTACTGCGTAACTTAAACCTTTAGTCCAGTCTACTCTGTGACTTAAACCTTTAGTCCAGTCTACTGCGTAACTTAAACCTTTAGTCCAGTCTACTCTGTGACTTAAAGCTTTAGTCCAGTCTACTGCGTAACATAAAGCTTTAGTCCAGTCTACTGCGTAACTTAAACCTTTAGTCCAGTCTACTCTGTGACTTAAACCTTTAGTCCAGTCTACTGCGTAACATAAAGCTTTAGTCCAGTCTACTGCGTGACTTAAACCTTTAGTCCAGTCTACTCTGTGACTTAAAGCTTTAGTCCAGTCTACTCTGTGACTTAAACCTTTAGTCCAGTCTACTCTGTAACTTAAACCTTTAGTCCAGTCTACTCTGTGATTTAAACCTTTAGTCCAGTCTACTCTGTGACTTAAACCTTTAGTCCAGTCTACTCTGTAACTTAAACCTTTAGTCCAGTCTACTCTGTAACTTAAACCTTTAGTCCAGTCTACTGCGTAACTTAAACCTTTAGTCCAGTCTACTCTGTAACTTAAACCTTTAGTCCAGTCTACTGCGTAACTTAAACCTTTAGTCCAGTCTACTCTGTGACTTAAACCTTTAGTCCAGTCTACTCTGTGACTTAAACCTTTAGTCCAGTCTACTCTGTGACTTAAACCTTTAGTCCAGTCTACTGCGTAACTTAAACCTTTAGTCCAGTCTACTCTGTGACTTAAACCCGCTTCACAAAGGCAGGATGTTGAAATAGAAGCAGGTTTTCAGAGCTTTCCTGGCGATCTCAGAATATTCTGCCTTGATTTGAATCCGGAACACCGGCAGAGTTGTTGTCTAAAACAGACTTTTAAGTTTAATTTTGGGCTAACGTATCACGTGACCTCTTGATGTGTGTCAAGAGGCTCAGACGGATGTATCCGGTCATTTTTCAAAATAAAACATCTTTCCCACCTTGATAATCAATCAACATTTTTTTCATTCATTCTTTCTGTGCGGCCCGGTACCAAGGGACCCAGGGACCGGTGGTTGGGGACCGCTGAGTGACAGGACACACCGTCAGCGGCCTGCTGCTGGACACAGTAGCTGTTCACTGGCTTAGTTGGAATAATACAGATCATTTTAGGATTGACGTGTTTATTAAGAGTAATTCAGCACTGTAGCTCCAAAAGCAGACCAGGGGACTCCTGAGTCATGATACTGCAGACTTGGTGATGATTGTCAGTGGGCTTTTTTGTGTAATAGAAGTTGAAGGATATATACATTTCTAAAATGTTAATTTTTCTACATGAAACCTGTGAAGCTAACGTTAGCACATTCTGCTTTGGCTTTTGAATGATTTGTAACAGTGAATACAGATCTACCAGCTTGACAGGAACAGAGTCGTGTCTTCTTTCATTGTCAGGTGATGTGGTGGTTCACTTTTACTCTGATCTGTAGCTTTTTCTTTTTAATCAGTTTTCACTGCTTGATATATCCTTCAAATACTTATTGTAGATATTTCTGTCTGCTTTTCGCTGAAATGACTTCTTTTGTTTGACCAACAACCTGATCATATTCATTCAGGAAGTGCCTTATCAGCCCACTTGCTAACATTACTGCCATCTCTGTTGGGGCTTACATTAGCTGTTATTTGCTCTGAACCTCTGATAACGCTGTACATCAATGACGCAACTGCAACCCTCTTAAGTCAAGGTCACCGAGTTAGGAATGAAGTCCACGTCAAGAGTGTTTGTTATAGCACTCAGCCTGAACTCAACGTAGTGTAACTGCTGTGAAACCGACAGGAAGTTTCTTAAAACCTCTTTAACCCCAGTTAAGCCCCAGACATTGTTCTCAACCATTCTGAATGGTTTGCATACCCATACTAAATACAGAATATCTCCTCAGACACAAGGGCTATTTGAATCATTTCAAAAGGTATAATATACAGAAAACACTTGTGAGACCAGTTAAGAGGTTCCTATAGCAGTACATGTGTTACTGGTTTATTGGTTGATGATAGAACACAGGAAAGACAAAAAAAGGAAACTTCCAGGATGTATTTCCTCTTTTTAATTATGCATATCATTGCTTTTTTTTCTACTATAAAATAGCACTATATGGTAACAGTATCTCTGCAAAGTTTGACTTTGATTAAGTGAAGTTAAATATTTTTAGTAACTAATTTTGTGCAGATTTTGTGTACCGTAGATTTAGGTCCACTGAGAGACAAAATGCCCTAGCTTTTTTCCTGGACCTTGAACGCCTCTGGTTCCACAACAGAGGGGCTCTGCTCAAGCATATGCACCAATACATACCAAGCAAGGCCATGTGGAATATCATTTCATCCATAAGTAAGTCATATTTCAGTTTTTGGCCTGGAATGTGGTTGATATCTTGCTGAGGCTTTGTCTGACAAGGGATTTGTTGGTATTGGCGGATTCTGTAGGTCGTAGCTTTCCAGAAAGGTGCGCCAATCATGTGTGGCATCAAGCTAGGGATATGAAAATGTATATTTCCATAACTTGGGGTGCTCTGTCAAGTCATATTCATGGTTTATGTTAATATTTATGGTTGAATTGTGTTATAAACATATACAATGGACTTATGCTCTTGTAAGGCCAGGCTGTGCAGTTGTTTTTTTGCTATGCCACATCAGCTCTGGTATTGATTCATGGGAGTACGAGGACTTGGAGAGTGAGGAAGAGCTCCTGATGAAGAATTCAGCCCCCACTTTTGGGGGCACTGTTAAGAAACACAAAAATATATAAATTTTTATGAATTCAAATATTTTATTGAGATTTCAATAAAAAACTATTAAATCCTTTTTTTTAAGATGTAACCAGATGTTAACCAGATGTACAAATCTTTGACAACATGTATTCTACTTCATTAAATTGAGACACCTTCAGCTAATGACCAAACAAACTATGGAAGACAAATCACAAGAAACACATAATCAATCATCACCCTAACAAAAATATGTCAATGATTTTTCTTTTCTTTTTGTTTTTCTTTGCTTTATATATCATTTTGGATTTTGAATACAGTCAAAATCATAAATCGTTCTGTGACAGATGGCATCACAATGCAGGTTTCCCTTTCAACATCCAGTGCAGGCAACAGATTCACAGATCTCACAGGCGTCAGAGTGGGAAGCCACAAGTGCTGAAAAAGAAGAAAAAAAAACATCACCACAAATATTCCAAATCTTTTGCTGGGGACCACGAATATCCACCTGAAATATCAGAGAAGTCTGGCCAGTAGTTGTTGAGAGGTCTTAAGGATGGTGATGTTCCCCGTTCACAGAGTGAACGGGGAACATCACCATCCTTAAGACCTCAGTATCAAACAACATGGGGCCATTCAGAACCGCTATAGCACATGATGTTGATGTGTGTGTGACAACACGTCATACACACTGCATACAGACGTCTTTGGGCCTCTGCTCAGGTGTGCTCACTTTCAGTTGGCCTTCCTTTTGATTCATGACCCTTTCAAATACAAGCGTCTACTTATGACATCACATTAGTGTGGACGTGAGTTGCGAGCAATTAACCAAGCAGAGATTCTTCCTTCTCAGATTGTTTAATTTTGAAGGATTTATATTGTTTGAAGAGGTCAAACTGTTCAGTATTTCACAAGAAAATGCCAAACATTTGAGAAGTTGAGATGTCGTAAACATCATTTTGTGTCACGCTGTGTAAATATTGTAGATTTCTTTTGACATTTTTTTCTTTCTTATCCCTTCAATCATGTTGTCTTTATCTTATAAACCCCTGGGAGCTCCTGACCTCCACGTTGGGAACCACATAGATCATCTGGATACATTGTTGTTTCTGAATGTCCTGTGAGAACTACAAAAGAATGTGATAAGTCATTTTCCAGTTTCTCCAAGATACTTTTTAAATAGTTTATTTAGCTGAAGAAGTATGAGAATGTTCACTTCTGGAGATACGTGGATTTCACAGGACAGGAATGGTTAAAGGTAAATTAACTCTTTTCTAGTCTTCCGACCACTCAAAGCTCTTTAACACTACATGTCATCATTCACCCATTCATACACTGATGGGAGGAGCTACCATGAAGGTACCACCTGTCCACCAGGACTAACTAACATTCACACCTATTCACACACCATAGGAAAACCCCTAGGAGAATTTAGTTTTTTTTTAGGGAATTTAAGTGTCCGTGATCAAGGACACATTGAGAGGGACTAGTGGAAACGATCCGCTCTCACACTCAGCCACAGTCGCCCAGAAAGGGGACTAAAGCTGTCAGACAACTGTAGTGGAGTAAAAAGTACAATATTCCCCTCTGAGATGTAAAATGTACTTAAGTACAGTAGTTGAGTAAATGCACTAGCTTTCCACCACTGGAAACCCAACCACCACAGAACTGTGCTTAATGAAACATGGACTTTACCCAGTCTGGCCAGAGATGCTCCAGCATCTGTCCTCAAACACAGAGGTGTAAAGTCTTGGGGTAGAGCGGGGTGAGAACACACGGCTGCTGCTTTGGCCTCCAGCTGGAGCTCCTGCTCTGGTGCATGGTCTCCAGTCATCAGAGCCCCCAGTGCCTTCACTGCCTCCAGGGAGAAGTGGAAGTCTCCCTCCTATAAGGAATGGCATGCTGTTAGCTCTGAGCCTGGAAACACCACAGGACATTTCCTTGTGTTACAGTCACTTTAACTTATTGGCTTGTGACTTACTAACCTGCATACTTTGCATATTATGATGTTTATATTGATATTTGTGGGTAACACCCTTTACTTTTTATGTAATGGCTTTGATTATGCTAATAAATAATGAAAATGATGTAATTTCCCCACATTTTTGTTTGTATTTTGTTCCGGGGGGTGGGGGGGATTTTCTCCACCTGGCAACCCACATGGTAATGGTGAAGTCTATTAGTTACAATTTATTGACCCTTTATAAAGTGTGACCGTGAGCAAAAAACGTATTTCTGGTGAAAATAGGAAACTATAGTTTGCAAAATAAATTGCTCAGGATCCAGATCTCCCTGGTTCTCACTGATCTTTCTTCTGTTCTTTGGCAGGTCCATATGTGGAACCACTTGGTCCTTCATATGTCTTCAATGTCTTCAGCAGCGATTATCAGAAATTGTGCTCCAAAGCACAAACATAGCAGAGAATAACAAACTACCACAAAAGTATTACGAGAAAGGCGGAGATCTCATTTGAGATTACAATAATTTGTGATGAGAGAGCTCATCAGAGTCAATGCCAGAGAAGCAAAACCAACATCTCGTACATGAAATTCTAGAATAATATATATATATATGTATATAACAAGAATATAGAATCAAAAGGACAAGATTACGTAAAGTCTTCCAAAAAACAATTGCAAAACAAAATAAATACAAAATCACAAGAAAACCTAGAAAGGAGGTTTGGTAGAAAGCTGGAGCGTTGCAGGTTTCCGGTGTTCTTACCGTGACAGTCACAGCGCTCGAGGACTTGCACAAAACTATGAGGAGGACTAACACACAGACGGTGGTGTTCATCTTGCTGCCTGCGATGTATCACACACTTCTTCTGTTCCTCTGTGAGCGTCTCAGCACTGCTTCAGCGTATTTATAGAGGGCAAGGCCTGAAGGGTAGTTAATGATAAACAACCCACACTGTTATTAATACCATAAAAGCGGTACTGTTGTCCGATACTGTGGAAAATGATAAGAAAAATGATGGGTATTTATTGTTTTATATTCATGTTGCTGATTACCATGGCTTCACATAATGAAGTGGCCTCAGATCACTAACAGCCAACATGGAGTTACTTAAGGTTAGGCCTCTCTTTCTCTTCGTGGGAACAACTCCATGCAGATGTCTGCTCCAGCATGAGTCTAGTTTAGAACAGCATATACTCCATACGGATGCTCAGAGGTCATCCACTACATTTGTCCCAGGGCAGAATTCTTCTAATCAGACACTCTGGGGGCTAGACTTTCAAATACAAAAATAAATATTACATTTCTTTAGGCCTTGGTTGTTATTATGATACTCTGTTATTGTGAATGTAAAAAAAAAAGAAAGAGCAATTTGAAAAAAGAACAAAACCAAATGTTTTAAGAGCATTGAGGTACTTTTTGTGTTGAATTTTCGAACCCAACCTTTGGAATGGCACAGAAGAGACTCAAAAGCATCTCAGATAAAGCTTTTGAGAAGTTGATGTTTGAGTTGAGATTGTATTATTGTGTCACATATTAGACATGCACACATTCCACTGATATGACTTCATGTGTGTGGGCATGTTTAGTTGAAGATATGACTCCTCACACCACTTCACAAAGCCGTGGCTGGTCTCATTGTCCTGGAGCCGACTAACAATAACAGAATCATCTGCACACTTTGAAATTGTCCTATTTTCATACCTGCTCTGACACTTATTTGTGTAGGATGACTAAAAGGGGCGAAAGCACACATCCTTGTGGGGAGCCAGTGGAGGAGCACACTTGGTCTTCCGTTTACCCTCACTCTTTGTGTCCTATTAGTTAAAGTCTCACTCTTTGTGTCCTATTAGTTAATGTCTCACTCTTTGTGTACTATTAGTTAAAGTCTCACTCTTTGTGTCCTATTAGTTAAAGTCTCACTCTTTGTGTCCTATTAGTTAATGTCTCACTCTTTGTGTACTATTAGTTAAAGTCTCACTCTTTGTGTACTATTAGTTAAAGTCTCACTCTTTGTGTCCTATTAGTTAAAGTTTCACTCTTTGTGTCCTATTAGTTAATGTCTCACTCTTTGTGTACTATTAGTTAAAGTCTCACTCTTTGTGTACTATTAGTTAAAGTCTCACTCTTTGTGTCCTATTAGTTAAAGTCTCACTCTTTGTGTACTATTAGTTAAAGTCTCACTCTTTGTGTACTATTAGTTAAAGTCTCACTCTGTGTGTACTATTAGTTAAAGTCTCACTCTTTGTGTCCTATTAGTTAAAGTCTCACTCTTTGTGTCCTATTAGTTAATGTCTCACTCTTTGTGTACTATTAGTTAAAGTCTCACTCTTTGTGTCCTATTAGTTAAAGTCTCACTCTTTGTGTACTATTAGTTAAAGTCTCACTCTTTGTGTCCTATTAGTTAAAGTCTCACTCTTTGTGTACTATTAGTTAAAGTCTCACTCTTTGTGTACTATTAGTTAAAGTCTCACTCTTTGTGTACTATTAGTTAAAGTCTCACTCTTTGTGTCCTATTAGTTAAAGTCTCACTCTTTGTGTACTATTAGTTAAAGTCTCACTCTTTGTGTACTATTAGTTAAAGTCTCACTCTTTGTGTCCTATTAGTTAATGTCTCACTCTTTGTGTACTATTAGTTAAAGTCTCACTCTGTGTGTACTATTAGTTAAAGTCTCACTCTGTGTGTACTATTAGTTAAAAAGTCAAGAATCCAAACTACAAGATTGTGACTTAAGTCAAATTGTTCTAAAAACCTACTGGTTCAACTATGGGGTTGAATTGTGTTAAAAGCAGATGAGAAATCAACAAATAGAAGTTTAACATGAGATCCATTTCCCTCCAGGCAGTGGCGGCTGGAATCTTTTTTTGGTACGGCCATCTAATCAATTTCAGCAAACATGATGATTCAATGCAAAAAAAAAGGTATCAAACATGCATTACTACTTTGCAGTTAAATATTTAACATTTATTCCAACATGTTGACACAATAAGGACATCTTATTATTACAATTCAGTATTTTAATATATATACATATATATATATATATATATATATATATATATATATATATATATATATATATATATATATATAATCCACCACTTCCATGGTGGATTTAAATCTTGAAAAACTTGACCACTCCACATTTCAATCAGTTGTGTCTTTCCTCTTTCTAGGTCACACTGTAGGCACTTAAAGGCTGAAGAGAAATACTGCCACATCGCCCATGAACCAAACACGTCTAAGGAAACATTTAAACAGTACTGTCATCAGTGTTGCTTTGCTTGTGCTAGTTCAAAGATTGCTTTGGACATTTGGATATGACTAAATCATTGAATTGGGACAGTAGTAAAACAATTGTATTAAATAAATAATAATACAAATACAAGTTCAGATTAACCATATTAACCTTAGCAAGAGAGCATCACATGACCAGTGACAAAACAGTTGAAAACTGCCATGTGTATCCATATCAAGTTTCCCACTGCAACGTAACCCTCAGTCAGTGTGGAACTGGTTGAGTTCCTGTATTTATGAAGTAAAGTATGGTCTGCCAGCTATCCTGGTCACCTTGTAAGTGTTGAGTCCTGGGGAATCAAACCCTGGCGACACGCCTTTCCTGTTAAAGAGGTAAAAGTTGAAAAGCTGTCTGTCCTGTGCCTCCAGGGAGACAGAAGCACTGTTCACCTTTAGTTTGCAAGGGTATGGGCTCTCAAACACCACCCTGAACACCCTGTCCTGCAGGTAATCCAGTCGAATAGTTCGGTACTTGGAGGGGACAGTTGTGTCCACCTGTGGTCCAAACTGCTGCATGACCAGCACCCCGTCTGAGTCCACCGTAATCTCATAGAAGGTCATATTCCTGTAAGTGAAAAAGCCCACATAGGGAGCCGAGTTGGGCGGCGGTCTGAGAGTCCGTTGAGCGTTTCTAAAAGCCCTCTCCATTGCGGGGATGAGATAGCTGTAGACCTGGCTCACAAGGTCCTGGTCTGCAGGCCGAACCCCAGCCATCAGGATCACCAGTCCCAGCTTGAGCCGTGGCACCAGGGAGAGGGTGGCCGCATAACCGTCCAGGTCGCCGTCCTTCCTCACCACGTCGTAGCCAAACTGCTCGTTGATCTCCCAAGGTGTGCCGGTGGAGTTGGCAAAGTAGCCGCTGTGGCATCGGAAGAGTGGGGTCAGCATGGTGTTCAGGGTGTCCTGGCGGAGCAGGGTCCCGCCATATGCGCCCAGAAGAGCCATCATGAGCTTGGCCATGTCAGCTGCTGTGGAATACATCTGGCCTGCGGGTCGGTACCAGCCGAGGTCGTAGAGGGGAGCCGGCTGGCCGTCGCTGTACACACCCACAGCCATCTGCCTCTGAATGGATGGATTTAAGTTGAAACCAGTGTCCTCCATGCTGAGCCGCTCCAGAATGTTGTCTGACACCCAGCTCTCAAAGTCTGTGCCAGTCACCCTCTGGGCCAAGATTTTGGCCAATAAGGAAAAAGCAACATTGCTGTAGTGGCATCTGAGGGAAAAAAGAAAGTAATGTCAGAGAGGCTTGCACGCTATCTCTGGATGCAAAATACAAAAAGGATCCTTGTTCTATACATTTAAACCAACCTCCTCTTTCTTTTCAGAATATAAAAATGCACGGAAAAACTAAAGTCACTAGAGTCCAAAATAGAGCAGCACAGGAAGGACAGAGTCTTACTTGGTGCCGGGATCAGCCACAAGTACATCATCCTGCAACAAATTAAGGGCTGCTTCTGTGTCTCCATTCCAAAGGAGATTAGTTGACCTTAATCTTCTGGGTAACCCTGTAGAAATGTTAGAAAACCTCAGTGAGTACAACTGGTGATTAAATCTGTAAACTATGTCGTCCTTGTACCCTTTTTGCCCCAAAGTCAGTTAGTTGATCACCATGATCAATACTAAAACACCTGAGACGTCCCAACAGGATGTATCCTAATAAATGTGATGCTCATCCGCAGAACCATCTAGGTCAATCTTTATACCTAGTGACGTATCTTAACATCAACTTGATCACATGGTTTTGTGTGGATATGCACAGCCCTCAGTAATGCTTCCCATTGACTTTTCCTCTAGCATGAGGGTGATTTTTGTATGAGATGGATCACTATGAATTTTGATGAATAGCTGTCCCTGAAAGACCTTCAGCAAGGCATCCCTCTCTGTTAATCCCTCCTTTTCATTCTAAGTGCACAGAGCTGATTAGCTCTATATCTGGACACAGCTCAGTGCACATATAGCCTCTCTCTGTGTGCATGTGAGCCCAGGTTAGCTAAGGTGCTGTAGTGGCTGGTAGAGACTTGTCCTTAACAGAAACAACATGGTGAGTACGACATGGTGAGTTAGACCGATGTACTTCCTTCACACACTGCTGCTGATCTATTTGACGGTGATGAAATGGGATGATAGGATGTTGACACCAGTTACACAATGCAACAGCTTTGTTATTAACTTGCCACTTCAAGAAGCGCAAGGCATGGATATACAGTGTTCATTTAGATGTTCACAACCAATGCTCTACAGCCTGAAATCTAAGGACTTCTTAGTCTATTGGATGTTTCTGCACCTCACAATGTATGTCCAATGCAGGGTTTCGTGGTAATGCAGGATTTCTATGGATGTATCTTCTGTATCAAAGCCTAAAGATAGGGAGTGGAGGTCAGGATGGTCGATGATGGTGAAGTGCATTTGACTTTCATGAGTCAAAGACCAGCAGTTATTGTTTGCTTGTTTAGCCCTAACTGCACTCTTTCATTGACAGCATCATCTCCCCCGTACCAGCAGTAGAAATAGGGCCGCTGCACCACCACGTCCCACAATCACACGTTACAAAGGGATTGGTCGAGTTTGGTCCTCTTGCCTGAAATCGCCAGTGACAAATATGTTTTGCCAAAGAAAACTTGAGTTCAATTGGAGCAGTTAACAGTTAACTTATTGTTTCCATGATTAAAAGATGTTGTTTTAAAAGTTGTTTCAGAAGTGGACTCTATCCCTGCAATCATGCTTGATGCTTATTTTGAAATGTGCTTTTGGCCAGTGTTCTGCCTCATCTGCTCTCCACACGGTCTGTTTACCTGCGTTCAACCAAAGCTCTTACATGATTGGTCAATATTACACCAAGGGAAACCAGAGCACTTCTGATACCAACGTATTGTCTCATAGATAACTATTCTGCATATGAATGAAGAATCTGCAAAAAAAGTAATATTTTACTATATTATAAAATGAAATCCCCATTATTATACTCACACCTGCCAAGCTGTGATTGGTTGACTGTTTCTCCACCGGGAGATCACCAGAACTAATTTAATGACTGAACAAATCAGAGCTTTATAGTGGTGATTCAGAGATCTGGAACCAGGCTCCACATGTATTTGATGTTTGTTCCATTAAAGCTTTAAAGTTACTAGTTAGTAACTTTAATAAAAGATAACGTGTTGTCATATTTGCTTAAACTGTCACTATATCCTCACAGTAGTACATGTCACATATAATCTGTAAAAAGAAAGTTTGCTCCAGTCGGTGGGCGGCTGTGTCACAAACTTTCTCATTTTGCAGCTGAACAGTACACTAATATAATTTTATGAAAACATTAGAGGTGAGAAAAAGGCAACGTGGGAACATAATCTTGATGAGCGTAATGTACTCCTTGGCTCTGATTGGTTGTGCTGCAGGAATGAGTTTTAACACCCTGAGTTGTATTTTTTGGGGGGTTAGCTGCCTACATAAAGGCTGTGATTATGGTTAACGTGTTGTTCAATGACATGAAATGCATCAGTAAATATCCCACCAACTCCTATGGATCTTAACAGGCGGTTGCTAACGAGCGGCTCAATGAGAAGGTCATCCCGCCTCCAGCTTAGTGGCGGCGACGAAGTCATGCGACCGTTTGTTTATCGCCTGACTTCAGCTCTTTACTTCTGCTGATTGTATTGACGCTTCAAAATCGTAATAATTGGTGTTCATTTGTGAAGATGATCTTGCTGAAAAAATCATGTATCATACACATTTGTTTTCCACAGAGCTATAGTTATGCAATAATCCCAAATCCAATGGAAAAAGCCCATTGGTTTTTTGTTGAGGGCACCAGTGTGATGCCAACTTCTGAGTTTGCCTACAAATAGGTCATCCTGCAGCACTCTGTTAGGAGCATTAAGAGTCAGGGGAACCAGTTTCTATCCACAGGTTACTGTGGATAGAAACTGGCAGAAGTATGACAAAAAATGATTTTTTATTAAAGTGGCCCACTGTAGCTTTAATGTAGATTAGGTCACCATGTCTTTAAACACATACAACAGTGTGGTTACCAGAGAGCTGGCCGACCATCCTCCGTAGGGTGAGTCCAGGTGAGCGGCTGCCGAGGGTCCTGGCTGACGAGGATGCTGGGCCCCCACCTTTCCACAGAGGGTCCTTAATGGTGAAGTTGTCTGCGTATTTATCCAGAGGGTCGTCCAGAGAGTCCACCAGGCCGTCCTCCCACAGCTTGTACAGCATCAGTGTGGGGAAGATTTTAGAGAGGCTCGCAATTCTGCAATCACAGTGATTAAAGTAATGGTAACACATGCATGTATCCTGCTTTGATAACACATAGCATCCCCACTGCTGCTGCACAGATCAGATGTAAGCACTTCATTTATCGAGTGGTTCAGTCTCATTGATCACTGATCCTATACTGCACTTACTTAATACAATGATGTCTAATCCTAATTCTAACTCTAAGCCTCAGATCAGATGCAAGCCGACAGAAGAATTAGACTGCAGGTTACATCATGTGGGAATTATTATTGTTCAGATGGAGCTGGCTATCATTATTATTAATGACTAAGTATTTGGCATTGAGACAAATCACCACTTCCCGTTTGTCGTATCTCTGTCATATTGTATGTTGATCTCTTCCACACCAGTTGTAAATCTCACCTGTACACTGTGTACTCGTTGGGTGCAGATGATGAGGGGTCGCTTATGTTCTTCTTGCCAAAGTTTCCATTCCACAAAACAGAGTCATTTAAAACCACGATGGCGGATATGGCTGGCAGCTTGGTGGCGTGAACGCTCTCCCTCAGGAGTACATCGATCTGTTAGGAGAACATTCAGTAAGAAAACTACAAGCATACCCAGAATGATGTCATGATAAAACATTGTTATATGATGAAGGAAAATGAGATAAGAATAGATTGACCCTTTCTAAGGCCACTCTCAGCGATGTGATGGGATGTGTGAGCGGCACAGGCTCAGGGAAGAGAGGGCACATCTCCTCTACTGCCTCTGGTTGTCCAGCCACTTCTGTGGAAAAGGGAAAAAGCCAGAGTTATCACATATGGAACATGTAGACATACGTCTGTTGGGGATATACACAATATGTATTGTGTATAACAATATGTATTGTGTAACCAGAGATGCACAGTGAGAAGGTGTTAGCAGGTCCCAGGTGCGACTGGATAACTTCTTGAGCTTGATGTATTTCAAAAAGATTTGAAAAGATTTTGTAATCATTTGTGAAACTTATATTTTTGTTGTCAATCCTAGAGTCAGTGATTGACTAGTTACATATTTAGCCTAGCTTAGCACAACGACAGGACACAGGGGGTAAACTGCTCAGTCAAGAGTGAGCAACAACCTAAATGCTGTCTATTGCTCATGTTGCATCTTGTGTTATTAACACATGCACAACACAAATACATTCAGCGTTTGGTTGTATGAACGCTCAGCAAAAAGGAGAAAGAAGTTGGGTTTAATCATGAAGATGACCTGCATGCTTCCCCTTATTTGGGATTTGATGGACATGTGATTGATGATCTTTTCTTCCCCATAAATGATCTCTTCATCATCTAGTTTTCTAGTCTGGTTTCTTGTTTCTTGTTTAGTTATCCTTTCTACTTGTTTCTTATTCAGTTAGCCTTTCTTCTTGTTTCTTATTCAGTTATCCTTTCTTCTTGTTTCTTATTCAGTTATCCTTTCTTCTTGTTTCTTATTCAGTTATCCTTTCTTCTTGTTTCTTATTCAGTTATCCTTTCTTCTTGTTTCTTATTCAGTTATTCTTTCTTCTTGTTTCTTGTTCAGTTATTTTGTCTTGTTTCTTTTTTAGTTATTTCTTCTTGTTTCTTGTTTAGTTATCCTTTCTTCAAAAATCTATTTAATAGATGCTCTCCATATTTCTCCCTCAAGTAAGCGTAAGCAAATGGCAAGCTTAAAACAATACGTCACTTATATTATGTGCAGCATGTTAAAGGGTTGGTTCACTGAAATGATGAAAGAAAACACTGTTAGTGTGCAGATAGTTTTGGTTTTACTTGACCAGGTTCTATGAAGTCTCAACCGCAACACAATGGAAGTGAATGGGATATCGTTTATAATGTTTACAACTGAAACGTTTTTCAGTGTATTTTTTACTGGTCTTTTTAGTCAAGGTAAATGACAAATATGCTTCTAAAAGTGCAGAAAACAGTTGGGTGGTTGATTAACTCTGTTACTTTTATCTTATACCTTATTACTAATACAGTACGCTATCTAATAGTCTTCTGATAGGACAGTATTCTTCAGTTTGTAAAATATTTACTAAAGTTAAGGTGCTAAAATCATGATTTATAGTATTAGTGGTAGTAGGTAGGGAATACAGGTTTTTGCTTCAACAACAATGCAGAATGTGCACTAGCTGTAAAACAATCATACTGTACAGTTTTTATGAAGTGCTGTAAATATGTCAACCTGCTTTCATTTCCCCAGAAGTAACAGGTTATAAAAATGAGGTTTTTTTATTGTGTGACTTCATGTTTGTCACAGTCAGACAGTAACTCTGAACACTGAGACAAATTCAGATGTATACACACAACGCGTGAGCAACTGAAGGCAGAGGCTGTTGTCATTTTGCTCAGCTGCACCTTTGCTCCTCCGTCTCTCAGCAGGAGTTCAAATCAGCTTTAACGCGGCTTCTAATCCTGCTGCTACTATTTCCAGCTCCGTGTAATCCTGCTGCCGCTCCTGCAAACGAGCAATTACACCAAAGAGACTCAGGAGGCGAGGGCCCAAAGGTAGCTCCAGGTTGGAAAGTCCTGTGTGGGTGTTCTGAAGGTGTGCAGGTGTGTTGGTCTGATAGACTTTACCTGTCTTCAGCTTTGGCATCCTGTACTGCCATATGAAGCAGCAGGTCATGACCACGGAGAGCAGGAAGAAGACCACCATGCCCAGCATGGTCCATTTCACCTTCATCTTGTCTTCTGGTTCGTATGGGGAGCAGTTCCAGTCTAGAAAAAACAATGTTAGTGTTAGTAAAACGTACTGAAGAACGAGTGTACCTCAACATAAAGCACAAGCCTCTTTCACAAAGACTTTCTTTTACCGTTGACAAGTTAAATTAAAATTCCTCTCACAAATAGCTGCAGGACAGTTCATCTCACCAAAAGAGGGGAAACAAGCAGCAGATGTCTCTCATTGTCTTTTTGTTATTCCTCATCTTTAGACAGCTAAAATCCACAATTTCCTTTTCTGCGAGGTCCACAGGGGAGAAGCCAGCAGGACTGCATGAAGTCAGCTGGACTGCTCCTGAGCAGTCACTGCAGAGCATTACCTATGCACTTAATCCTGGGGCTCCAGATGAAGGGCTGAATCTGCCACTCCACCGTGACATCATAATCTGCTGGGAGATTCAGCCGCAAGCCAAATGTATAGTAAACCTGCTAAGCACTCATTCTCTACAGTCAAATCATCTCACATACTCTGAGGTTAATTCCACACGTGCATCACTCATCCAGCGGATGCACTGCATCGCCGTATCGGAGGGACGAGGGAGGGTTAAATGTCACGATTTACGAGCACAGGTCTGATGGTCACGTGCAGAGAAAGAGGACTACATTTTTTGTATTTTAATCTTAAAGAGCATTTGAAATAAATGTGCTCAGTAGAGCCAGGATGAGTTCTGCAAATAACCCTTTTAAAGTTGGATGGTTTGTGGTAAGTGCTGACTGCTCGTGACAAAGAGTCTCACTGGGATCCTGCTGGTGGTCCCTGTCTCCCAGTAAGCTGTCTCCTCACTGATGAGGTATAGTTCTCTGTGTAGGATCCTCCTCTCCACTGATCGCTATGTTGTAAGTGTTTCAAGTTTTACATTATTTATTGTCATATGCACAGCAATTACAGAGTGTTTTCATGGCATGGAAAATCTAACATATCAGGCTCCCTCCAAAAATGCTTATTAAATATAGGTATAAAAAGAAACTCAAGAAAAACATTTATAAAAAGAAAATGAATTTGAGTAAGACAGAATTTAATCAGGAATGTAGTAATATGCGTAATGAGAAGAAATATGTAAACATGTTGTAAAACAGTCACATATATAAATTGAGCGTATATAGAAGTGGTTAGAGGTTGGATTGGGTCGGTGTGAGTGGGTTTCCTGCACACTCTGGTCTTGATGCTGCTTGTGACGAGTGTGCCAGCGTATCACTCATGTCAACGTGATGTTATGATGTGTGGATGCTGGAGCAGCTCAGCTCCTTCAAAGTGTCGTCCACATACCAGCATCTGATATCAGCTGTTCAGGAGCTGTTGTCAGGGCGACCTGTTCAAAATGCTCCATCTTCAAATTGATACTCCAATTTATGCTTTTGTGTGGAGTTACCTCTCCAACCACTAGATGGAGCTGTAGACTTCAAATGAAATAAAGAAATCCATCATGCTGTCTCTCCATTGTACTCGAAGAGCATTCAACCTTAAAGTCCATGTACAGGTTTTTTTAAATCATGGATTATACAATAATTCCTCAACTCACACATATAATAAGAATATCTTGTATCAACATTTATCTTTATTTGTTGAGTCTTGTGTCTCAGTTATATAACATAGATGTCACTTTATTCACATATAGAATGTGTTTGTATTGTGTGTATGTACACTTTGTTGTGTATTTGCTATTTGGACAACACAATAGTCATAAGCCGTTAGCATGAGACTAACGCCCACATGTCATTCTCTGTTCTCATGAATCTGTATTTACAGCACGATCAGACATCACAGCTCAAACAAATAATGGGAGTTACCTATGAAAATGCATTTCATGATAAACTCACCAACATAATTCAATTCAATTCAGTTTATTTTATATAGCTCAACATCACAAATACAAGTTTGCCTCAGAGGGCTTTACAATCTGTAACATAACATCCTGTCCCGGGACCTCACATCGGATCAGGAAAAACTCCCCAAATAAAGATAGTAAAAACCCTTTCACAGGGAGAAAAGGGAAGAACCCTGAGGGAGAGCAACAGAGGAGGATCCCTCTCCCCGGACATACCACATACATAGCACATTTTGGTTCCATACAATGTTTTTAACGGTTTTGGAATAACTTTTGCTCTTTTAATACGCAACCATACTGATGCACATTTGTTTGGAGCATGTGGTCAGATATTACACATCGCACCTTTAATTAATGTTTTTTTTACGTGCTATTTTCAATAAAATGCACAACATTTCAGAACAGTGACTTTAGTTTTAATAATTATTCAACTATGTCACAAAATGTTGGTTGATTCACGTATCACAATCTATATTTATCTACTACATCCATATTCATTTACTTCATGATGTATTTTCTATTATTCTAATATTGAACACTTTGGGGCTCCATATCATACAAATATAATCCCTTTAGCTAACAACAGCAGAACATCTGCAACAATGCAAAGTACAGCGTTTAAATAAATAAATAGCAATAGCTTTACAAAGAAACTGTATTACAATATGATTTTAAAATGTTGGCTTATTTGTCTAACTTCAGCTGTTCTGCCCACCTGCATGCCTGTTCCAGTTCCGGGCAGAAATGGAACTTTCCCAATTGCTGGTGAGTGATTGACGGCAGCATTTGGTGATTCAGGTCCACACTGCTCCAGATCAGCTTTCTACAATTCATAACGTTTATGGTGTTACACGTAGATGATGCCAGAAACCTTTTTTTTTTCAGATTGTGGACATGGGTGCGTTTGGTCGGTGGAGTCCTGAAAATGAAATTGAATTGAGGTCTGTTGGAGATGATGAACAGAGAGATATGTGGGGTTTGTATAGATGAACTGGTACCAGTGGATTCATCTGCAGGTATGGAGAGATGCCAGCTGACTAGAGTAAAGCTGCAGTGATGAGTGTTGAAAGGAGCACCGGGGACGAAGCGGATGGCGGTGTGGTAGATGACGTCTACTTCATTGATTTTTGGAGGGAGACCTGGAGAGAGAACATCGCCATAATCATTTTAACCAGGTTGTGCTTTGCAGAGTAGATAAAGGATGCTCATATTGTGTTGAAATAAAGAGTGTTGTCAGTAGTTCCTGTTTGCGTTTTTGAATTGGCCACAGTCTTCAGCAAGATCCCAATGTTAATGGGAATGTGAGCACAGCGACACAGTTCAACACAATGTTGTTAGCTAGCGGCTAACCTGCAGAGCTGGAACTGGAGAGATGAGCTACTTATGTGGCTGGACAAGTGAACATGGCGGCAGACTTGCAAAGGACAAACAAGACTTTTAGTTTTTATCCTGCATTTTTGGGACTTTTTGCGTAATGATCTTGTTTACCTCTCATCCTTTTTACACAAGGCCTTGTTGTTATGTTGTAATTTTGGGTATTAGATCATCAACAGAAGAGATAAAGTGGAGCTCAGACATCCAGTGGGAGCCGCTGCTTCTATGCGTCACAAAGGGCCAAGTGAGCTTGTTCTGGCATTTGATCAGGACGTTTCCCTTTAGAGGTTTTCTGGGCACTTCCAACCCGGAGGAGGGTTCAAGGAAGAGTTGGGAAATGTTTCTGGGGAGAGGGACTTCTGGAATGCCCCATCCATGGATAAACGAAAGATAAACGAAAGACAATGGATGTATGGATGGATCTGTCACAGAGCAAGAACAAAAATCACATGAAGAAGTCATATTGAACCATTTGACAAAAGGAGCAATAGAAAATAACCAAACCAGGGATGAAGAATTAGCTGCTATGTCTGAGGCTGCAGGAGGGCAGTGCTCCTTGTCCAGAGATGTGACACTCTGCACGACGTCATTGTGGGTTATGGTTAAGATTAGCATCGCCTCGGCGTATAAAAAAAGGAAGCATCTACCTTTATCAAACACTGATTTAATGCACCATGCTGAGGGATGGAGGGGTTCTCAAACTTTTTTTGTCACGCCCCACTTTGGAGGAAGAAAAATGTTCATGCCCCACCACAAAAAAATGCCTATTGTGGCTGCAATTAACCTGTTTTGCACTGAATATCTTTTAAAGATAATAACAATAAGGTGCAAGGTTCATCCCTGTTCTCCCCATAGTTTACATGTTGAAGTGTTGAGCAAGACACTGAAGCCCCAGAGCTTCACAGCAGCACACTGCTCCTTCATTACTAAGGATGGGTAAAATGCAGAGAATAATTTCCCCACTGTGGGATTAATAAAGGATTATTACAACAATGTATAATAATAAATAAAAAAAACAGCATCGCCCCACAGTTTGAGAACCACTGGGCTAAGGGGACTGGCACTGTTATGCACTGAGATTAAAAGAACAGAGGACACAGAATAATGTACATGGTGTGTAAAATCTATGCTTCTCTGTTTTTTTGCATTAATGTATGTCTTTGTGGATACAGCTGTCATGATCTTGTTTTTGATTTAGTTTGTTTCCTGTTTTATTTTGAAGTTCCCTGCCTCTTGTATCCTGTGTTTGACTTCCTGTCTTAGTAGTTTTCCCTCCTTTTTTCTGTGGATCACCTTTATTGTATTCGTCTCGTCAGCTTTTCGCTTGTGTTTCTTCCACCTATCAGCTTTCAGCCGGCCCTCGTGTCTTGTTGTGTTAGTTTCTTGTGTATTGATAGTGTTGTTTTGTCTGTTGGTTATTGTTTAGTCTGCTATCTTTCCTGTTTGTAGCTCTTGTAACGTTGTTCTAGTTACCTGATCCTGTTCGTTTGTCTTTTTGCCAATTTCTGTTTGGATTTTTTCTTACTGCTTTATGGACTAACTTGTACATTTAGTTTTGTACGCTTGCTTTATTAAATCGTTGATAATCCCTCTGTTCTTCGTGTTTGTTGCCTGTCCGTCAGACCGTGACAGTACTACCTTTACATCTCTGTGTTGGCTGTTGGTCACGCTTTAGTCTGCTGTTAAACAGAAAAGAGAACAAAACAATTACATGAAACTAAAAGTCCACCATAAATAACAAGAAAAAGCGCTATGGACTCTACGGCGGGTGCAACAGGCAATATTAGGCTTCAAATATTAAATAACCTGCCAGTTTAACACTAGTGAGGCTACACATAGGAAGGTTGGTTAATCTATATGTGGGAGTCAGTTATATGCATAGGCTGTAAATGTCCGTGTATAGAAAAGGAATTTATTGTTGATTCAGATCTTGTTGATAAGATCTCCGTGGTGAGATGTAGAGTAACATGTTAATGGTCTTTGTTATAACCTAAATGTGCAAGATATGAGCTTGGGAGCATTTAGATTGCCTCTTGACATGGCAAAGGCTAATTCAAGATGCTAAAAGGGCTAATTAGTGCAAACAACAACAAAAGTGCTGACGACCACTCATGGAGATGACTGGTCGTTCAGTAACACAAGGTAGGCGGTTCGATCCCCGGTCAATCCCCATAGTCCGCATGTAGAAGTGTCCTTGAGCAAAACACTGAACCCCCAGTGCTCCCCGGGCGCCTCACGGCAGCACACTGCTCCTTCATTAAGGAGGGGGTAAATGCAGAGAATAATTTCAGGAGGTGGGTGCTAACCTTCTATGACGATGCTGTCTGTCTGTTATCAGCTGTAACCACTGTATGAGCAGAGCGACAGCTGCGAGCTCACATGCACTCACATGTTATAAAAGTCTTCCTATGTTGTCACAGAGGAAGAGAGACTTCATTTTCTTCTCAGATAGACATTACTCCTATCTTCACAGCAATTAGTTGTATGCATTTATATTAATGTTCAGAATGTTAAATACAGCTCCTATAACGTAATAGTTGTATATCTTGTCTGCCTGTTAGTTAGTCCTGGTGGACAGGTGGTACCTTCATGGTAGCTCCTCCCATCAGTGTGAATGTTAGTTAGTCCTGATGGACAGGTGGTACCTTCATGGTAGCTCCTCCATCAGTGTGAATGTTAGTTAGTCCTGATGGACAGGTGGTACCTTCATGGTAGCTCCTCCATCAGTGTGTGAATGGGTGAATGATGACATGTAGTGTTAAAGCACTTTGAGGGGTCGGAAGACTAGGGTTGGATGTGTTTTCACTGCCAAGATGGCGCCGCCCACCTACGGGTGACATCACAGAGGTTATGCCCATAGTTCATACAGGGAATGGATGTACATGCTTCTAATTAACCTTGCCTCTACCAGCTGCAACATTTAAGTGTTAAACACACTAATGTATCAATTATCTTAATACTATTCTGAAATGAACCATTTTGCCTAATAAGTACTTTTACTTTTGCTATATATTGATGCTAATACTTTTATACTTTTACTTGAGTAATACAATGAATGCAGATATTTGACTTGTAGAGTTCACTACACTGTTGTATTCCTGCTATTTTTAGTGAGGATCTGAGTTCCCCTGTTCTGTTAGTTAAGAACCTCGACAGTGAGAGCAGCCACAGAAAGGCACCAGCTTTACAGCTCAATCTATGACCCTCAAGTCAGGACAGATTACGTCTGATTGGCTCGCTGATGGCATGTCTGACCTACAATATGCCGCATTCCTGTCGCCATCTCCCTCGGCCAAGGTTTCCATGGGAACAAGCCCTGGGCTTCTCTAATCTGTTGTTTTGCAACCCTCACTCATCTGGAGGCAGGCTGGGCTCCTTTTTGTCAGGCCCATATTCTTCTGCTCTATTTCCTCCCAGAGTATACTCTCTGTCTCTCTCTTCTCTCTCCCTCCCCCTCCCTCTGTCTCTTTCTCCATCGCTCTCTCTCTCTCTCTCTCTCTCTCTCTCTCTCTCTCTCTCCCTCCCCCTCCCTCCCTCTCTCTCTCTCTCTCTCTCTCTCTCTCTCTGTCAATTTGAAATTGCTTTATTGGCATGACAGAATCATTAAATCTGTGGTGGCAGTGTGTACACAAACATTCCGCTCTGGGTCTTCACAATTTTAAATAGCGACGTCTTTAAATTTCATGTTCGTAGTCACAAACTTGTGTTCCCAGGTCTTCTGGTCTTGCAAAGTTGCAATGCCTCTTTTGAATTATTCAACATGATTGACAGTGATTATGCAATTTCACAATTTAGTAAATTTCTATCACGACACCCAAACAATGAAGCTTTTGGAAGCTGGACATGAGTCTGCCACGTGAGCATTAATGTGCTGCTATAACAGCCTCCGCTCTTCTGGTTTCCGGCTTTCCACCAGATGCTGGCTGCAGGTGTTTGCTCCCATTCTGACACAAGAGCATCAGTGAGGCCCAACACTGATGTTGGTTGAGTGGATCAGTTCATCCCAAAGAGTTGAATGGGTTTGAAGTCAGCACTGGGATTGCAGGCCAGTGAAGTTCTTTCACACGAGACTGTGAAAACATTCTTTAATTAATGGAGCTGAACTTTACACTGAGACATTGTCATATTGAAACAGGAACAGAAATATGTTGACACACGTTTAACCAGTGGCGGGCCGTCAGAGCCTGCTAAGCCTTCTCTGCTGGCCAGAATCACAATGTTATAGCAATTTTATAATGTGTGTGTGTATGTATATATATATATATATATATATATATATATATATATATATATATATATATATATATATATATATATATATATATATATATATATATATATGTATATGTATGTATCTATATGTATGTATGTATGTATATGTATATGTGTTAGGCAGCTGGTTGAGCAGAACCCTTATCCAATCAGATTTCACCTCTGTTTCTCTATAGTAGAATAGTGGGTTAAACTACATGGGGACGGCCTGCTAGCGTTCTGGACGTGTGATTCATAACAGGACCATTAACATGCGCTGTGATTGGTCAGTGGGGCAGAGTGACTTCTGTAAACAAAAGGAAGAGAAGAAGCTAGAAGCTGAAGCCTGAGAAACGGACTTGCTGGTGGATTTACTGATGACGTCTTTCGCACAGAGGGTTACGGAGGGTTATGTGCATCTGGTGAGTGAACTGCTGGTTGTGTTACTTTTTTTTACATCTGCAGTCGTATTTAATCATAAACAAGCCACAGCACTGTTGTTGCTGCTGGTCGAGCCGGGACTGTGGCTGGTCGCGCCTCCAAGGTGCCTGCAGCTGCTGGAGATGTCTTGGGTGTGCAGTGTTTTAGTGCTGCGGTCTGACCCGCCCCTGATGTGGACTATACGGCACTGAAGGCCTAGGTCGAAAACGCACGGCCCGCCACTGCGTTTAGCCAACTCCATACTTCAGTCACATGATGACACCTGAGCTATCACACACCTGAGCAAACTGAAACCAGTGCAACAAAGTTGTGAGATGTGGTAGAAAGCTATGGAAAACAGCCAGTAAGTGGAACTTGAGTTAGGATTATTTTGACAAACTACTTCCGCATTTAATTCAAGTTAATTAATTAAGTAAGTAATATACTTAAATTATACACAAAATAAAACAAACTATAAAGTGGCAAAATAGTTTTATTTAAATAAATGTCTGTTGAGTCACTATTTCTGAAGGAGGTAACGCAATGGTGATTGAAGATCATGGCCCAGTGAATTATAATCTGAATCAGATGTCATTAGGTTCATTAGAGGGCCCCACACTTCACTTCCATTCACAAGGATGGGTTGAATAACATAACTAAAGAATTTCAGCCACATTGGGGGATTGAGTTATTTAGAGTTGTCCTTATGTAATAGGCACTACATGCTTCATCTGTCATGGAATTTATTGCTTTGCCAAACCTCCCAGATCCACTGATGATTATGCCTGGTAATTGTATTCCATTGTATGTTTAAGGTTGGAACCTCCTAAAGAGAAATTGTGTTTGGACTTCTGTGGTTGATGTCTAGTGCCCATTTGTTACAGAAGGTTTCAGTGAGAGATTCAGCAGGATTTGGTTGGAGACAGTAGAACCAGGCCATCTCTGTGAAGAACTTCATTTATTTGCGATGTAGATCTTCAGTAATCCAGGTCTCTCTCTCTCTCTCTCTCTCTCTCTCTCTCTCTCTCTCTCTCTCTCTCTCTCTCTCTCTCTGCTTCTAACTTAGTCAGTTAGCTAAGTAAAGTTTGTTCACTCTTTCAGTTACACCGATCAGATTATGTCATGTTCGCTGTGAGCCAATCATATTGTTGCTTTCATATGTTAAAACTGTTCCTTTCTCTGCAGCTGTCCTTAAAGTATCAGATCAATGTGACCATTCACCTCCAATCGTCATCACAACCAGAGCCCAAAGGTCCTTCCACTAAACTCTTCAGAAGCCTCACTTCTCATCACATCTATCCAGATCTTTAACGTTGCTCTACTTCCGCCTTGCTGACGGAGTTGAGTTGGAACAGAGAATTGTCATGCTTTACCAAATTCAGGAAGCTGAGAAGGTCATGCACACCATCATCTGTTGGCACCGCACCCACAGGTCTGAGCGCAGCACCGGTCGCTAATTACAGCTTCTTCTGTCGGCCACAAACCACACTCAAAGACTACGGCTGTAACCATCAAATCCTTAAGTACCCAAAATTAAACCCACTTGGACTGATCCATTACGGCCCATACATGCAAAGCTGGCTGAGGTCTCTGTCCAACAAGACTTTTATCTTAATTTATTTAAAGATAAGATCTCAAGGTTATTTGCTCTGACCTCACGGTTCTATGCTCTGACCTCAAGGTTCTATGCTCTTACCTCAGGGTTCTATGCTCTGACCTCAGGGTTCTATGCTCTGACCTCAGGGTTCTATGCTCTGACCTCATGGTTCTATACTCTTACCTCAGGGTTCTACACTCTGATCTCAAGGTTCTATGCTCTGACCTCAGGGTTCTATACTCTTACCTCAGGGTTCTATGCTCTGACCTCAGGGTTCTATGCTCTGACCTCAGGGTTCTATACTCTTACCTCAGGGTTCTATACTCTGACCTCAAGGTTCTATGCTCTGACCTCAGGGTTCTATACTCTTACCTCAGGGTTCTATGCTCTGACCTCAGGGTTCTATACTCTTACCTCAGGGTTCTATGCTCTGACCTCAGGGTTCTATACTCTTACCTCAGGGTTATATGCTCTGACCTCAGGGTTCTATGCTCTAACCTCAGGGTTCTATACTCTTACCTCAGGGTTCTATGCTCTGACCTCAGGGTTCTATACTCTTACCTCAGGGTTCTATGCTCTTACCTCAGGGTTCTATGCTCTGACCTCAGGGTTCTATACTCTTACCTCAGGGTTCTATGCTCTTACCTCAGGGTTCTATACTCTTACCTCAGGGTTCTATGCTCTGACCTCAGGGTTCTATACTCTTACCTCAGGGTTCTATACTCTTACCTCAGGGTTCTATGCTCTGACCTCAAGGTTCTATGCTCTGACCTCAGGGTTCTATGCTCTGACCTCAAGGTTCTATGCTCTGACCTCAGGGTTATATGCTCTGACCTCAGGGTTCTATGCTCTTACCTCAGGGTTCTATGCTCTGACCTCAGGGTTCTATACTCTTACCTCAGGGTTCTATACTCTTACCTCAGGGTTCTATGCTCTGACCTCAGGGTTCTATACTCTTACCTCAGGGTTCTATACTCTTACCTCAGGGTTCTATGCTCTGACCTCAGGGTTCTATGCTCTGACCTCAGGGTTCTATGCTCTGACCTCAAGGTTCTATGCTCTGACCTCAGGGTTATATGCTCTGACCTCAGGGTTCTATGCTCTAACCTCAGGGTTCTATGCTCTTACCTCAGGGTTCTATGCTCTGACCTCAGGGTTCTATACTCTTACCTCAGGGTTCTATACTCTTACCTCAGGGTTCTATGCTCTGACCTCAGGGTTCTATACTCTTACCTCAGGGTTCTATACTCTTACCTCAGGGTTCTATGCTCTGACCTCAAGGTTCTATGCTCTGACCTCAGGGTTCTATGCTCTGACCTCAGGGTTCTATGCTCTTACCTCAGGGTTCTATGCTCTGACCTCAGGGTTCTATGCTCTGACCTCAGGGTTCTATGCTCTTACCTCAGGGTTCTATGCTCTGACCTCAGGGTTCTATGCTCTGACCTCAAGGTTCTATGCTCTGACCTCAGGGTTCTATGCTCTGACTTCAGGGTTCTATGCTCTGACTTCAGGGTTCTATACTCTTACCTCAGGGTTCTATGCTCTGACTTCAGGGTTCTCTGATTTTAAGGTTCTATGCTCTTATCTCAGGGTTCTATGCTCTGACCTCAGGGTTTAAAGCTCTGATATATCATTATTATTTTTTTTTGAATGGTTGATCACAAAAGTAATTCAACATTTCTACTGATAAATTGCTGAAAACTGTGGTTTGGTTTAAAAATCAGAAGACGCTATTTTAATGTTCATGTTTTCTGGTTGAAATAATTGTTTCTATTGGTTGCTTCCTTTTTTGTAACTTTAGCATCTTAACATTGTGCTTAAAGTATGCCCATAAATGCAACATGTGACTTAAATCATGAATCAACAACCTGTACACATTAAAACAAATGCATTTTCAACTTAGACCTCGACCTTCCATTTGCTGCTGGTGCAACTATTCTAACTCCTGCCAATGAAATAACTTGAACTGTGAAACATGTCTCCCCTAAAACACAACTACCTAAAATAGTACATTAGTAAGTAGGCATATATTGCCCGGAGCAGCCCTTTCAGCTGTAACTCCTCTGAACAGATAGTTCTGGAGGGAAACCCTGCGGTCAGCGGGATGCCGGTGTTTATTGTATTATTTATTTCCGCCCCCTTCCAATTGGTTTCGCCCAAACTGGCCGGTGCAGCCGCTGCTCAGCCATTATCCCTCTGCTGCTGATGGTGACGATGAGGAGGAGGATGCTCTGCAGCTCTGAATGAACCCACAGTGAATGGCTCGCTGCCGGATGGCTGCGCGATGAACGCATTGGCTTTTTGCAGTCCAGTGCCCCGAATGACAATGATTATGGATATCTTGTATTTTCTATGGATACTGCCAACGGTACGGGCTGTCGAAGGTAAGCCGGAGTTCAACTCTTCTTTGAGTGTGTTTGAATGTGTCGGGACGGCGCGGCGCGCGGCGCGCGACAGGGCCAGCAGCGCTCCATCATTAAGGCGCAAAGCAGACTCCACTATGTTCTAACCGCGTCTTACAACAAGGGGACTCCTGTGGAGAACAGTAGTCATGCTCGGGCTTAGCTCTGCTTACGGAGCTGTGAAACACTGAGGCTGCCAACATGTTTGTGAGCTAGTCTGGAATTAATCTGTTTCTCTGGGTTTGATGTTTTGATCATAAAGCTGCCAGGAGCATTCATCAGTGCAGTCTCCACTTTCCCGAATTGTATATGTTTTTATTATTAGATTGTTCACTTCCAACTGGTTATGAATTATGATCAGTCTGTAGCCTAAGCCTTGACAACATGTGTGTTTATATAGGCTACTGTATAATATGCATTAGGTGTTTAAATCATTGCCACATTAAACGGAAGACCACAGAAAGTCTGTATGTATAGCTCTTCACTGACCAACAGCTTAATATATATATATATATATATATATATATATATATATATATATATATATATATATATATATAAAGCAACAAAGGACAGGAAACATCCAGTGTATTGCTGCCGCTGTGTTCATGGGCAGCTGGAGTATTTTTAGATGTGCTCCATGTCTGTCATCCCTAACATGCATTAACCCTGCTCTGCTTCAGTGAACATGCAGATGACTCAGAGCTTAATAATGGAAGTAAAGTACTATAGTATCAAATATGAAATAGCACACTACTGGCGGTGGTGCTGCTGTCATATAGAACTGGACTTCATTTGCTTACCTTGTTTCAAACTCTCAATGGCACGTTCTAACGTAACTTTATTTTTTTATGCAGCTTTGTTTTTTAATATGTTTTAATATTAAACAAAAACGCTGCATAAACAAATACAAATCTCTATATGACAGCATCCAAGACAGTGCAGGGTGTTCAGGGTGAGTCTGGGTGGTAACGTGATTGTTTGAGGCTTCTCTGAGGCTGGAAGCCAAATTGTTTCCGTCATCAGAGGACAGGCTGCTCCAGCGATGGTGGATTGCTGCAGGGCTGGAACGTTTTCTCAGCCAATGATTCGAAGCGTCATTTTATCGTGATGCTAACAGTGTTGATGCTGTAAATGTGCTCATATGCTTTTAAGCTCCTGTACCATCCAGTCATCCTCAAACTTGATCTCCACTTTCTGCCAAGAGCCTGTTCTCTGGAAGCATCCGACACTCCAGTATTCGGCCAAAACTGTAGACATGTGGTCTCAATCTTAATCCTCCACCATACACAGATATTTTAGACAATAGTATTCTTCAAAGTCTGTGGTAACAAAGTGAAATAGAACACCAAACTAATCCAGATCAGCCAACATCAGTGTTGGACCGCATTGTTCCTCTCTTGTCAGAATGGGAGCAAATCCCTGCGGCCAGGTTCAACATCTGCCTGAAACCAGCAGTGGAGGCTGTTACAGCAGCACATTGATGCTCATGGTGTCAGACTCATTTGTTTAACTCACAATTAAGGCTGGTATGGCTTATGTTCATATACCTTTAGCCATTTAGTGTATAACAACAAAGCAAACTATGTGCCAGATGTCTTTTCAATTCAATTCAATTCAAATCAGTTTATTTTGTGTAGCCCAAAATCACAAATATTTTTTTTGCCTCGGAGGATTTTACAATCTGTACACATACGACATCCCTGTCCCAGGACCTCACATCGGATCAGGAAAAACTCACCCCAAAAAAAAGGAATAAACCTTCAGGAGAGCAACAGAGGAGGATCCCTCTCCCCGGATGGACAGAAGCAATAGATGTCATGTGACCAGAATGAATAGCGTAACAGAGTTACAAGCACATTACATGAATATGACAGAAATTATTCATATAATGAGTAGTAGGCATGGTCCATGATCCAGATAACCACGACCCATGAAGCAGAAGGGTAATAGTGTGGTAATTAGTGTGGTAATATGGTACTATGAGCTCCTTAAACCTAGAACACTAATGTTGGGTGATTTTTACCTGTGCGATTGTGGTTACGTAATTTTCATTGTATTGCTTTTGTCTGAGTTGCGTGGGTCCTCGTCGAAAAGTCGGAGTGTCTCCCTGCTCCAATCCCTGTTTTTTTCAACTGGCACGTGTTCGGGTAAAATATACCCGACGTTAGTGATAGAGATATTACCATTGAAGGAAGACTGTGCCTTCACAGGACAAGGCTCATGTCCCAGGAATGGGTGGACCAAAGAACAAGTTCATAGTTCCATTATTTATATTTTTAATCATGTTTCATTGACGATTCTAGGGCTGCAACAACAAATCGATAAAATCAATAAAAATCGATTATCAAAAGAGTTGGCAACGAATTTCATTATCGATTCGTTGTGTCACGCGATTATTACGTCAGTCAATAAGTTGCGGAGAAAAAAAAGAGCGGAGCAGAGCAACTGGCCTGCCAGCGTGTCTGAGATTGGAGTGAGACACGGAGAAAAGCTGAGGTCGTGATCTTAGCAATAATACATCTTTGATGTGACGTGTCGCGTCTTGGCCAATCAGCGTCTTCATTTCCCTCAAACTTGTTTTTAATGGAAGCTAGTCAGCTTGCTATCACGTTAGCTAACGTGTTTGGGTTGTGTATTGTCGTTAAAGTTACTTTATGTTCCGTTACAGTTCAGTCTTGCTAGTAAAAAACCTTAACGTGATGAAACATGCCGTAACCCCCCGGTCTGGTTCAGTTCACCAGTCACTCGTTAACGTTAAACCGGCACACTGAGGATCTGGCTGCAGGTTTTTATTTTTTATTACTCAAAGTAGAATGAAACAAATCACGTAGTTGAGTTTAGCCAACAATGTCGTGGTCATACGAGGCCCAAATATTGATAAGATGATGGGGTCCATTGTTCAGAATGAAATAGTTTGAGGAAGGTCAAAACAGACGTGAGAGGAGCAGTACAGCTTCCCACTGCCCCAGTATTTCATACATATTGATAAAGCAGGGTATGTAAAGCAGCCTCTGCTCCAAGGAGATCAGTTACAGTAAAAAGGGCTCACATTTGGCAAATGTAAAGCATACATGTGTATGTTTTTTGTGTTAGTCATTTTTTTTTTTTTAAGGAGCAACCTGTTTGTGCACTTTCTGAAGATGTTTTGCACTGTCACTTCTGTTTTTGAATAAAGGATTGGAAATGAATGCTTTAAAAAATAAATATTATTATTATAACGATTATTAAAATAATCGTTAGTTGCAGCCCGAGACGATTCCCTAATTTTTCACCCGACTTTGAGCCTTTTTTTAGGGTCCCCCCATGATACCTCTTTTTCCTTTTATGAGGTAAAAGTAGGGTAAAATGGAATAAGAGTACTTCAATTTGCCTTGTATTGTTGTATTTTAATATATTTTGATGAGAAGTCTTTTTTTATCAGCTACATTATATCGGGTGAAATATACCTGACGTTAGTGATGGTGTTTCTATTTTTTAACGTTAGTGTTCTAGGGTTAAGGTATGATGGTGCATCACCAATTAAGGCTTTGTAGGAGCACGATTTTAAATGTGATTTTTGATTTTACAGGAAGCCAGTGCAGAGCAGCTAAACAGGAGTAATGTGATCTATTTTCTTAGTTTTCGTTAGTACACAAGCTGCAGCATTCTGGATCAACTGGAGAGATGTATTAGAGCAGCCTAATAATAAGGAGTTACAGTAATACAGTCTTGAAGTAATACATGCGTGAATGAACCTTTCTGCATCGCTTTGAGACAAGATGTGCCTGATTTTTTAAATGTTACATCGGTGAAAAAAGTTTTACGTGGGAAGCCAAATGACAAGTCCTGATCAAAGATAACTCAGAGATTCCTTACGGTGGTGGTGGATGCCAGAGCGATGCCATCAAGAGAAACTATATCATCAGATAATTGATTTCTGAGGTGTTCTGGGCCAAGTAAAATAACGTTGCAGGTCATCCAGGTTTTTATGTCTTTAAGACCCGCTTGAAGTTTAGCGACCTGGTTATTTTCGTCTGGCTATAGATATAGTTGAGTATCATCTGCATAATAATGGAAGTTTAGGGAGTGTTTTCTGATAATATTGGATAAAGGAAGCATATATAAGGTGAATAAAATTGGTCCAAGTTGTGGAACTCCATGACTAACGTTGGTGGTTATCAAGGCTTCATCGGTTACAAATACAAACTGAGATCGATCTGATAAATAGGACTTAAACCAGCTTAATGCTGTACCTTTAATACCAATCGACTGGACTAGTCTCTGTAATAGGATGTCATGGTCAATGGTGTCGAATGCTGCACTAAGGTCCAACAAGACAAGTACAGAGACAAGTCTTTTAGCTGATGCAATTAGAAGGTCATTAGTAGCCATCTTCCCTTCACTGCTTTATGTAAGCCCCCTCAGACCTGACAGTTCCAGTCAGCACTGGTCCTTTATACACTGCTTTGCTCTGCTCTCCTTCCAGTCTCCTTTCATTCACACACACACTGGCTGTGTTTTACCTGGTAGGGTACATTTAGCAGCAGCAGAGCACAGATGTTACCAAGTGCTCATCCAGAGTATCATGCCTCCGAGCTGCCTCTCAGCAGGAGTTGTATTGCACGTAATTGCAATGTCTTGTTCCAACCTGCGCTGTTGCTGCCATTCACACTCCGCTGCCTCCACAAGCTCGCACGGAGACAGTGCTGTGTGTGGTTGCATGATAACTGTTTCCTTCACAACAGCTGGGAAACACTCATCAGCCTTCAGGACTAACGTTACAAAGTGAATCATATTTTCATTGAATTCCCATTGTTGGCCTTGTTGTTTACACAGTCCTAGTTCAAGTTATCACATATATCAGTTTTTTTCTTATTTTAGATTGTTTCACCAATCGTATTTTATTGGCTATGCCCTTCTCCAGTCAGCAGAGCACCATGGAAGTGTGTCTCCTAGCAACACTGGCTCACAGTCATCACTTACCAGGGCCCTATTCCTCGTACCTGGCTTACTGAGTTAGCCGGATAATTTTCAGGATAAAATGACGTAGGTCAGGCTTTTCGGTTCCACAAAGCAAGTTTGGATAAATCACCATAGCAACACAACGAAACCCCTTAACCTGCTCCAGGGCAGGTTTACTTCAATTCACTGGATAAGTTGGCCACTCCCACCGGACAACAAAGGCAGCTCCCTTCCTCATTGATGAAGGAGCGATATTAGTTATATTAGTTTTATAGGGAGATCGCCAAGATCAGTTCTCACATCATCATGACTTCCTGTACGAGCGGTATTGATTCTGCAGACAAGGAATCATTTATTTACGAGAGCTTCTCGAGCCGTACATTGAACACCACAGGCGCAGCCGATTGACCGTCTCACATACTGTATGCAGACTGTATGCATTGATTGAATTTCTGATTATGAATAATACATACAGTACATACTGATCCACCCATACACATATTCAAACTCCTAGTTATATGGTAATCTACACATACATGTATATACACATAGTACATGATACATAGGTGCATACAGTACATATATCCTCATAAGTATATATCCATTTGTATACTACTGCCAGCAGTTACATTTAAATAATTATAATACGGGTAGATCAAATCAAGCATTCTGATTGGTTGAGAGTGAGTCACGGGGTGTATTTTATTCAGCTATAAAGTACTGTACAGCCTGTTTACATTTAGAGCGTTCCATATCAGTGCGCACTTAAAATAACAGCTAGATTTAAATTGCGCGACCGTTAGTTGTCATTTCAAGCTTGACAGTTACAAAAATGTTTCGTGTAAACTTTGATATTGTCACGTCCGCAGTAACGACTCGCAGACGTTGGTTTCCTTAACTTGCAGGTTTATTGCTTGAGTGTTCACAGGATTGCAACGGGGCTCTTCGCTAGCAGTAGCTCAAACGGAACAGCTAACAAGCTCACTTAGCATCCCCCACACTAGCATAACGAACGACAACACACACGTCACTTCCTCCCTAACCTAAAGATGAGGAATGAAAAGGGTTTGATCACAAAATCGTGATAATTTCCAGTGAGAGATAATTACGTCGTGAGGCAAGTTCTCTAAACATCATGGAGGAGAAACATGACGGAGAAAAGACGGACAGAAGCAGCGAGAGCACTTCTTTACATCGGTGGCTGAGCGTCATCCTCCACCCTGCTTTCAACCGGCCTGGTCAGTAATTTACTGACCAGGCCGTCCGTTTTATAGTCCCGTATGTGCGTCTCGTACACATACGCGACTATTTTCTCTGTCGCTGAAATGCGATACACAACGTTTGGTGGCTACAACTATTTTGTGCTGAAAGGGAGCTTACTATTACTATTTATAAAGTCAGGTACCCGTATTATAAAAGCAATAAGGTACTCGAGGCAGTACTGTGTCTACAATAATGTACAGTTCAAGGGTTTGCCTAACAACACCCTTGAACAGTACATTATTGCACGACACAGTACTGCCTCTCGTACCTTATTGCTTAAATATAATCTGATTGATTTGAGTGAGGCACTTAAAATTAGCCGATACATGTTCCCAACACTGACGCATTTAACTTGATATTTTGCGATGCTTATGTCTAGCGGTGACGGTGTTAAGCTCCGTTCACACCAAAAGCATTGCAAAAACATTGCGAATATTCGCAACGTTTTTAGTGTGAACGCAGCATTAGACTGGCTTGCAGCATTAGACTGGCTTGTCCTGGCTTGTCCTTTGAGTTTATTTGCCATTGTACTGTTAGAAGATCTTGGAATCTGTGTTCGATTTTTTCCCCTCTTTTGAAGCAGACGGGCACGCGCAATTATCCAGATGACTGATGAACGAGACCACTTGAGCATGAATCAGCCATGGAGAAACCGAGTTAGCCTGATCTCAATCATCGCGGCAATTTTAGCTGGATAATAGGACATTTGATCGACTTTGTTGAACCACGTACGGGAAATGGGGCCCTGATGTTACAAACACTTAGAGGTTCAAGGATTAGACTTGGTTTTCATATTACTATTTTTATTGATATTTCCTTATGCAAAATTTAAAACTATTATTTGACCTTATTCAACCTAACGTTTGTCCTCGTCGCTTTTTGTTGTTCTTAGATAAAGCCAGCTCGGTCTCAGTGCCCCTTGCTGACGTTTCTCAGTGGAATCCGTTATCTAAACCAATCAATAGTCAGTGTTTGGAGCAGCACATTGCTCTTTAGCCTCTGGGAGCAGTGGTAGAAAACATTGGTCTGTGCCCTCAACAGCGCCTGACCCACTTCTTCCCTGGCTCGTGGTCGCTTCACCAAACTTGGGAACTTGATAACAGGATGTGTGTTAGCATGACAGAGAGACGCCACAGTGTTACGTCCATGGCCAGACCCTGTCCACTGTGAAGCAGCGAGTTCATGAAATGTCTCCAGTGGGTTTACGTTTTATTTAGGTCTAGTCTGTGTCGGACATGTCTATTTACATAACCACATGCAATCTACTATTGTTTTTTTAAGCATGGAATCAAATCAGGCAGTTTTAACAGTAAGACATACTGGAGTTCTGTCCTGGTACCATTTTAAACA
Source organism: Myoxocephalus aenaeus (assembly GCA_038501785.1). Lineage (NCBI taxonomy): Eukaryota > Metazoa > Chordata > Actinopteri > Perciformes > Cottidae > Myoxocephalus > Myoxocephalus aenaeus. Next base: position 11,721,349 of record JBAMJR010000040.1, read on the forward strand.
CTAACCCTTGCTAAAGCTGGTTGGATCTGTACTTTTGCAGCACATGCATTTTGCATTCACCACCACTTAATTAGATGGACAAATTGAAATAACATCAAATATAAATCAATGAATACATTTGCAAGCAAATATTCACATTGCATTGATATGGTGAACAGAATATTATTTTACTGTGAAACACTTTATTATATTCATCTTTCTTATTTTATTGTAAAGTTAATCTAGATCAAGGCATTATATTCTTAATGTCACTTTTATATCCCACTGATGGCCCAGTGTTTCATGTTCTAATAATGATAATAGTAATAATATATATATATATATATATATACAAATCAACATACAAGAAATGCATTACAATAAAGCGACATAGACATAGAATAAACATGCAAAAAAACTTCAGTCGAGGTAATTAGAGACGTATTATTATTTGGTACCTAGGAGTCCGACCCTCCTAATGTCCCGCCTGACACAAATTCACTACAGATCTCAACTACACAGACAAAGGCATTATTTATCCATCCCAGAATTTCTTCCCAAGGGTCTAACCCAGAGGTGGGCAAACTACGGCCCGCGGGCCGGATACGGCCCGCCGAGTATTAATATACGGCCCGCCGAGTATTATAATTATTATAACATTAAAAAAATATATAAAAAAAAAGTTATTAAAAAAATATATAAAAAAAAAGTTTTTTATTTTAAATAATTATAAGTTATAGTAAAGACCGCTGTAGCGCTTCTCCGTTCCCAACAGACCAGCGTTGATGTTTCTTCATGCTTATTTATTGCACAGCGCTCTTTTAGGCTTTTCGTGTGTGCAGCGGCTGTCATTCAGACGCTGTTGTGGGACTACGGATAATATTATGAACCCAGACACCACGGAGTTTGATGTTCCGACGTATGTGGAGTTTACACAACAAGTATAAAGCAGAACTGGTGGTTATTTCCAAGGTGGATGGCAGAATCGGTATCCGTTTTACGGAGATAAGACCGGCGAAGTTCCTGGAGGAGTCGGAGAAATTCACCGAGCTGTGTGCGGCTACGGATAATATTATGAACCCAAACACAAGGGTGTTTCATGTTCCGACATGTTTGGGACTTCCACAACAAGTATAAAGCAAAACTAGTGGTTATTTATTCCATAATCGATACCGGAAAAGACAGCTCTTTTTCACGGAGAGACCCGACGGCGATAAGCCACGCCCCCTTTGTCAAACACTCTCCATCCATCTGATACTGGCCCGGCCCGTCTGTCAAATTTTTTAATTCAATGTGGCCCCTGAGCCAAAAAGTTTGCCCACCCCTGGTCTAACCTCACTGCTTATCTGTGTCGGGTACAGCCAGAAGACTGGCCTGGAAAAACAACCCAGTGTGGCGCCGTGGGTGATTTAAGAACACACCACAGTGTTTGCATCCAAATCTACCAACCACTGAACAACAATAAAAATCAGTCCCCATATTTGCAGCAATTTTTGAAAAGAATTGCAGCAACAAGCGAGTGCACACAAAGTGTTTAGGCCTGTTTCAGGAAATTCATAGCTAGTTAAAGGCAAAAGTGAAAAGATAAGTTCGTAGCTTTCTTTGATAAAATATTTAGCGAGCTGGCCCTGAGATCTATAGGTAGTGTGTTCATAGCTTCCATTGCATAATTGACAAAGGCTGCTTTTCTTTCAGCTGTTGCTGGGAGCCTCCAATAAACCAGCAGCTATATGCAATGTGCTTGAATAGAGTGTCAGCATGACATAGAGATATCATTGGCTTAATCATTTCTTATTCACTGATCTACATGGCATGTCTCATAATCCAATGAACAGCTTTCCTGTTACACGCTCCCAAATATCAACCTTTTTTATGTTCACTCAGCATTTCAGTTAGATTTTCACCTTCCAACATTATTTGTAAAATGAGCTGATACACATGCAGGGACTAAATTCACCCGACTCTAGTCACACTTCTGGCAGGCGTTATATTTCCCCAACGGAAAGAGGCTCAATACTTCAGAGCATTTCCCCGACAAGACACTGAGACTGAACCCACTGAAGCATAACTTTGTGTAACGCATAAATCCACTGAAGCGTGTTCTCTCTCCTCAGGAGATCAGTAGACTCAGTCCATGTGACATCTGCTCAATCAGTCTCTGCACCGACGGTGCCATCCAGCAGCCCAATGCCTTGATGAGAGACAACTAAGTTATCAGTGCTTGATAGTATTAAGACCGCCGAGTAAATGTAGTATCAGAATATTACTATATTCAGAGCTTTTACAATTTTTAACCATATTTATGTTACGTATTATAGTGATGATATAATTTTATTAAACATTTAGACACCTGGTGTAACGCTTCGACGCGGGCGCCGACCTCAGAGGGTTAAACTTACGTTTGAAAAACGGGCTACGCGGTGATGTACTGACACCAAACAGCACAAGGGGCCGGGGTTCCATCCCCGATCCTGAGCATTCCTTCTGTGTGGAGTATGCCCGTTCTCCCTGTGGCAGCGTGGGTTCCCTCCATGTTCTCCCTGTGGCAGCGCGGGTTCCCTCCATGTTCTCCCTGTGGCAGCGTGGGTTCCCTCCATGTTCTCCCTGTGGCAGCGTGGGTTACCTCCACGTTCTCCCCGTGGCAGCGCGGGTTCCCTCCATGTTCTCCCTGTGGCAGCGTGGGTTCCCTCCATGTTCTCCCTGTGGCAGCGTGGGTTACCTCCACGTTCTCCCCGTGGCAGCGTGGGTTCCCTCCATGTTCTCCCTGTGGCAGCGTGGGTTCCCTCCATGTTCTCCCTGTGGCAGCGTGGGTTACCTCCACGTTCTCCCCGTGGCAGCGTGGGTTCCCTCCACGTTCTCCCCGTGGCAGCGTGGGTTCCCTCCATGTTCTCCCCGTGGCAGCGTGGGTTCCCTCCACGTTCTCCCCGTGGCAGCGCGGGTTCCCTCCATGTTCTCCCTGTGGCAGCGTGGGTTCCCTCCATGTTCTCCCTGTGGCAGCGCGGGTTCCCTCCACGTTCTCCCCGTGGCAGCGCGGGTTCCCTCCATGTTCTCCCCGTGGCAGCGTGGGTTCCCTCCATGTTCTCCCCGTGGCAGCGTGGGTTCCCTCCACGTTCTCCCCGTGGCAGCGCGGGTTCCCTCCATGTTCTCCCTGTGGCAGCGTGGGTTCCCTCCATGTTCTCCCCGTGGCAGCGCGGGTTCCCTCCATGTTCTCCCCGTGGCAGCGTGGGTTCCCTCCACGTTCTCCCCGTGGCAGCGTGGTTTAAAAAAATAATTGTTGAGAGGAATTGTTGCATTAATTGTTATGAATAACATATTTTTATTTAGCTATTGAATTGTGTGGAGGAAAATGAACTGTATTCTTTAATATTGCCTTTGTATTCCCGCCAGCTCTGTCTGTACCAGTAACCTCTGTGTGTAAGAGATCACACCTCTATCTATGAACCACCTTCTGTAATAATTTAATGTATATATAATGTAGACCTGTACATGCAAATCCACTACAGACTGGTGAGTTGGCTTCTGAGAACCAATTCAGCCCTGAACTGACAGCGAATACACACCTTGAGTGCTGATAGTACCAAAGTCCCTTGTCCTTCCTGAGAAGCTTAGCCCAACGCACACCTTTTGTTTAACGGTTATTTCCTGTGAGCCTGTTTCTAATCCGGACCAGAACTCACTCCGGTCAGCTTTGTTGTGAACGTCTGTCTCCTCTGAAGCAGCCAGGGAGTTGAGCCTGAAAGAAACTTTTCTTCAACAACTGTAAAAACCTTCAATCACAGTAGAATAGAACTTTCCTTGTAAACATTGACATATAATCATCATTACTTCATGTAAATAATATCTGAACAAAGAACAACAGCCTGGAGGGAACATTCACATTTGATAGATGAATATGAATCTTAGTGATGCTTACAGATCTTTGTATTGCAAAGCATATTCCCCAAAAGAGATCGCTTTGCAATACAAAATAAATGTCTGTTTGAATTGAATGAATCTTTCAGCTCTACTGGAGACTGGTAGGGCAGAGCCAAGCACCCATGGACTGCTTTGATGTGGTTCTCTTGCTTCTTCCCTTTTCTTTCTTGACTTTTTTATTCATGCCGCATGGTAAATCCCACTGTGTGCCGCTTTCATGGTTGAAGCAGCTGATGGCACCGGGGCCAGCAGGCAGCGTGAGGTACACCGTGCCCACTAAGGTTCTTCTCAGAGCACACCATCTGGAGAAATTATCACAGGAAAAAGTTATCTTTCAATTTATTTTTTCTCAATATATTCCAGGCATCAAGTGGCGTTAGACCAGAAATGGGACCATTCTGGGGCCCATCATTTACAACGTCTAACAAGTTGCTAAATGAGACGTCATCACATTGACGAGTCTGCCTTATCGCCTCGATGTATACTCATGCACCATGTATTTAGTCTATGCCTTAGTTATAAACTTGATATAAACTTGAAAATATTTAGAGACCAAAGCCTCTTATTGAGATCGCTTCGTAGCCGTTAGTGCGTTCCTTTGGATTTATAGGCTGGATTTCTCTAGAACGGGGACCTTAACCGCTTTGTATCGGCGAGTTAAACGGCACGCTGATCCTCGTCTGGCTGCAGAGAAAACATACAAGGTCGACTTGAAGAATCCCAGAATTCTGTAATCTTCCCTCTGCAGGTTAAAGGGGCGGAGCAAGTTCTCCGCTTCCCCTTCGGGATCCCAAACAATCTCTTGTTCGTCCAGAGCGGTTAATACAATCTAACCTCTCTGGTTAGGTTTACTGGTGGTTTACTGGTTTGAACCATATGTGAGAATTTAACGCCTGATTAGGTGTGGCGTGTTCTAAACTAGTCCAGGCTTTCGAAATGACATGTAGGCCCCCTGTCTTTGTTTCAACCCACATGGTGAAGTCCCAACACCACAACTATAAGATACAGGTACAGATGGATTCAATAATCTCTCTGCTGAATGAATAGCCTATACTTTCATAATATATGATCACAATGTACTGAAAACAGATTTTTAATAAAGGGTCCATTTACGACTCAGGCCGCAAGATGAGCTAATATCTAGACCCTATGCTGCTGTAAATCCTGTAAACCTCCAACCTTTTTTGCGCCATGGACTGGATTTGAGTCAGACAATATTTTCACTGACCGGCCTTAACGGTGTGGGCGATAAATATGACGTAACAAAATGATACGACCGGCATAAAGACAATTATAAAGTGCATAAAGATACAACTCACCATTACGCCGAATTAGTGGAGCCCTGAGCTTGTTTCTCTGCTACGAGCCGGTCCCGTCTCGGGGTGACCGGAGACATGTGTGTTTATGTCCAGTCTACTCAGTAGCTTAGACCTTTAGTCCAGTCTACTCTGCGACTTAAACCTTTAGTCCAGTCTACTCTGTAACTTAAACCTTTAGTCCAGTCTACTCTGTAACTTAAACCTTTAGTCCAGTCTACTCTGTAACTTAAACCTTTAGTCCAGTCTACTCTGTAACTTAAACCTTTAGTCCAGTCTACTCAGTAGCTTAAACCCCGCTTCACAAAGACAGGATGTTGAAATGGAGGCAGGAGGATATTCTGCCTTGATTTTAATCCAGAACACCGAGTTGAAACAGACTTTTAAGTTTTGGGGTAACGACGGAACCTCCTGACATGTGTCAAGAGGTTCCGTCTAAGGTTACGCACAGACGGATGTATCTTCTCATTTTTCACAATATTTTTTTTTTTTCGACCTTGATTATTTTATTTTTTTATTCATTCTTTCTCTGCAGCCCGGTACCAAGGGACCCACGGACCGGTACCGGTGGTTGGGGACCGCTGCTGTAAACGTCCCTGCTGCTGGACTAATAAAGGATTACCTTATCTTATCAATATAAATAAATAAACTTCAATTCAATTCAGTTTATTTTATATAGCCCAACATCACAAATACAAGTTTGCCTCGGAGGGCTTTACAATCTGTACACATAACATCCCTGTCCCGGGACCTCACATCGGATCAGGAAAAACTCCCCTAAAAAGATAGTTAAAACCCTTTCACAGGGAAAAAAGGTGAAGAAACCTGAGGGAGAGCAACAGAGGAGGATCCCTCTCCCCGGATGGACAGAAGCAATAGATGTCATGTGGCCAGAATGAATAGCGTAGTTACAGCACTTCATCAGGAACCTGCTACTTGATACTGCAAGTGACGGTGTGGGTCCCAGGGCAGTTGCACACTTTGCCTGGATGGTAATTTGTGTAAGAGAAGACGTTGCACTGACCCATAAAAGGGTGTATGCAAATATGATCTCTACTTGAATCATATCTCAAATTTACATCATCACTTTTACATTACAAGCCAGGTTACATTCAGGATCAAGCTCAATAATGTTTAATACCTAATCAAGAAAACATCATCAGAACATGGCAGGACCCTGTGTTTGATTATGAAAGCTCCTGCCGACAGCAGCATGGCCGGCAGTGCGTAGACATAAAACAAAGTGAATTTGTCTGATCTGTCCCTGTGGGTTTAATCCAGCGTGGCGTACAGAGCGTGGCACAGCCTACAAGGATTATGTGTGCTGGACTTGGCCCACTCTCTCCTCCTCTTTGCCCTACTTTTCATTGAATCATGCAGAGAAAGGCCGAACAAGAGCTCTCTCTATATATATACTGCAGGAATGCAAGGACTGATAGAGCCAGTGGGAATGGGAGGAGCCAGAAAAATAGAGCGCGAGCTCTACAGTCTACGATGTGGATAAGCTTCACACCCAAGTTTTACTGAAATATGAATTCCAGACCTAAAAGACAACCGTGTAGCGTCAGTACTTCTTGAGCAGGATGTCATTTGTGTGGAAGTCAGTCGTTCCTTCATGTCGTTTGGATTTCCAGCAGCATCATCCAGTCAGTTGTGATCTAACTGTAGAGACTCCGGAGCTGCATGACGAATGTCTAGTCACGAAACAAGGCGACATATACTAATGCACCTCGCAGCTCATTCTGTCCCCATTTCCTGCTTCAGCCAATGCCAGCCGCCTGCATTTTAAATACACAACTGCAGCACGGCTCTTCATTAATACTACATAGAGTCTCTCTCTCTCTCTCTCTCTCTGATCATGACAGATTTCATGTTTGCTGTTCAGATCACCTGCTGTCTGGTTGTCAAAATGCATCTGAATACAAGCAGTGAGGTGGTAAATTCACAAGTCCATTCAACCTCAAGTGACCCTCTGTTTTATTTTACGTTTGTATCTTTGTGCAAAAAAATTAACTGCAGTGTCTATAGTTAGTATCACTCAATTACCTTTTTATATAAAGATGCAGGTATTGAAATGGAAATATAACCAGTACCCACAGACTGGGATATTGCAATAATACATTACATTTCATTTAGCTGACGCTTTTATCCAAAACCACTTACAATAACTGCATTATGAGTACAAACTCAGACCAACAAGAATCAAGAAAGTACAATGCCATTTAAGTGCCACTAAATTGTCACAGCAGACAATTAGCCACCATATAAATAAAGATTGTTTTTTCCCAGGTTTGCTGCAGTCTTGATTGTGTAATTTTCCTTTTCAAAACTGCATTTAAATTATGTTATACATGTCTTTTAGTTTACTTGTGGATAGAGCTGGGTATATATCCTCAATATTTGTATCACACCGACCGACAGGTGTCCATAGCATCAAGTCTAAAAATATAATAAAGCTGGCATTAGAAGCAAATTCCAGTATGGGTCTTATTTTTCTAATTCAACTGCCTGGAAATGTCTTGGAAACAGACTACAGATTTTAGAAAAACAGAAAACACTTTTACAAAATATAATAAAACATCCTAATTAAATAAGGCTGTAATAACATGGTGCTTTAAACTCATATAATGAGTTCCTGGTAGATAAGTGATGAAAGTGTAGAGACCATAAGCTTCGGCCTCCTCTGTCTCCTGCTCCCTTCTTGGTAGAGTCTCTGGGCGTCGGTTGCGGGTCAGTGCTCATGGCCTCTTTATTCCTGTTAGCGGCGGCTCTGACACCTGGCTCGTCGCTCCCTCCTAGCTCCTCATTAATCGCTGCTGATGCTAACAGGAAGCGAGCAGCCGGAAAAATGGGCCATTTGGGTGCAACAGTGGATGCTCTCATCTCAGCCTGACTCTGAAAAGCTATGCAAGACCAACATTAACACAATAAAGTTATAGGCTCTATGGACACATGAATAAATAAGTATTGTATATTATTGTTCGGTGGGAATATATTCCTTATGTGTAACTTCAAAACTGTCCAAATGTTCAAAAGGTGGCCAATTTGACCCACATTTGTATGTATTTCTATGCTGAATATATACTGATTCAGAAATGTTCTGAATCTCTGTCTGAGTCTAATAATGATCTATTATTCTCCAGAAAATCACGATCACTGCTAGTCAGTCGTTGCTTGGCCACTAACCAGACAACATGTCTACACATAATCAAATGTGTACTATTATATGTAAGGCTTCATCTCACCAATATGTTCTCTATTGAGTCACTAGCAAACTGAAGAAGCTGGAATTAGAGAATGTTTGGCGATTGAAACGATTAATTCATTATAGAAAAAGTTGCCACGTCTACATGAATGTTGAAATCAGCGAACATGATTCAAACTCAATTCAGACCTGAGGCTCTCTCATCATATCACAGGGCCTGTAACATTGTGTAAGGATAATTCATTTGTAGTTTATTCCTTTCACTGTATTCAAATTCATTGTATTCATGTATTGTCACTATGAACAACGACACAACAACTGGATGAAGAATATTGACAGGGTATTGTTTGTTTGCTGCTTTATTTAGCTGTACAGGTTGTTTCAATTAGTTTGAAGCACTAAAATACACGAACAAACTTAAGTTAATAACAATAACCACAAGGTAACATAGAAGAAATGCATTACATGTTAAAATATTACCAATCATCTATTCACCATTTTACCAATTCTCTCAGTATCAACTATCAAGGCTTTTTGAAGGCTTTTTCACGTGAGGGGAGCAGAGCACGAACAAGTGTTCTTTCTCCGTTCAGTTTATGCACAACAGACATTAGAAATGCAAATGCATGATGGGAATTTGCCCAGAATGACTTTATAAGCGAACAGGTACCAAGGAGGACCAAGCCCTGGTCAGAGACCGCCAACTTCAGTCTCAGCTTTTTTAGAAGATTATCAACACGAGGTTTAGAAGACAGGCAGTCATCAAAGAGACACTTCTAACTTCTTTCCCTGAGCAGTAATGATAGCTTAAGTATTCACATGCTTCTTTCCATTTGAGAACTGCATTATTTTAGTTTTAGCAGCATTTAAAACCAGCTTTAGATGTGAAAGCGGAATCTGAATAATATTAAAAACAGCATGTATATTGAAACAATTCATTCATTATACAATAGTTGGCAATTCATTTTCTTTTGATTGACTTATTGACGTATTGAGCTCTACAGGGCAAACCTTGGTGTCAGAATAATTTTGTGTGGACACACTTTACTTTACTGTGCTCCAGTTCTGGTTCTGGTCCTCTGCTGGCTGAAGACACATGGAACTGAAAGCAGCGTGTGTGAGGCCGTTCAGTGAATTCCTTCTGCTCTGTTTGTAGGCTAATAGCTGCTTTTATGCATAGACTCATTCAAGTGGGCAAATTGTGTGTGTGAGTTTGTACAGTTACATTACATTACATTACATTTCATTTAGCTGACGCTTTTATCCAAAGCGACTTACATTTTTGCTCTATACACCGTAGACACAGCAACGGGGAACAATTATTACACACAGTTGTGTGTATAAGGAGTGAGGCAGATAATACAAGCCTTAGAACAAAACCACTGCCACTTCAATGTGTTTTATTTTTCACACTGATGTTACTGTTATAGCTTTTATTTGTATTTCTTAATTTTTGACATACATGCATTGGTCTCAAATTGTTAAGTTGCTGAATCGCTTTTGACTACAAATGAAGTCTGATGGCTTGATTGATTGAAAAGTCTTTTGTAATTTGTGAACATGGAGGCAGGCAGTGATGATCTGTGAGCTGTGACTACTAACATCTGTGGAGGAAGAGGTTTTACTCAGCAGCAGACTCTCAGGATGAAGTGAATAATTGAAGATGTGTTGGATAGCAGCACGCTTTCACGTGGACTCAGTGGTGGGGGATGGCACGGAGATTATGACCTCGCTCAGAGGCTTATGGATGCGGTGACAGAGAGAGCAGGTGTTTCCAGGCAGACAGAGGGGTGTTGTGGTCTTTAGCTAAAATTAGCACTGTGTGCAAAATGTGATTGTATTGTATATCTTATAATATAATAAGGTCAGGATTAATATGAGCGCTTTCAGTTTCTGTTATGTTGTTCTCGGGGAGTTACAGAATGAGAGCATTCTCTACTGGCAGAAACCAACAACTGGGTTTGAGAAACATGTGCTCTTAAATTCCCATTAAGATAACCAGACCTTTATTATTTGGCTAATTTCTATAAATGGATTTGTGTGATTTGTTTATACGGAAATTCTATCTTTTTTATTAATGAAACGAAAGGATATATCAATAGCAATATATAAATTACAATGACTGAAATTATAAAAATGATCAAAATGAATACTCTGTAATAAACTTATATATAAGATCAAATATCTTTTTCTAACTCTCATTTTTGTTCCCTGCAGAAGTACTAATGGATTCAACGACAGCCACAGCAGAACTGGGCTGGACCATTCACCCATCACAGGGGGTGAGTGGAGCAAACCAAGACTCAAGGAATGCTGTACATCATGCAGTGCACGCATGTTGTGTTATGATGTGACAGGAGCAGTGATGACTTAATGGAAACATCTTTTGATCGACAGCTGGATACTCATACACGCCCAGCTCTTTTGGTTGAAATACCTCAAATGAAAGGACAATGACTTCATCAGTATCTCACTGTAAATTAAACAAATTGTATTGTGCTCTGATTTCCAGTTTAGAGACCACTGTCTCAGTGTTTATGTTGACCAAAGAGTCTAAAAACAATGAATTCTACAAGGTAAATTACACTGGTGGTAGAAGATCTTGACTGAAGTAAAAGTACCAGTAAAACCATGTAGTATAGGTTCTATATTCAAAATCCTAGTACAATAGTACATAAGTATTCTCAGCTTCATAGTTAAAGTACAGCAGTAAAAGTACACAAGTATGATCATATCATGTAGTTAAAGTATCAGCAGTTAAAGTACACACGTATTATTGGCTTCATAAAGTATTAGCAGTAAAAGTACACAAGTAGTAGCAGTAGACGTTGTGGTTCTGCAGTAAAATGTCCACTGTGATGAATATATTATGTTGAAAGACACTATTGGGTTTTTGTTACTCAAGATAAGTCTGAGGGGTTATTTAATGAGATACCAAAAAAATTGAAAATAATGGATAACTCCCAGTTAATAAAAAAATGGGCAAACAGGTGGAGCGTGGATGGAGCTGAGGCGGGCCAAATGAAGCTCGGTTGCTGAAACATTTACGATTACCTCAAAGCTGCCAAGCTAGCTAATGCTAACAAGCTAGGCTGTTACTAGCTGGCTAACGTTAATCCCGTGATCTTGTTGCTCCCAGTTAATGGTTGGTACCATATAAATAAATAAAACTAAACTAACACTAACACTAAAATATCACAATCTCAACAAAAAAAACTTAACACAACTGTGACTCAGCGGGGACGTCCTTCAATCAGAGAATTGGCGGTTCAATCCTTGGCTCCACTAGTCCATGTCGATGTGTCCTTGGGCGAGACACTTAACCCCAAGTTTCTCCCACAGGCTGTTCCTGCGGTGTAGGAATGAGTATGAATGTTAGTTAGTCCTGATGGACAGGTGGTACCTTCATGGTAGCTCCTCCATCAGTGTGAATGTTAGTTAGTCCTGATGGACAGGTGGTACCTTCATGGTAGCTCCTCCATCAGTGTGAATGTTAGTTAGTCCTGATGGACAGGTGGTACCTTCATGGTAGCTCCTCCCATCAGTGTGAATGTTAGTTAGTCCTGATGGACAGGTGGTACCTTCATGGTAGCTCCTCCATCAGTATGAATGTTAGTTAGTCCTGATGGACAGGTGGTACCTTCATGGTAGCTCCTCCATCAGTGTGAATGTTAGTTAGTCCTGATGGACAGGTGGTACCTTCATGGTAGCTCCTCCCATCAGTGTGTGAATGTTAGTTAGTCCTGATGGACAGGTGGTTCCTTCATGGTAGCTCCTCCATCAGTGTGAATGTTAGTTAGTCCTGATGGACAGGTGGTACCTTCATGGTAGCTCCTCCATCAGTGTGAATGTTAGTTAGTCCTGATGGACAGGTGGTACCTTCATGGTAGCTCCTCCCATGTGTAGTGTTAAAGAGCTTTAAGTGGTTGGAAGACTAGAAAAGAGATAAACAAGTAGAGTCCAGTTACCATTTACCATTAACTTGGGGTTGTTATATCTATCTTTGGTAGCACTTTATAATAACTACACACTATTTAGCATTAGTAAAGCATGAGTAAACACTTCATCATTTATAAAGCATTGTTCCAACATGAACACAAAAATGATTGATTCCCCATTTGTAAATTAAGTAATACATATTGCAAACCAATTATTAAGGACTTATAGATGATGCACTAATGGTTAACATGGGCTTTATAAACATGTTTTAATACTGCAATTCATGATTTATTCAGGTATTTACTAGTCATTAGTTAAGTATTAGTTAAGCATGTTCTGTGACTAAAGTGAGGACTTTCTATTTTTTACAAAGCATTAATAAATGACATTAAAAGGCCAGCAGTGCCTCAAAGCTAACACACGTCTCAGTTATCTTCTCAACAGAAAAGGAAAATAGACACAACACAAAGTGATAAAGATGTCAGGCCTGGACTAAAATGAGGACCCAGATGCAGAGGATATATGAACTGGCGCTCTTTATTGCTCGTAGATCCAGTGGCGAAACACAAAAAATCCTTCGGGAAAGAATAACTAGACTGAGGTTACGGGCTTAGGTGCTCGGACAAGGACGAAACACTTTGGCACAAGACAAAGGGAAGACGCAGACTATAAGCACATGGGGTTAATGGGGAACAGGTGGAAACAATCGGTGACACATGAGGAAGGGCAAGTGACCTGAAACGAGAGGAGTGTTAGACTTCAAAATAAAACAGGAAGTTACGAGACCAAACCCCAAGACAAGACAACCCTCACCGTGGTGTGACAAAAGAACATTCATATAATGGTGATGGGGGGCGATGCCCGTCAGTGGCACAAGTGTTTCATAGTTTGCTGGCACCTACATATAATAATCAATTGATTATTATATGTACTGCCAGCGTCCTGCCCTGGGTCCTGCCGCCCCCCTGCCATGGATCCATGGCTGCCTGGAACCGGTCCTGCCTGCTACCATGGGCCTTCTGATGCCCCCCTCCTCTCTACCGCCTTCTGCTTCATGGATTATCAGGATCATGGACCATGCCTAATACTCATTATATGAATAATTTCTGTCATATTCATTGAATGTGCTGTAACTACGCTATTCATTCTGGCCACATGACATCTATTGCTTCTGTCCATCCGGGGAGAGGGATCCTCCTCTGTTGCTCTCCCTCAGGTTTCTTCCCTTTTTTCCCTGTGAAAGGGTTTTTACTATCTTTATTTGGGGAGTTTTTCCTGATCCGATGTGAGGTCCCGGGACAGGGATGTTATGTGTACAGATTGTAAAGCCCTCCGAGGCAAACTTGTATTTGTGATGTTGGGCTATATAAAATAAAACTGAAATTATTGATTATGAGTATTTAGCTAGCTAGCTGTGACTTGTTTGCTAGCTAGCCAGCTAGTATGTGCCAAAAAACTATAAAACATACTCAACACTCGTGCCACTGACGGGCATCGCCTCACATCACCTGGCCAGAGTTCTTTCTGACCAGCACCTTGATTTTTTTTTTTTATAGTTTTCATATCTATGTTTTCATTAGTAAATAATCACCAGACACTAAGAGTCGTTGTGTTTTTGTTAGCTTAGAATGAGTCCTTCATATCAGAATAGGGAGCTGGGCTTCTTCACAGAGCCTGCATGTTTCTACAGTAGCCCAGAATGAAAAACAACAAACACTGGCTCTAGAGAGAGGCCTTCATCTTTTTACGTAACCTGACACAGTTGGTAAGGGGGGCTGTACGTGGAGAGGTATTCAGTTGTTTGCAATCTGAAACCTCCCCACTAGATGCCACTAATTCCAATACACTTTAAAACAGACATGCAACCTCTCGTGGGTTATAGAAATATAAAAAATGAGAAGTGAGATGGAAAAAGAGTGACGTTGTTATAGCGCTGCCAAACCTCTTATGGTGGGTTCAGACAAGATGTGAAGCAAATGTTCGCCTTGCATTAGTCATGCATTCATTGATGTTTGTGCAATGTGTGTGTATCTGTGCCAAACAGCCAGTATTCCAACTGTTTAGCTGTAAGCTAGCTAGCAATGAAAGCACCAATCATGTGCGTTTGTGTGTCTGTAATTGTAGTATTTGTACATTTGTTGTGTGTTGATGGATATTTTGTTTCTTGTCTGTCTTCTAGTGGGAAGAAGTTAGCGGGTATGATGAAAACATGAACACCATCCGAACATACCAGGTGTGCAATGTCTTCGATAGCAGCCAGAACAACTGGGTACGCACCAAATACATCCGCCGCCGTGGTGCTCAGCGCATCCATGTCCAGATGAAGTTCTCAGTGCGCGACTGCAGTTCCATACCTAATGTCCCTGGCTCCTGCAAGGAGACCTTCAACCTGTATTACTACGAGTCTGACTCGGACACGGCCACTACATCATCCCCAGCCTGGATGGAGAACCCCTGGGTGAAAGTGGACACTATAGCAGCTGATGAGAGCTTCTCTCAGGTTGATCTTGGTGGTCGCATCATGAAGATCAACAGTGAAGTCCGGAGTTTTGGACCGGTTTCGCGCAATGGCTTCTACCTCGCTTTCCAGGATTATGGCGCCTGCATGTCACTCATTGCCGTTAGAGTCTTCTACAGGAAATGTCCCCGTGTGATCCAGAATGGCGCCATCTTCCCTGAGACTCTCTCTGGAGCGGAGAGCACCTCTCTGGTGGCAGCCAGAGGGGTGTGTGTTCCCAATGGCGAGGAGGTGGACGTACCCATCAAGCTGTACTGTAACGGGGATGGGGAGTGGATGGTGCCCATCGGCCGCTGCATGTGCAAAGCCGGGTACGAGGCGGTGGAAAACGGTACAGTCTGCAGAGGTAAGGAGCCCACAATGGCTGCTGTTTTATATGACACCTCTGATTTGTTTTCTTGTTTCTTATCGCAGCAGATGTGTGTCTTCTTGGGTATGGCGCTTACCTTCTTGTGTCAGAAGCAGCACATTTAATTCAGTCAGCTGAATATTTAGTCATACGTTCACAGTTCAGCTGTTTTAGCCAAACCAGCAGCATAACCCACAGTTACTGGGTTCTCCACAGTTACTGTGTTCTCCACAGTTAAGTATGTGTTCTCCACAGTTACTGTGTTCTCCACAGTTAAGTATGTGTTCTCCACAGTTACTGTGTTCTCCACAGTTAAGTATGTGTTCTCCACAGTTAATGATGTGTTCTCCACAGTTACTGTGTTCTCCACAGTTAATGATGTTAATGATGTGAGCTACAGTAGCTGGTCAATATTAGAGGATGATAACAGCCAAAACGGCACTGTGTACTGACGTGCTAACCGCTACGAAGCTATCGTCAACACACACATGTTATTTACTGTCTTACAAACACATAATGGAGGTCCAACACTACTGGTCGTACTATGTTCACTGTAACAAGTTAACGTGATAGATTCAACAATTGATGATGCCCCGTTTAGTCATATATACGGAAGATAACAGCCAACAAGGCACTGTGTACTGACGTGCTAACCGCTACGAAGCTATCGTCAACACACACATGTTATTTACTGTCTTACAAACACATAATGGAAGTCCAGCACTACTGGTCGTACTATGTTCACTGTAACAAGTTAACGTGATAGATTCAACAATTGATTACTCACCGTTCAGTCTCACAGAAACGCTGTGGCCAGCTATCTGGCGCGTTAGCTCCGGCTAGCTCCTTGTTAGCGAATCCTTCAGGCTCTGAAGCTGCGCCGTCTGTCCCCTCCAATATAGCTTTGCTCAGGACTCTTTGCTTGGCACCTTCTTACTCACAGTGAAGCTTTGCACGCCTCATACATGTCCATGTTTAGATGCTCAGACGCGGAAACCATATCCGCCAGATTTTTAACCATATTTATGTGACGTATTATTGTGATGATTATAATTTTATTAAACATTTAGACACCTGGTTTAACGCTTCGACGCGGGTGCCGACCTCAGAGGGTTAAACATGTTCCAGTCGGTGCAGTCAAACTCAAGTGGCAGGCGCTGAATGGATTCATATTTCTGTCTCTTAATAGTGCGAATGACACGTTTTCTCCTGAGGAATATCATTTTCTATGGCTGAAAAGGAGCACAGTGTCATGATCAGCTGATCCAATGGAAGGTCTGGGATTGCTCTGAGGGCTTTTGGGATGGTGCTGTAATATGATTGGAGGTTGTGAACCACACAACAGATAGTGTCTTGTGCTTAGTCAGCATCCGTTTCAGGGGGGATACAGACCACTCGTAAAAATAGAACTCCCTAAGTAGATTTGAAGCTTGAGCTAGTTTATTCAAATGAACATCTTCCAGATTGCCACTTTAAGAAAGCTGAAAGTCAAACAAAAAAAGCTACTAGCGTACAATTTCTACACCGTGAATCTACAACATATTCAAACCCAAGACTGTAGTTGTATAGTATTGTATAAGTATTGTGGACCCTTTTATAAAGTTTCCCCTGAATTCTGCTTGATTTGGTATCTTTAGTAATACATACATAAATAAAGAGTCTGCACTGACTGACCCATTGGGGTTGAACACTCATCATTCACATTGAGAGAAGTTATCACAGGCACTGTTGCCAAAGATGCTTTAAGATGATGCATGACCTGTCTCCTAAGATCAGCATCTCATCAATACAAGATAGTATTCTCTGTATTATAAGATATTGTCTTGTGATTATGAAATAGTAAGTTGGCATCATGGGTAATTTAATGAATGGTAACGTATGGAGCACGCACATAAATATCCTCAGGGACCCATAAACTGTTAGACTGCACTACCTGACTAAACACTTATTTACACTACTTATATATCTTTCTAATATTGCACTACATGTTGTTTGTATAGTCGGGTGTTTGCTTCCCTCCCACTGAATGTCTCTCTTGCCTTAGCTGTGTTGATGCATATGTGCATGTTTAAGCACACAGTCTCACCTTTCTGATTGGTTCAGAGACAAAATGTAATTCTTATACAACCAAATTCACAGACCTAGAAAGTTACTGGCGTAATATGAAAAACAATGTTTTTCTGGTCTGGTAAAGAGTATTTTCAAAATATGAGTGCAGACTTAAAAAAATGTAACAATAATTAAAGCATTGATCGGGCTCTCGCACCTTTTCGCACGTCGAGGGTACTTGCTGGACGACGGCTAACGCGATATTTCATGCGTGGACCAGCGGCGTCGTCGTGTAATTTTGCATCTCTGAATACTATTTTCGATGAAAGCCTGTAAAGATTTGAAAAATGACAAAAAATGTAATATGTGTGAATGTGCTCTAGTGTTTGTAACATAACAGACAAAGTAAATGCAGGTCTGTGTTTGTGCTGCAGGGACATGCAGTAATGTGCTATGTTATAGTAATGCACGTTGGAAGGGACAAGTGAGGAGTCAAAGGGAAAAGGAGGTGCAGTGAAACCAGATGTTGAGAAAAGTGCGGTCAATTTTCTGTGAGTCGAATACTTAAATTAAACACTGAGCATTCATTTGCAGATGTTTTATGAACTGTTTTCGCCTCTTCTGAATTTTCAGAATGTTGTGTGGATCATTCATTATAACCTACAACCTGAATCTTGTTTACTGCTTTTCACGTCATTTATACTAATGCCTACTGACGTGGCTTTAAAACTATTGTTAGCTTATTTTTGCTCTCAAAATATTTTTAAATAGATATATTTAGAGAAGGGAAACCACATGTATGCTGCTGAAGGTCTCACCCTGTTAATGCATATTCATTATTGGATGCCTGGTGTAGCCTCCGGAAGAACTTAGTCAAACAACTTCTCTCGTTCTCTGAATTTATTTTCCTTGATCACAAGTAGAGTAACAAGAGCTGCAATCTTGACATCAGGGAGTCATCCAGTCAACACGCAGGTTGACCGTCCAAAAACACCCCGAGCAGCCGGAAGGTCGGCTCTTTAATACACGGTTTTCCGTCATGAACATCTAACATTTCTATTGGCTCTAACATTTCTAAGAGGAGGAGAGTCGCGTCCTCATCTATTCTCACAGGGCTGGAACACAACGACCAGTCTGCTTCCCTAATGTCAATATACTGATAAACAGGTGTGAGTGTTGTGGTGCAGAGCATGGAACCTTGAGGAACAGACAACAGGACTGTTCTCACAGAAACTTCTCACTGAAAGTATTTGTTAAACTGACCTCGCACAACCTGAACTCTAATAGACATAAGAATAATGAAATGCAGAATATCTACAGAATATAACGATTTATATTATCAACCCTGAACGTAGTGTGCTCAGTGTTTGGATCTCTGTATTTCTGAAACCCTGCGTATTGCCAATATTTCCCAGTAGGTGGCGTTATGACTGTGAGTTAATTGTCAGAGTAAAAGTTGAAGTTGTATTTACAGATCAAAGTGAGATGTGAATATACCTAAAATATACACAACCAGATGAATTGTTGTTTAAGAATTGAAACTGTTCCCCGGGAGCAAAGGAAGATAGTGAGTGATGAAGATGAATGAATATGAAAAGACTAATATAAAGAACACTGTTTTCCTGAATGGAAGGCTTGAGCTATGATCCTCTTTAATGCGGTCTCGAAGTCCGAGGCAAAGGCTGTATATAAGGACAAAGTCACCTGACGTCACCCATTGGTTTGTGGTGGATAGTTTTGAAGTCTTGAGTTTGGCTTTTTTGTTGTTTTTGTCCATCAAATCTTTATTTTTTTGCAACCAAAAGTGATGCAAATGCATGGAGCTAAGTACAACCGAATGCTGAATAAGGCATTTTAACCAAGGAGGTTACAATTAACGTTGTAAACGAAACAGGAGCAGTGGGGAGGATTTACGGGGATCTATCTACATAGTGAGCCCTGTTCTACAGTAGCCCAGAACGGACAAACTAAAAACTAGCTCAAGAGAGAGCGTTTTGCATTCAGGTTCATAACCTGAAGGCCACCGTAGTTCTTCTCTACACTTGGAAAGGGGTGGGTTGGTAGCAGTTCTCAACCTCACCACTAGATGCCTTTAGAGTTCTAAGACAATGGACAACATCCCAGACCAGTCAATGCCGTGTTGCAACCTGTGGTTGCATCCCCTGCTGTATGGTCTATTTCAGTGATTGTCAACCACTGTGCCGCGGCACACCAGTGTGCCGTGAGAGATCGTCAGGTGTGCCGTGGGAAAATGTCCAATTTCACTTAATTGGTCCAAACAAATATTATTTAGTTGCCGCAAATGATTTTCCATTGTTAAGCGTCTGAGCTGCAATATAGTGGCTGGCAGAGTAATGTAACGGACTGAGGGAAATGTTATGTTCAGGATGTCAGTGAACTTCTCATGAGCTGGTAGCTGTGAAGCGTGTCTGTGATTGGAGAGCGAGGATGTTGTTGTGTTGGTGGTGTTGTGTTACGAGCCGTTCGGAGCAGATCTAGTCTATGACCCGGAGCAGACGTGAAGCTGGTTGAGAGGCTTTCACGGGGTTTTGAGGTTGTTTTGGCGTAGGCTATGGCCCACAGTAGCCTGTTCTATGTCCATGAATAAAAACCCTATAAGCCATCTACGTCTCGTAGCTTTCCTGACCCAGGGTCGCTACAGTAATATAGAACAGGTCTGCACCTTGTTCTGCTATTAAACAAACTACACGGCCGTATGTTATTGATCTTATCTACACAGCATGTCATTTCTGGGTCGCGTCTACAACTCTGCTCTGTGTCGCACGCGGAGTTCCGCCTGATGCGCTGCACAGGTGAGACACAGCGGAGAGAGAGAGAGAGAGACAGAGAGCGGCGAAAAATATGTCGCGTGCTTTTCACAATGGGATTTGCTGCTGAAGCTATCAGTATTTTAAGCTATGAGCTCTCACTGTTAAAGCCTAACAGTTCATGTGTTTGCAGGTCAAGACAAACAGCCTGGAGCTCCATAAATGACGTTTCTGACTCAGAGAGGCTCTGGAAATATTCTTCCAAAAGCCTGAAAAAAGCCTGCACACTTTGTGGTCGTCATTAAAATAAATGAACACCATGTTTCCTTTAAGTCAGTATTTATCAAACTGGGGCGGTATTTATTACAGGTGTGGCGCAAGAGGAAATGCTGGTTTTAAATGTTCACAGTCCGCCGTTAACAGGTTACTCTTGCGCATGCGCCGATTCTTGGCATTTCGCCAAAAGCCGATCTATGAGATCTCTGTGAGGTCGGCTTTCTGCTGTTGTGTCTCTCATCATTGAGCATGAATTGAGAGCCGTATCAAATCTACAACCCCGTTTTAAAAGATTTGTAGAGGAAAGCAGCTCTAATACTGATACAACGTGATGCTCACACATCTGCACTCATTCCGTTTTGTTTTGCAATAGCTTATTGTTTTCCACAATAAGCTATTTAGTAGTAACTAAATATTAGTTCTTTTTTGCATAACTTTATCAATCTGGTTTACTTGAAACACTGAATACTCTTCCATGCCAGTAGGTTGCGCAATAATGACCTACCATATATGCTGTATTATGCTACAATGTGACATTTTGTAACTTGTTAGGTTGTTGGTGTGCCGCGGGATTTTTTTATTGTAGAAAATGTGCCGCGGCTCAAAAAAGGTTGAAAAACACTGGTCTATTTGACTCTAAATGACCATCATTTACTAAATGAACATCATGCTGTATTGAAGAAGACTTGGAACAAGAGATTGACACACAAACTCATGTTTACAATGTTTACTGAGGGAATGTTCTCATAGACTTCTATACAACCAGAGGACTATTCTCTCTACTGCTGAACAGTAGAGAGAATAGTATTGTTTCTAGACTTTTTTTTCTTTTCCCCTGTGTTTGAGTCGTCGTAGGAACCCCAAATTAATTCCAATACTTGTGTTTATTGTATGTATTTGTTCAGCAAAGTCTTGGGAAAAAAAAATTATATCTGCAAAAAAAAATCACTTTTAAGAGATATTTTGATCAAAACTATGAACATCCAGCACGACATGAGCAAGATTTCCCAAAAATGCCTCCTTGAGCGGTCACCGAGTTTTTCAAACTGTATTATGGTGCCCTAACAACAGCCCACATACTAATAAGACAGCTTTTTGGAAAGATTAGGACCTAAATAATCATACTAGAACACAGCATTTTGGTGTTCAAAGGAGTTTCAGTCAAAAAACTGTATCGTTCGGTTAAAAAATTTAGTTTACGTAAATACTTAAACTTAACGGTTACTTGAATGATGTTTCACACCAGATGTCTCTTCTCACAAGGGTTGCGGTATTGTAGCAATTTAAATGAAGTTAAACAACGATGTGGTTCCGGAGATAAGATGTTGTTGTTTTTTGTCTGATAATAGGCACAGGGGGATTTTCACACACTGTTTTTAAAGGGTTAAGGCACGTCAGCATTGGCTTCACTTTTCAGAACCGGCGGTTGTAGTCGACATTGTTGTATCAATATTTTTTTTAAAGCAAATTAGCAATACCTGCTTATCGTTTAGAGGGTTGTGGGGTCTGGTAAGAAAAGCACTAATAAATACTACCGCTCTCGTGCTTTCTCCTATTCTGTCTTTCTTCTCTTTTGTAATCCCAGACTGTGTCCTCAGTTCCACATGTTCTGACATGTCTTATGATCCTGTGGACAGTGGAACTGACAGCATCTGAAGGAGTCCCAGTACATGTCACTATGATGAGCTGACCTTTATAAGATGCAGATGTCTGGGCTAACATATGCCCGGCGGGGAAAATGTAGAGATGAAAAGGCTCGTACAGAGTTATGTTGACTACTAACACTGATGGTTCTGATAGTAGCCAACAGCCAACATGATTTTAAGTTGACACTATGAACCTTTTTTCCTCTAGACAGTGCACCATGCATTTTGTTCCTAAGCCTACTGGCCTCATTTATTTTTTCTGTCCTTCCTCTTTTCTCTGTGCACCTGCACCTCTTCCACTGCTGAACATCTCCTATACAGCATGTGTATCAGGCTTCTTCAAGGCTGCACAGGGAGACCACAAATGTCTGCAGTGCCCCATAAACAGTCGAACCACCAGCGAGGGAGCAACTAACTGTGTCTGTCGCAATGGCTACTACCGCAGTGACTCAGACCCTTTCCAGATGCCCTGTACAAGTATGTATACACAAACTGTGATTTGTACCTGCAAACAGCAGTGAACACGTATCCATCTGACGACGCAACCAACACAATCCCAACTGTAGTGTTGTGATCCGTTGCACTTTCATGGTAAAGGTATCTTGTACAGGGCCTTTCTAGTCTTCCGACCATTCAAAGTGCTTTAACAGTACATGTCATCATCCACCCATTCACAGCCTCCGGGAGCCCAAGGACACATCGGCATGGAGAGGACGAGCCTACGTGTCTCTCTTTTGGCTAAAATACATTTTAATAGGTCCTAATCTGCCGTCAAGGAAAACATAGAATGCTTTAGTCCTATTTGGAAACATGGGGTAGTGGTGTACTTCAGTCTCTTGTGGCTAAAATTAGTAGTACAACAATAAGCACTTAAAACAGGAATCCTGACCCCAAAAAACATTTCACCTTCCAATTTTATTTTCAACTGTTTCACAGATGAAATGAAAACATAAGGAACTTATTCTTAAGTCATAAACACAGGAGAGAAAACTTAAAAACTGGATCATCAGAATTCATTTTTCCCCACTTGCCTCTCATTGCATCCGTAAACAAGTATACACATCATGAGAGATAGATTCCTCTCGAGTCTGTACTTTAAGAGCACCTGCCGAAACAGAAGATCTGAGGGGTTGCTTGTATGTGTGATATGTTGGGTACTAGTTAAACAACACAGGCTGAAAATAAACCCAGAAGAGAAGTGATGGAAAGCAGCAGTACATAAATACTAATGAACCATTGTTACAGTTACAAAACCTTTTTAAAGTACAGTGCCCCGTTCTCTTCCAGCTGTTCCATCCGCTCCCCAGAACGTCATCTCCATCGTGAATGAGACCTCTCTGAGGCTGGAGTGGAGCCCCCCGCAGGAGGGCGGCGGCCGAGAAGACGTCGTCTACAACATCATATGCAAGAGCTGTGGCAGTGGGCGGGGCGGCTGCACCCGCTGTGGAGACAACGTGCAGTTTGTGCCTCGTCAGCTGGGACTGATCGACAGCAGCGTCCACATCAATGACCTCCTGGCTCACACACAGTACACCTTTGAAATACAAGCTGTCAATGGCGTGTCTGACCAGAGTCCTTATTCACCACAGTATACGTCTGTCAACATCACCACCAACCAGGCTGGTGAGTCTCACCCAATATCTAACAGACAGGATTTCACTTTGAGTGATCACAAGTCCGTCCAACAGCTTCAGTTATATGTTTAGTTTCAGTGGTAAGTGTTTTCTCTACAGCCTCTAACTTTGCTTCCCCTTGTTTTCTTCTCAGCACCATCAGCGGTGTCCATCATCCACCAGGTCAGCAGGGCCCCTAACAGCATCACCCTGTCCTGGTCCCAGCCGGATCAGCCCAATGGAGTGATTCTGGACTATGAACTGCAGTATTATGAGAAGGTACATCAGTGCTAATGATGAAGCGTTAGTCACTAATCCAGATGGCTCATATAGACAACATGACTCCTGATCCTAAAGTGTCAATCTTGCTGCTCCAGTGACTTGATTATAGTTAAATGCATTTGTCTGATTATTTTCTGGTATCTCATTTCTGGTGCATGTGTTTCAGAACCAGGCTGAGTGGAACTCATCTCTAACGAGGAGTCAGACCAACACAGTAGTCATACGGGGCTTGAAGCCTGGAACTATCTACGTCTTCCAGGTTCGGGCTCGGACTGTCGCTGGATTTGGACGCTTTAGTGGCAAAATGTACTTCCAAACCATGACTGAAGGTAGAAATGGCAATCAGTTTGACTGAACAAGTAGATTGGCACATACGTTCGCCCCAGGTTCTTCCTAGAAGGTAATCTCATCTATCACTGAACACAGTTCTTGGTTTTCTGTCATTTCACCTGTAGAGGAATATAGCTCCGGTATCCAGGAGAAGCTCCCACTCATCATCGGTTCTGCTGCTGCAGGAGTAGTCTTCATCATTGCCATCACTGTCTTCATAATTGTCTGCTGCAGGTGAGCCAGTAATGTCACAGGCTATGAAACAATATGATAATAACAAGTGTGTTTCCCTTTAACGTGAAAGGAGTTTCACTTCATGGTGGCTTGCTTCCATTGCTAGCTGTTAGATCAACTAGCAAACTATCTGCAGTAAACTAAACCTCACACTGAATGTGCCATAAAACCAAATCCATGAACTAAGAGATGCTAAAAAGTTTAAACTTCCATGCCAATAAAGCCACATTGAATTGAAATTGAATTGAATTACTCATGAACGGAGAGCAATCTCAGAAATGTGAAACGCCTGTCTTGAACCTTGAAGTTACAAGCATCACATTGGGCATTATTAGATTAGATTAGACAACTTTATTAATCCCCAGTGGGGAAACTCATTTGTCACCAAAATTCATACAGACAACAATAGACTCATACAGGCAACCACAGACAAAGTCCACAGTGCACATCAGACAAGAAACACATTATAAAGAACAAACAACACCAGAAAATGCCATGAAACATGACCGACATCAGAAAGATGGTAGTTATGTGTACCGTTAAGTTTTTAACACAATGGCTCAAAACCAAAGTAATGTGCATCAGACATACGTTATTCTTTACTGATACAAAACCTCACCTTTTGGCAAAACAATCTCAAAAGTGAAGATCCACTTACCAGCTTTTTGCAGAGCTTCATCCATATCACGCGGTCTTCATCAGTGGACGGCATTGCACAGTTCATGGGGACAGACCTCTTGACATGCAAGCCTCTGTGTTTGTGTCCTCAGGAGAAGTCCTGACAGACCAGAATCAGAGTACACAGATAAACTCCAACATTACACCAGTGGCCACAGTAAGTAACACTGTTTACTGTGCACAGTACATTATGTGTCAGCTTTTGATTTAGGAGAATATGTAAAAAATGCCGGATGATGGTATGTTTCAGTTTTGTGTGTGTAGCTGTTGCTGTCTCTTCTATCTCTCTGTTGAAGTGTCGCCAGGAATGAAGATCTACATCGACCCCTTCACGTATGAGGACCCTAATGAAGCAGTCAGAGAGTTTGCAAAGGAGATTGACATGTCTTGTGTCAAGATTGAAGAAGTTATTGGTGCAGGTAAATGAAATGGTACCAGTGAGGACTGAACAGAGGTTTTCTAAAGAGGGCATCTTCGGGTACTTACTAGAAGTCTCTAGAAAGGCTGTGAGGGTACTCATTGCTGAGTCCATCAGGGCAGCCTCATGCATGTCATGTTACTCTCTTACAAGACAAAAACAGAGTTCTCCTGTGAATATTCTGTCAGAGAAAACTCTTGATAGTGACAGAGTAACTATAATTATTAGATCAAGACTTCCTTGTTAATTCACTGTCTGCTCATCTTCCTGTCAGGTGAGTTTGGGGAGGTGTGCAGTGGAAACCTCCGGCAGCCTGGGAAGAGGGAGATCCTGGTGGCTATTAAGGCGCTCAAGGCGGGATACACTGATCGCCAGAGGCGGGACTTCCTGAGCGAGGCGTCCATCATGGGCCAGTTCAACCACCCAAACATCATCCATCTGGAGGGGGTGGTGACCAAGAGCAGCCCTGTGATGATCATCACCGAGTTCATGGAGAACGGATCCCTGGACTCCTTCCTCAGGGTAAAGGACATACTGACAGCTCATGCATCGCACCTGCTGCAATGAGGTTCTCAGTACATTTTATAATCAGTCTGCACGTGCACATAGGTTGCCACATCTCGTGCACATAGGTTGCCACATCTCATGGTCCTTTACAGCGGATAGAACCGGCTCAAGTCGATTGAAAGCCCATGAATCATGGCGAGTCATCAAGTTAAAGCTGCTCAGCACGAACAATATTTGCTCGGTTAAAATCTTTGAATGAACGGCATTCAGCTTCCAGAGAGGCCTTGAGGCTCAATCACTGCTATCACAACTCTTCTATAATCTGATCTGCAATCAACTTTCAGGTTTTGGTTCCAATTGAATTTACTCCTAAATCCTTACAGGCTTTGGGCATATCCTGTTACACATTCAATTCAATTCAGTTTATTTAATATAGCCCAACATCACAAATACAAGTTTGCCTCGGAGGGCTTTACAATCTGTACACATAACATCCCTGTCCCTGACCTCACATCGGATCAGGAAAAACACATCCACACAGCCACATGAAGGCCACATGGCTACCGATTGGGCTTATTCTTTCCCTTCAGCATGTTTGCAGTCTCTCCAAATTCAGTCATTTGTGTTCAATCGTTTACATTATCCATCACAAAAGACAACGTTTATGTTTCTCGCAGCAAAATGATGGGCAGTTCACAGTGATCCAGCTGGTGGGGATGCTGCGCGGCATAGCGGCAGGAATGAAGTACCTGTGTGACATGAACTACGTCCATCGGGACCTGGCAGCTCGGAACATCCTGGTCAACAGCAACCTGGTGAGCAAAGTGTCTGACTTCGGCCTTTCCCGCTTCCTTGAGGACGACACGTCAGACCCCACCTACACCAGCGCTCTGGTGAGTCTTCATCACAGACTTCATGCTCAATTAGAGATTATTTTATACTTTACATTATGAATTTAAGTAAATGTAAGTAAATTGATGAAAGCATAACAGAACATGAAACAAACTAATCGGCCAATCGGTTAATTGGTTTCTAGAAAAGCATCAGTTACGGAAGGACTGGTGTTTTTGTCGGCCCACTGGGCCACTGTTGACCTTCACCCTTGTTTTATTCCAGGGAGGGAAGATTCCCATCCGGTGGACGGCTCCAGAGGCCATCCAGTACAGGAAGTTCACCTCCTCCAGTGACTGCTGGAGCTATGGCATCGTCATGTGGGAGGTGATGTCATACGGAGAGAGGCCCTACTGGGACATGAGCAATCAAGATGTGAGTAAAGCCCTGTCAATCAGCGAGCAATTCAATTTGACCTCATATCACAGTCGTCACATAGAAAGGTGATACGCCAGTTTATTTAATGACTCGGATAAAAATGATGATAAAAGATAAAATAATAATAATAAATATAAGATTGTAAAGCAGCCATGTTTAGAATTGTCTTTGTGTATAGCATGTTTTGAGGGTCAAAGTTGAGGGGCTTTATATCCAGAAGAAAGTGTTATGCCGTGTTCACACCAAAAGAGTTGCGAAATATTCGCGCGTCCAGATTACATGTTAAGTCAACACACAGTTTGGTTGCGAAAAAGCGGATTTTTCGCCGGGCGGCGCGATAGAGGCGAAATGGCGTTGCGAATATTCGCAAATCCGCTTTTCCGCCTTTTCACTGCCGCTGAAATATTTCATCTCCAGCGAATAATTCGCCCGACGCTGAGTTGTGAAAGCCAATCGGCGTTGAGAAGCTCCGCCGGCATCACCGCCGTCCTGCCGTCACTGAATCAAACTGCGGGTCCGCTGAAGGAGCGCTGGAAGCGGCTTCATTCAGACACTCGTCCCGGAGGAGTCGGAGCTGTCTGCGACTACGGATAATATTATGAACCCAGACACGGGGGCGTTTGATGACGGGGGTGACTTCCTCAACAAGTATAAAGCAGAACTAGTGGTTATTTCAATGGTGAATGGCGGAAATAGTAAATGTTTTCACAGACACAGAGATAAGCCCCGCCCCCTTTCCCCAGCGAATGGTTGCGAAAAAATTAAAAACAAATTAACCACATAGAGTCGAGCGACTAAACTCAGGCGAAAAAACGTTGCGAAAATTCGCAACTCTTTTGGTGTGAACACGGCATTACAGACTCAACTCAGGCTCCGTAATCAAAGTAAATGTAAAGTGCTTCTCTCTTGTTCTGTTAGAAGGAGACACACATTTTCTCATGTGTTTTTCTTCAGATGACATTAATTACATGATAAATAATGTTTTAAAAAGAAACAAGTTCAATATTTGCAATGCTGGCACCATCTATATTGTGGTTTATCAGAAAGCAACAACCAAACTTCCTTTCACTGTGGTTTTGATTCTATGTCTTATCGGTTGAGTGCTTAACTGGATCCAGTTCCAGTCATGTTCTGAGACTCAACATTAGTTTTCATGTAATCTCTTCTAGGTTATCAATGCCATAGAGCAGGACTACAGGTTGCCGCCCCCTATGGATTGTCCTAGTGCACTGCATCAGCTGATGCTAGATTGCTGGCAGAAAGACCGCAACAACCGACCCAAATTCAGCCAGATCGTCAGCACCCTGGACAAGATGATCCGCAACCCCAACAGCCTCAAGGCCACGACACCACTGTCATCAAGGTATGAACAAGAGAGGACCTCCATCTTTTCACATTGTGGATGGCCGCCACCCCTCACAAGTCAACTTTCTCACAGGTTGCTGTCTTCTTCTTTTGCCTTCTTCCACCAGTGTTCACTTACCTCTGCTTGATCGCACCGCTCCAGACTTCTCCTCTTTCAGCACAGTGGATGAGTGGCTGGACGCCATCAAGATGGGCCAGTACAAGGAGAACTTTACCAACGAGGGCTTCACCAGCTTTGATGTGGTGTCTCAAATGACCATGGAGTATGTTAGCTACTTTTAATATAGACAGACCACACTTAGACAGATATGGTGATGATACTCAACATGATCATTGTTAGTTAAATGTGATGTCAATCTCATGGCCATCATTCATGCTGTTCGTAGATTTGGCAAAGGCGTTTTCATATTCCATTTAGTGTATCATCTCTTTTTCTTGAAAAAGGCAAAACCACCTCATTTTGGCCGTTAGCGGGAATGTCAGCCGATACTTTTCTAAAAATATCTGAAGAATGCTTTACTGGCTTATCTTTGATCAATTCCAATTACACAGCAACTTAAATTCAAAACATAGCATTCAATAATCTTCCAAAAAGCTCCCAGGCGACTCACTGCAGCTTTGTAGCTAACATCATATTAAAAAACAAACATTTAGACTGGAATCTCATCCTCCAGAGAACAGGAAGCCGTGAAGGTCTTGAAGTGTCTTGTGGTATACTGAGGTGGAACTGACAAAAGATTTCTCTTCAGGGACATCATCAGAGTGGGAGTGATGTTGGCCGGCCACCAGAAGAAGATCCTCAACAGCATCCAGTCCATGAGGGCCCAGATGAACCAGATCACTTCAGTCGAGGTGTGACCTCGCAGACCAGGAGCACACATGCTTTGTTTACAGGAGGAAACCCAGCAGCCACCAGCCACCAACCCTGCAAACCCTCTGGAAGGCTCTGCCCCCCTCCAAACTCTCTCCAGAAGGTTCTATCAGTCTGCAGCACCTCCAGATGTTTGGTAGTTTCCTTGTAGCTGCTGTATTTTCAGGAAAAAGTCACGCTCTGGGCTTGGTGTTGACCATAAATGCAACCATCTTCAAACAGCTCCGTCCATGTCCATTTGATGGGAGACCTTGTTTTTGGATTTATTCTATTCAATGATACTTGGCTCCAACATTTAGTGAGAAATCAGTTTCCAAAACTGGCCGGGCACTTTGAATTTTTTTGTGATGTTGGTCCTCCACATGGCATAGTGCTGGGACCCTGGTGGTTTTAGTTACCTATTTAAACTTCTAATCAGCAACATGTTCTACTCTTAATGGTAGGAAGTTTTAGAGCAATAGACATTAAAGGGATCTGAATTATGCAACTCTTCAGCATTAATCTGTTTGATTTCAACTAAAGATTCAAATAAAGTGCTGACGCGGGAAACACAAATTATACACGCAATCAGTTAATGTGTCTGATGTGAAACATACAAGGCAGTGCCATGCATTAGGAAGAGGAAGTGTCTTTTAGTCTTTTGTTTGGCTGCTTTGTAACAGAGCGGCAGTAAGAGCTCGCTCTTTGGGACCACCTGACTGTGTGTTTGTGGTTAATAGAAGCTACCAATCTTTACTCTACTGGTAAAGCACAGTGCCCGGTTTCTATTTAGTTGGTCCAACTGCAGTTTGACCCCTATTAACATTACAGTACTGTTACCCCGACGGTAGTTGTGTTGGGTTTTGCTCATTGTGTTTGTTGGCTCCCAGACTGGAATGAAGTGAAGATAGTTTGCCCTTTAAAAGGGCTCTTTAAAAGGTCACCATATGTTATGTCTGTGCTGTCAGAAGCTGCAGATTCACTGGACATCTGAGACAAATGAAAGAACCACGTCTCTGTCAACCCAGAGACTTCCTTTGTGGCCTCCTTAATGAATCCCTTAAGCTGGTCATCTGAAAATGCCATATAATGACATGGCTACTGATATTTTAAACAAATCTTCTTACCAAGAAAATACCATATTTAACCTTGACATACACTTCAGCCACCTGATATGCAAATGTGATGGTCTGTCCTTCACTGTGGTTTCACTGTGAAGCGTTAGAGTTATTCAAAGTCTGGGTCAGGAAACAATACATTGCAATCCAAGTCTTCTCAGTGCTGCTCATGTGTTTTGGGGGTAAAGGAGCGAGGCTTCGTCTTTTACGGGCAGTTATCTTACATATCTACATATCAATATACTTCGCTTTATTTTGACATAGACCCCTACAAAAAGCTAAACAGTGTCTAGTTACCACTCCGCCACTAACGTGCAATCTTTGTTTGAGTGTTTTCAGTTGTGCTGTTTTAGCACATAACACAGGTTGAACAGGCATGCATTGCACTCACTTGAGATAAAATATCTCAATTACAAGATGGTTCTCACCTAAAGCCCATGTGTCTGGTACTGTGTGTTCGTTAACTGAAGGATTCATTTGATTCATTCCACTGAACCAAACAGCCTTTACCACTTCTGTGTGCCCCTTCTTACCTGGGTCTACCACTACAACATCTCGTTCTAGGGATGCATTGTTGGTTAAAGAGATTACAAACTCAGCGTCTTCTAATTGCTAGAAAACAATCTCTTCTTTTTGGTCAAATTAGAGATTTAAGCGTTTTTTGTGTGTGTATCTTATGCCTAAATTGGAAGGCCAACAGCATTTGTCAGTAGCTTCCAAAACCATGTCATGACTGGTAGAACCCACGTGGCTGTCGTCCCCTATGGTTCAGGTTTGATGGGATTCGGGCAGCCAAAGTTGTTCAGTTATGGTTCGTGGCACAAGAGTGTAACAGTGCTTCTGCCTTTGCTTGTGACAGACATTATGATTAACTCGGCCTTTAGAGCTGTAAGCAGAGGCTGTATTATTGACAGTGTTTCTCCTCTCAGGTTTTCTGTAGGACATGCAGGTCCTGTACTCCATATTGACAACATGAAATATCTGATTATCTGCCATGTGCATATTCCCTCCCTGGCTCAAAATGAACCAGCTGAGTGACAATAATTTATACTTCACACAGCAGAAAGATTATCCTCACCTTAGGTCATGTGATGTTTGAGTGATTCTTCTCTTGGTTAAACGTCTTCCTTTTATTGTACCAGCACAGAGCACAGGCTTGCCCACTCACTGTTTAAGTACCGAGTCCGTTCTAACCTGGAACCCATTGAACCTGGTCTGGTTTGTAATTGGTCTATTCATTAAGGGACAACACTCCTGATTTTGTGATAAAACCCCCAAATCCGTCTGATTTCCTCCCAGCTGACAGTTCTGATCTGCCCGCTGAATCACAATGTGTGAGGTAAAACAAAACTCTCACTTAAAATGTGCAAGCTGGAATTTGTATTATTGTTTATTTCATGTGTTTCTCACACTTTCACCAAACTGGATGACCGACTGGCAAAGCGGGAAACCACAGGCCTAAAGGCTGTGGTGGCTTAATCCGACCTCCTCCTCTCATACACACGTATGATATGCTGGAGTTTGAAGAAATGCACTGAACTGACTTGTGCAATATTCAGCGGTGCATGTTTATGTTTGAACATATTCCCGTTGTTTAGTGGACACAGTTACATGTTCAGCACACAGTGGGTGTCTCTGTGTCACACTTCCTGGACTCAAACAACTTGTTTGGTTCATTTTTTATGAAAAAAAAGTGCTTCCTCATCTATTTTGAACAAATGATTTTCATTTTGACATCCTCCCTTTACATTTGATATTAAATAAATATTGTTGCGTCAGGTTTTTCAATACTGGTCTGCACTACTTTGCCATATTATGTGTGGCATTACTGTAACACATGCATGTCTGCACATCTTAAAGGTTTCAGCTGATCCAGTTCAAACTGGCACGTTTTTTGTAAAATCCACTTCTCTTCTGCTTATACCAGGATGGTAATATTTGTGCTCTTCCATCGGAATAAGTGAGACAGGAGAAACACTGTTCACCCCAAACCATCTCTTATTGTGTAAGAGTGTTTGAACAATGAGTGCATGTGGTCTGTATGTCAGCCTGGATGAATGTCCGCTATCAACATGGATGCACTAATGTCACAAATCTGTTTTCCAAAATGACATATTTATTTTGAAAGAATCAAGAAAGCAAAGTTAATACTTGTTGTTGTATGTGGGATATATTGCAAGTGTCAAATTTTCACACAAAACAACTGGATATTTCAGTGAAGAGCTAGCAACTGAAATTGCTACTAGCTATGTAGCAGTGAGCGACAATACTGCATTCACTCATTCCCTCCACTTGATATTATTTCTATTTGTTTGTCTTTTATATTATTAAATGACTATGTACGTTTCAATCCAGCCACAGATGCACTCTATAAGAGAATAGAAACGACCTCACTTGAATAGGACCTCTTTATGTACAGTTCAAAGAACCACTCTGTGTGTGTGTGTGTGTGTGTGTGTGTGTGTGTGTGTGTGTGTGTGTGTGTGTGTGTGTGCGTGTGCGTGTGTGTGTGTGCGTGCGTGCGTGTGTGTGTGCGTGTGTGTGTGCGTGCGTGTTGCCCAGTACTCCCATAGAGCTGAAATGGTTCTGCTTCTGGACGAAGGCTTCAGTTTTATTTCTAGACAAGTTGGACGCGTTCACGTTCTACACTTTCTGACTCCAAAGGAATTATGGGAAATTTGCTCATTTGCTTTCTCTGTGGGAGTGAGATGTTCAGATGAATATCAATCTTATGTCTGTGTATTACAGACCTGGAGTCAGAACACAGTTAGCCTAGCTTAGCATAAAGACTGGAGGCACTTATTAAAACGTCATATCTGATTTGTTTTCCCAAACAGAAAAGTATGAGGTAGCGAGGAACAGTTTGTCTCTGGTTCTTCTGCACAACGTAGAAATGCTCCATTAGCACATGGTTTGTGTCTCTGACACTGTGGTACAACATAGAGATCAACCGATGAGCTAGCTTACCACACACACACATCAGTGTTGCCATGACGTCGGGCAGCCGATAAGTAACAAGAAATTGCAGGCGTGCCAAAATGTAGAGATTTCATTTTGAGCGTACAGAGTCACTGAGTCCTGCTGGTGTTCATCTCACCGTCTGAATGAAAGGGAACCAACTATGGCACCCCAGTGGTAGAAACATAAGACATTTCATTCATTTTAAGGGTAGTGTCAAAACGTCAACAACATTCCAAACTGAATGCAAATTGTTTTACAGTCTGAAGTCTCAGAATCCAATATTTCAGCTCTGTGGAGTACCGGTTCCCTTTTCACTGCACAAGTCCTTTTTCCCTGACCCGGGTGGCCCTGACAACATTTGACTCTGTGTACACAGGAGGTCTAAATGTATTTCCTGGACCCTTTTTGGTCCAAAGCACATGACCCAGGGGTCAATGTTAGATTCCAGAGGGGTCACCCACAGCCAAACACGCCTCTCTTCTCAGCCCTTACCACTGTGATCTCACATGGACTTTTGTTTTTATATGTTATGCTTTTTCTGTATAAATGTATATTTGATGGTATACCTGTGAATGATGTATCAGTTTAAATTATTTGTAATACTGTTATTGGTTTATTTTGTAGAAAACAAGAAAATGAAAAGTAAAGAAAGAAAAGAAAACACAACAAACTGAGTTTTGTAGCAACTGTCTTAAATAAATACAAATCAATGGTGACATGCAGTGTACGTAGCATTTCATTCTTTGACTTCTGACTGAGTGAGTTCTGCTTGGATTATGAGCAGATTATGATTAGACAGATGCTGCAAAGATATACCATCACTGATCAGACAAGATGCCATATTCCGTTCTGCTTCTTTACAGCAGTGCAATTCAAAAACATCTGGAGATAAAATGTCACTGATTTCCAATAAACACTGAACACCCAAAGGCATGCAGTCAGGTAAAGGTGTTCTTCACACTGTGATGCAAGCTCTGGACAGAAGAGGGAAGTAGAGAATCACTGTCAAAGACAATATTCATGACTCATTTCATTTCATATACTCACATATTCTCTGTTTTATCAGCTATGTTATTTGTCCTGTAACAACTTTTATGAATCCCATGTTGTAATGTATTGCTGCACAGACACATGCATACTACTGCATACATGATACAGTAATAGAGATGTTTGCATGCCTGTTTATCTGGATTATTAGCAGCCTAATCACAGCAGCTATTCTTCATATTCACTGTGACAAAATACACAACTCGCACTTACATAATGACAATGTGGATATGATATACAACAAAGATAACATAACGTAAGAAAAAATACTGTCCTGTCATGAATTACAAAGATAAGGTTCTCTTTTATGAATATGCTTTTTCCTAATATTTAAAAACTAGACACACTGTCTTTATGAGTATCTGTCAAAGGGATGAATTCCATCCATATATTACTGAATACCAGTGGCGGGCCGTGGATTTTCTACCAGCGATTTCAGTGCCGTCTGAGTCATAGTCTCATCAGCTGTTTAACAACTGGGCAGAAGAGGAACAGAGGAAGACAATCCAATGAGAAAATAAGCTGATAGGGAAAAATTATTATAAAACATGTAGTGTATTTGTGGAAAACAATTAAATTATAAAATAGCTATAACTTTGTGATTCTGTTTAGGCCAGCAGAGAAGGCTGAGCAGGCCCTGACGGCCCACCACTGGTGAAAACATGTTATTACAAATGTTTTAAGACCACTAGTAGTTCCATGTTTCAAAACTGAAAGCTTTATTTCCACTAAATATGGACTGACTCCACAGCTGAGACCCAGGAGACGGCTCCGTTTGTTCTGTTGGTCATTTCTTACCCTCAGTGATCAAAATCACTAGTTTTACTGGATGTGATGTCAACCTTGAGACATCTTGGGACTTCCTATCCTGATTGATGTATGTTGAGATAAAGGATCGGTAAAATAATGAGCTTTTGCTGGACTACCTGGATTACTGAAACGAGCTGATGGATTTCCATCCTTGATGGACATAAAAA
The DNA here is from genome assembly GCA_038501785.1 of Myoxocephalus aenaeus. Lineage (NCBI taxonomy): Eukaryota > Metazoa > Chordata > Actinopteri > Perciformes > Cottidae > Myoxocephalus > Myoxocephalus aenaeus. The sequence continues at coordinate 11,756,958 of JBAMJR010000040.1, forward strand.
AAAACTGGACTGATAAGGCAAGAGTTTTTACACCAGATGTCTAACTGACGGTGCTGTTGCTAGATTTAAGGAAGCGATTCCTTCTGTATTTGATTCATTACCACGTCTCAATATAACAGAGGACTCCTGTGCTAACTTTACTCCCTCCCGGATTGATCAACTCGTTGATGGTGCTACTGGCTCACTGAGAGTGACGCTGGACTCGATAGCCCCTCTAAAAAAGAGGATCATTAAGCAAAGGAGGCTCGCTCCATGGTACAACCCTCAGACCCGCATATTGAAGCAAGCATCAGGAAGCTTGAGGGCATATGGCGTTCCAACGGTCTGGTGGAGTCCCGGTTGGTTTGGCGGGATAGTCTGAGAACATATAAGAAGGCCCTCCGTAATGCCAGAGGAGCCTACTACTCATCACTAATAGAGAAAAACAAGAGCAACCCTAGGTTTCTCTTTAGCACTGTGGCCAGGCTGGCTGAGAGTCATAGCTCGGTGGATCCGTGTATTCCTATAGACCTCAGTAGTAATGACTTTATGAACTTCTTCAATGATAAGATTCTGGCTATTAGAGACAGGATCGGTGATCTCCTGCCCTCGACTACTGCCGGTCCATCCTCAGGTGGGATGGCCATGGAGGAGGCTGTGGGCCCTGTTGTGCGTCTGGATGGATTTTTTACCATCAACCTCGACCAACTGTCTTCAATGGTTTCTACTTCTAAATCTTCTACCTGTCTCCTAGACCCTGTTCCGACTAAGCTGTTTAAGGAAGTTTTACCTTTAATTAGCACCTCTCTACTAGATATTATAAATGGGTCTTTATTAATGGGTCATGTACCACAGTCTTTTAAAGTAGCTGTAATTAAACCTCTTCTTAAAAAGCCCACCCTGGATCCAGAGGTGTTGGCTAACTACAGACCTATCTCTAACCTTCCCTTCCTCTCTAAGATACTGGAGAAGGTAGTCGCAAATCAGTTGTGTGACTTTTTACATAACAATAGTTTATTTGAGGAATTTCAGTCAGGATTTAGAAAGCATCATAGCACAGAGACAGCGCTAGTGACAATTACTAATGACCTTCTAGTTGCATCAGATAGGGGACTTGTCTCTGTACTTGTCCTGTTAGACCTTAGTGCAGCATTCGACACCATTGACCATGACATCCTATTACAGAGACTAGACCAGTCGATTGGTATTAAAGGTACAGCATTAAGCTGGTTTAAGTCGTATTTATCAGATAGATCTCAGTTTGTATTTGTAAACGATGAGGCCTCGATGACCACCGCCGTTCGTCATGGAGTTCCACAAGGTTCTGTGCTTGGACCAATTTTATTCACCTTATATATGCTTCCTTTAGGCAATATTATCAGAAAACACTCCATAAACTTTCACTGTTATGCCGATGATACTCAACTATATCTGTCAATCAAGCCAGATGAAATCCACCAGGTCGCTAAACTTCAAGCGTGTCTTAAAGACATCAAGACCTGGATGACCTGCAACTTCCTGCTGCTGAACTCGGACAAGACTGAAGTCATTCTACTCGGCCCAGAACACCTCAGAAATCAACTATCTGACGATATGGTTTCCCTGGATGGCATCGCTCTGGCATCCACCACCACCGTAAGGAATCTCGGAGTTATTTTTGACCAGGACCTGTCCTTTGGCTCCCACGTGAAACAGATCTCAAGGACTGCCTTTTTTCACCTACGGAACATCTCAAAGATCCGGCACATCCTGTCTCAAAGTGATGCAGAAACATTGATCCACGCATTTGTTACTTCAAGACTGGATTACTGTAACTCCGTATTATCAGGCTGCTCCGGAAAGTCCCTTGGGTCTCTCCAGCTGATCCAGAATGCTGCAGCTCGTGTACTAACAAGGACTCGGAAGAGAGATCACATTACTCCTGTATTAGCTGCTCTCCACTGGCTTCCTGTAAGATCGAGAATCATATTTAAAATCCTCCTCCTCACCTATAAAGCCTTAGTTGGTGATGCACCATCATATCTTAAAGAGCTTATAGTGCCATATTACCCCACTAGAGCGTTACGCTCACTGAATGCAGGGTTACTTGTGGTTCCCAGAGTCTTAAAAAGTAGGTTGGGGGCTAGAGCTTTCAGTTATCGGGCTCCTCTTCTGTGGAATCAGCTTCCACTTTCAGTCCGGGGGGCAGACACAGTCACCTCATTTAAGAGTAGACTTAAGACTTTCCTCTTTGTTAGCGCTTATACTTAGGGCTGTTTCAGGCTTATAGTTAGGGCTGGCTCAGGTTTGCCCTGGTCCAGCCCCTTGATATGCTGCTATAGGCCTAGACTGCTGGGGGAGATCTTAGGATACACTGAGCTCCTCTTCTCTTCCTCTTTCGCTCCTCTTCTCTTCCTTTTTCACTCCTCCTCTCCTCTTTCTCTCCATCTGGATAAACTATTGTCCCTTCAATGCACATTACTAACTCTACTTTTCTTTTCCATGGATTCATGGCTGCCTGGACCCGGGTCCTGCCCCGGGTCCTGCCCCCCGGTCCTGCCCCCCGGTCCTGCCATGGATCCATGGCTGCCTGGAACTGGTCCTGCCTGCTACCATGGCCCTGCTGATGGAACCGGCCTGGAACCGGTCCTACCTGCTGCCATGGCCCTGCTGATGGAACCGGCCTGGAACCGGTCTTACCCGCTGCCATGGCCCTTCTGATGCCCCCCTCCTCTCTACCGCCTTCTGCTTCATGGATTATCAGGATCATGGACCATGCCTAATACTCATTATATGAATAATTTCTGTCATATTCATTGAATGTGCTGTAACTACGCTATTCATTCTGGCCACATGACATCTATTGCTTCTGTCCATCCGGGGAGAGGGATCCTCCTCTGTTGCTCTCCCTCAGGTTTCTTCCCTTTTCTCCCTGTGAAAGGGTTTTTACTATCTCTTTAGGGGAGTTTTTCCTGATCCGATGTGAGGTCCCGGGACAGGGATGTTATGTGTACAGATTGTAAAGCCCTCCGAGGCAAACTTGTATTTGTGATGTTGGGCTATATAAAATAAACTGAATTGAATTGAATAAGGGTCTAATGCAGTTCAGCAGGTGAATGGTGTGGAACATCTCCTCCTCAGAGGGACAGGGCCCAGTGGCGTGAGGAGGTGGTTCTGATGAGCCACAGGTCTCTCAAGGGCGACTGTGGTTTAGTGGAGCAGGGTCGTCCTTCGTTCAGAGGACCGGCGGTTCGATCCCCGGCTCCGCTAGTCCATGGCAAGACACTTAACGCTAAACTTGCTCCCGTAGCTGTTCCTACGGTGTGTGAATGTCAGTTAGTGCCACACTCCATCAGTGTGTGAATGTGTGAATGTTAGTTACCTTAGCTCCTCCCATCAGTGTGTGAATGTTAGTTACCTTAGCTCCTCCCATCAGTGTGTGAATGTTAGTTACTTTAGCTCCTCCATCAGGGTCTGAATGTTAGTTACCTTAGCTCCTCCCATCAGTGTGTGAATGTTAGTCACTTTAGCTCCTCCCATCAGTGTCTGAATGTTAGTTACCTTAGCTCCTCCCATCAGTGTGTGAATGTTAGTTACTTTAGCTCCTCCCATCAGTGTCTGAATGTTAGTTACCTTAGCTCCTCCCATCAGTGTGTGAATGTTAGTTACTTTAGCTCCTCCCATCAGTGTGTGAATGTTAGTTACCTTAGCTCCTCCATCAGGGTCTGAATGTTAGTTACCTTAGCTCCTCCATCAGGGTCTGAATGTTAGTTACCTTAGCTCCTCCATCAGGGTCTGAATGTTAGTTACCTTAGCTCCTCCATCAGGGTCTGAATGTTAGTTACCTTAGCTCCTCCATCAGGGTCTGAATGTTAGTTACCTTAGCTCAGGAGGTAGAGCAGCAGGAGCGAGAAGAGAAAGAATCTGGGTGCCTGTGCTGCAGACCTCTGAAAAATATTTTCACCATTTTACACAACACCAAAATCCCAACACAGCCCAGTGGTGCTCCTGTGAGCTGCATGAGCCAGACTCCTACATGAGATATTGTCACTGACTTGGTCTGACCTACTTTTCCTACAGCAGGAGCACCGAGTGCATTCATTTCTGTTGTCATCTTTTTCTCAAAACAGACACTCTGTGATTTAGTAAGACTCGAGGGATATTTATGTAATATTAATTTCTTTGCAGTCCTGACGTCACAGGATTTAGAATAGTAATCCGTTGATTCTACACTTTCACATTCATGTCAAGCCAAATTACTGCACATTACTTGTTTTATGCTAATTGACTGAACGACACAAGTTTACATGATGTTTCAAGTTTATTTCCACAAAATGTGTGGCAGAAACGTATCATGTGGAAAGTGATGGTATTCACTAGTGATTATAGTTTATCTAGTATGTAACGATGTGCAATCATTTGATTGATCACACATTCAGGAGTTATGCTTACAGCGGAGAGTAAAGGGATTAAGAGAATACAGATATACAGATTATACTCATTATATATATATATATATATATATATATATATATATATATATATATATATATATATATATATATATATATATATGTGTGTGTGTTTTTACCCCAAAATTCAGAAGCATCAATCAGATATATTTCACCCAAAAGTCATCTTTCCTCCTGCTAGGAAAAGAGAATCATGAGCATGATGAAAAAAATATAGTAGATAAAGAAAAAAATAAAATGAAAACTAAACTAAAATAGGGCTTAGGTTGTGTGGTTGTGATTAGCATATAATAATAATACAGAGCTGATTAAACATTCAGCCTTCAGCTTCAATGTCAAAGCCTGAGCAGAGATGACACACTTCATAAAGGTGATATTTCAGCTGTTGATGATCAGCCTGCACGAAGCTGCAGAGTGACGCCTTGCAAAGTGACATTTCCACGCTGTGTCTGCAAATTCTGCTCCTGGCAGATGTTTTGGACCCGTTGTCATGGTGACAGGACCTCTTCTCCATCCCCATCCAGCGAGTGAAGCCAAGGCGAGAAAAAGAAAAAAAAGGAGACTGTGAAGGAGGAGGCAGGGAGGAAGAGGGGAGACGGCGGTGATTCCAGAATACTGCGTCACATGTGAGTCACGGATGGGGATGGGATCCTCACTCATGGGGGTCTGGCTGTGAGAAGCAGGGTCTCAGTCAGTGAGGACTCTCCCTGTGGTTCTGCTCCACTGATCCGACTGATGACAGCGGCAGCTGGTTTAACCTCAGTGGCTGACTGATGAGGCATGAGGGCTGTTCCTGCCAGTCCTCACAGACACAAACATGTCCCGTGGCTTACCCCACTAGCCCCGCCCCCTCGCCTCTGGTTTGTTAGTCTCTATTTACCTCAGTGTTAATCCCCCCCCTCCCTGCTCTCTTGCACACTCTCTCTTTTGCTCCTCCCCTCTCTTCCCTCAAAGCCAGCAGGCTGCTATTTGATCCAGACTGCTGGTTACATGATCTCCTGGAATACAACGCCGCCTCGCTACTACATGGCTTTTCGGCTTGTTCTGGTTTTGCAGGGCAGAGAGCAGGGAAGGATGCCAGCGCCACGCTGAACACCATCAACATCGCCTGGCCTTTCCTTCCCCTTACCCTCCTGTGATCTGAACCCGTCTCTCCGTCCGTGTCCCTGACCTCTCTTCTCACCCCCTCACCCCCCATCTCCTATTTAATGCTGCCGCCCCTCGACAATGATACCATGCATTAACTGGCTGCAGCCTTTCCTTGCCTTGATCTCCTCAACCTTGCTGACGCGAGGCCACATCTGCCCATCCAGCTGTTTGTGTCCGGACCACCACACTGTGGACTGCACCAGCCAAGGTCTAACCAGAGTACCAGACTCCATCCCTCTGGGTGTTCGCCGTCTCCTGCTCTCCAACAACTGGATTCCCTGGATTCCCTCCGACTTCTTGGTCCTCTACAGCGATCTGATCTACCTAGACCTGAGGAATAATACCCTCTCTCAGTTGGAGCAAGAGACCCTGAGCACCTCTTCTAGATTGGTCTTCTTGGACCTGGGGAGCAACAACCTGACAGAAATCTCCTCTGGAACATTTCGGGAGTCAAGGAGTCTGATAAAACTGCGGCTGGGTAACAACCCCTTCCTAAACATGGTAGGCAGGGATGCTTTCACAGGGTTGACGTCTTTGAGGGAGCTGGAGCTGGAGAGGAATGGGCTCACGGCGCTGGACGTCTCAGTCCTTGAATCCCTGCCCTCTCTCCGGATGCTGCGTCTGGAGGGCAACCCTTGGCTCTGTAACTGCCACTTTGTCAAACTGTTTGTGTGGCTGACAGAGAACCGCCACAAGCTCCCACAGGGTAAGACATACACTCCTCACAGCAGAGACTCCGTCTTTGTACCATGCAGAGGAAATACAATCACTTCCCTCCATTTACTCATAATATGTGATCGATCCGTAGCAATGCCACACACATTTGATAATTATTGTTATTTTCATGGATTACCAACAAATATATTTATCAAGTACAAAACTCTGAAAACATAAAGCGCCAGTGCTATGGACAGATACATGTAGTTTATCTTCAGGTAACTCAAAGACTTCCTTGTGTTCATCAGGTACACTGATTTCTCTTCTGTCTTGTGTTTGGAACAATATTGCTGATGTTCTCTGCAGGTCGTACACCACAGTTAACTCACGTTGTATTATCAAACCAAAATCATAAACTGCAGAAACACATGGAACTCTCCAAATACTGACACACAAGGAAACTAAACCATAGATTTACTCCGTTAAACATCTGAGGTGTCACTTCTTCAATAAATAAAGAAGAAGATTTTTATTTACTGTCTCCCACTTTCATTTCTTATTTTCTTGACCCACTTTTACAACTTCCAACTGTATAGCAAGCACAGCCTTCATCAGCAGTTGGAATTAAAGAGCATTTGTCAGGATATTTTGGTGATGTTGTAGCTGGTATGACAGACACCACACTAGTATATTCCTCTCTGTGGAAGACTGACTGTAAATATGTGCAGTCTTTGGCTATAGCATATCCATGAAATCATCTCTTACATGCTTAGAAATGATGGCAAACTGATCATACAGTAATGTAAATACAGCTGCAGATATACAGCACATTACGTCATGTCATGTAATGGTCCATTCTACATCCACCAGTGTTTTGGGTTCCAGCTTCTCATTCATTATCATAACTCTCTCAACAATGCGCAGCACTCATCTGAAGCCACTGCTCCAGCCAGAGTTGAATCACAAACCTTTGCAGGCAAAACAAGCTAGCAAGTATGCAAGTATGCAAGCTAGCAAGCATGTCAGCTGTAGCAACTGAAGCAAAGGTGCTAACTAATTGAACATTATTCAAGCGTTTAAAACAAGTTGGGGAGGCCGATACATTATGTCATCCAACCTGCATGTGCTACCATGTGACAACATAACAGAGAGCATCTTATTCAAAATAGATTAGAAGATTTCAGATTTCATTTAAGATGATCCTGAACGTAACATGTTATTCGTTTTAGGGAGCTCTGAAAGATAGACTGGTACTTTATACTCAGCTCATGGAAAACAAGAGAATCATTCACATGATAGTAGGTGACCATATACTGTATGGGGAAATCCTTCATCTTTCTGTAGACTAACATTGACTTTTTTCCAGTAGATGTTGGAACCCAAACTTTTGGTTTCTGGTCATTTATTGTAGAACAATATGTCATATTTTACATTTTTGTTCTGCAAATCCACTCTGTAATCTGCAAAGTAACTTCTAACTGCAGCTGGTAAATAAGTGTAGTGGAATAAATACTACGACATTAGCTTGAAGTGATCATAGAGTATATGTATGTAGTAGCATACAATATAGTACCTGAACATTGTACACTGCAATACAAACGTTCAGTAAAAGGTCTTAGTTACTTTGATAAGACTTACGTGTACATACAGTGCAATGAGGTCTGCATATAGTAGTTAGCACGTTGCTATATTATAACAGTGTCGGTGAGTCAACAATCGACAAGCCTACGATTGATTTTGGCATCAAAGTTCAATCCCGATGTCGGGACACTGACCCGTCATGCAAAGTGTGACAGTGGAAATGACGCAGCTTGCTGGTTTTTAACTGGCCGTGGTGGTTCTGGAGTTTAGAAAGAGTTACAAGGCAACTTCCATTCTGTTCTCACAATGCCACTGTTTGTATCGCTCAGGTCAAACAAGCAACACCTTTACTCAGCACCACAGCTGATGCTGTGACACCACACACCCAGGTCTAGACGCACACACGCACGCACACACACACACACATTGTTGAGACTAAATGGCTTCTGGAACATGTTTTGTTTTTTTAGAGTACGTTGCCCTGCAGTCACTTTGTTTCTGTGGTCCTGGCTACATTCATAAGGTCTTGTGTTTGTGTGTGTGCACCCGTGTGTGTGTGTATACATATGTGTCTAGCTATATGTGCCTGTCTTTTTCAATTTTGTGTGCCTGTGAATACGTCTATGTGCACACCCATCATTGTTCATGTACTCCTCTGTGTGTTTGTATCTGTGTGCCATATACTGTGTGTATGTGTTTACCTGCATGCACCTGAATACACACACTTATTCACATTCCATTAAACAACTCTGTCTGCCTGTGTGAACCTATACATGTGTTGGTGGACGTGCTTTTTGTGCCCGTATGTTTTTTCTTGTCTGTATTCACGTGGTGTCATGAATGAACCTACATGTGTTCTTGTTCCTGTGTTCCTTTATCAATATCCATGTTAATGAGGTTATTCAGTGATTCATGTGCTGATGATGTCTGCGTGTTTATGTTTTTTATATTGACCTAAGTGTGTGTGTGTGTGTGTGTGTGTGTGTGTGTGTGTGTGTGTGTGTGTGTGTGTGTGTGTGTGTGTGTGTGTGTGTGTGTGTGTGTGTGTGTGTGTGTGTGTGTGCATAGACTCTGGCTGCCTGTTGTAGTGCCACGTGACTGGAATATCACCAAGTGATGAGGTTACTGAGTCCCTTTTCATGTGGAAAACCCCTTCTGGTCTTACAGTGACTCACACACACACACACACACACACACACACACACACACACACACACACACACACACACACACACTTGACATTGATGTCTAGGGACTCCTGGGTGCAGCAACGCCACAGACGAATCAGGATGAGATGGAAGTGCAGTGGACAGAATATATTTGAGCTACAGTGCATTGTTACCAAAATGAGAAGCCATCTTCATTAAAAAATGTCTGGCAGAGACTAAAAGGAATACACAAAAGAGTCAGTTTCTGTATTTGACGTTTAGCTTTTGGGTCAAAAAACCTTTAAAATAATAATATTAATACCTCCTGTGGTTTCTGCTATGTTGATACATTCTGGTGTGCAGCTGGCTTACTATTGGTGCGTTACAGCTCAGCATGAAGTCCACATAGGTAGCTTCCATATACGCTGCAGGCTATGCCTAACAGCACGATGCTTACCATGCTTATCAGCTGGTTTGTGCTAACTTAATCTCTATTTGTAGTCCAAGTAGTATCGACCACTGACCTTTCTGTGGTTGAATGCAGAAAGCAAAAGAGGCAGAACCCATTGACTGAAATGAAATCTGGTAACCCAGCGGCTATTGTCTGTCTTTTTATTGGTTTAAAATGATCTTGTTAACTGGCTACTTGTGAAACATTCATACACAGGGGTCTGAGATGAAATGTCCCACCACACAGACTGACAAGCAGACAATGCGTGCACTAGAAAGGTAAACTGAAAGCACAGTATGTATGTACTACATTCTCCATCCTCATTGCACACACTGTTTTGGACTTTTGCATGTTGTGTGGGGCTTATGCATATGCATAACCCCGACGATGACACGTCTGTCAGAGTAAGGCGTTACTGTTATTTTGACAATACCCGTGTTAACTTTAGGAATCTGTCATTTGAGTATAGTTTGTGTGCGTGTGCGTGTGCGTGTGTGTGTGTGTGTGTGTGTGTGTGTGTGTGTGTGTGTGTGTGTGTGTGTGTGTGTGTGTGTTTTGTTACACAACTGTGTGGGTGAAGAGCACATACAGCTTAAGCAACATTTTATAAGATGTTTTCCCTGTTTGGCTCAAATGTAAAAGCAGATCTAAAAAAAATACAGATATATATATACTATATATACGCCATGAAGACTTTGTTTATTCAATAGATCAAGTGAAAGACATGTCATTAGGTACTCTTGACATGCCATGTAATATCATACAGCCATATCATGTCACACAGAGCTTCTCTGCATGAGGTGTCAGGCAGAATATCACAGTGAGTCTGATTTGTAGGATGCATTTACTGTTTTGCAAACTGAAACAGACTTGTTTGGGGTCTGAGTCGACTACTCTAAAAACCTAAACAATGCATCTGAACACTGGCGATAAACTGTATTATAGGAAGCAGTGTTTCAGAGCAAAGTGGGATCATATCCAGGTTAAATCTGTGGTTGGTTGCACCTTTGCAATGATTGCTGAGATGACTACTGTTGAAACACTTACACTGATCTCGTTACCCCATTGCTGTGAAAAAGAGAAATCATGATTCTGTTTTCATGCAAAAAACTTAACTCAACTTTTAAAACAAAGCAATACAACCTCATCTAACAACTTCTTGTGCAAGTGAACATTTCTGATAGATCACTTTGCAGCAAGAGCAGCATAGTTCTTTATTTTACCTCAACATTATCACGCTGGAGGAGGGTCGAACCGTGGGTGTTGTAGTTATGTGATATGAGCTTTAACCATTCTGCCCTCCCCTTGTTCTGTTGCTGTATTCAGTCCTAACGGACACATTTACCCTGGTAAGCAGGAAGTCCAGTGCCTGGGCTCCTGTCAGCTGGTTAACTTGTTGATATCTCTCTTCCCAGGTATGGAGGGGATAGAGTGCTCCCTGCCTCTGGATGGGCGCCGTGTTCCCCTCAGTTTACTCTCTGAAGATAGTTTTCGGGAGTGCCGTGGTACCCTCACCCTCACTGACTACCTCATCGTCATCTTCTCCGGCATCTCCGTCTCAGTGGCGGCCATCATGGCCAGCTTCTTCCTCGCTTCCACAGTCTACTGCATCCAGCGCCTCAGCAAAGGCAGCAAAGGAGACGAGGAAGAGGGCAACGACTGACGGGGGAAGGGAAAGAGGGAATGAAGTTATCAAACACACGTGTTTCATACTAAACTCTTGCTTAGAACTCGGCAAAACATGAGCACAAAGAGAGAGCGGTTAAGCTGTAGAGTAAGGCGTTATAGGAAAATGCCACATTAACAAAGCTCTACCTTCTCAAAACCAAGATCACATTTGAGCTATCATGAGAATCAGGGACTGGTTTGGAAAACAGATAGACTTGAATCTCAGTGAGCAGGTTTGCAATCACAGAATGTAGCAATGTCTACTTCTGCCTAGCGTACTGACTGTAGGGACACTATACAGTGCAATGAGAAGAGCAGTTCTACAGAAGTCACATCAGTCTTTAAGTATGTATGCAGTCTTCATCATTGAGACTGAGATAAGTAAGTGTTTTCCAAATGGAGGTGAAGGGACAAACGTCACTGCACACCGCGAGGGAAATACAAGTTGTGTCTCCAACTGATACAATGTGGTGCCATTAAGGAAAGGTCTCCCAGTGGGAGCTGATCTGTAAAGCCCAGGTCTGAACAATATATAAACTGTGATTCATGGCAGGATCAGATTACAGGTAGTTTTGGTCTTTTGAGATGGTCATTGTGTCAGATGAGACAGTTTGATGATCACAGTTTCATACATTCCTGCCACGACATGTCCGACATGTTGGATCCTGACATTCCAGACAAGAGTCACAGATCCCACAGCTTCATTTAAATCTTCTCCATGTTTGCTCAAGGGGCCAACATCACACAACACATTATAGAAGTTCTCAAATTAGGCAAAAGAAGACAAAAAAAACTGGTTACTTTGATTGTCAACCACTACAACACATTACACAAGATAAATGAATTAGTCAAAGCTGTGCTTGGAAAGTAATTGCAAAAACTATTTACAGCAACTGTAGAAACTTCTTGACTTCCGCATGTTCGCAGAGGTTCAGAATTTCCGAGACCTCTACTGAGAGGGAGTAAGTGCCTTGCCCAACAGCATCTTGGTTGTTGAATTAGAAAATGTTCTTTCCGAGGTATTTACAACACTTCATTATTATTGTACATATTTTTATTTTTATTCCCATACTGGGATAAGAGCTTAATTTTGCTCCTCAAGATATACTCCAAAATGATCCTGGTAAATCTGCACAATTGCAGTTTACTGTATGTTATGCAAATGTTCAATTTGTGTACATTTTACATTTGGTTTTCACAAGTAACTGAAACACTTACATGTGTTTTATCAACAGGTACCTGTTGGATGGGGCTGAGATCTGGGCCCTGTTCTTCAAATGTAAATTGACTAATTTAGACTAACACATTGATATCAGGCTAAAATCATCCAGCTAATTTGATTCTTTGAAATCAGCTTGAGGATTGAGTTGTTAGTCTTCATAAAAGCATCTTGCCGTGCGCTCTTATTGTGAACTAATTACATGGCTTTGACTGTCGACGGATCAGACCTGCTTTGCAGAAGGTAAAACGAGTAGAGGGTTGAAACCATGAGCAGCATTCATATGATTGTCTGAGTGCTGATTATGTGATTGAGGTGTGCTTTGAACTGTCCCAGCATGCATTGGGGCAATAGATTCATTCATAAATCTCATTTTATGTGTCCCTGCATTGTTAATGGTGTCATTTTGCGCTACATTGTGCTCACCGATGTTTCAACTACTTCCACATGTAGATAAACTACTGATGAGGTTCTTTTAAATGATAATCATAAGCCTGTTATGAAAATTAAAAGATTGGGAAAAGCTGCTTAAATTATGTAAATAATTCTAAATCTAAACTTTATTTATTCATACAGCACCTTTTATGCAAAATTGCAACAGAAGATGCTTAACAAATATAAATACAACAATAGGAGAGGGCAGGTGAGAGGTGTGCTCCATTCTGTACAATCTGTAGCTCATGTATAGCGTTCTTAGGTACACCAAAAAGTGGAGCATTGTAGTAATCGAGCCTGCCAGTGATGAAAGCGTGAATATGTGTCTTATTATCTGACTGGCAGAGAAACGTTTGCACTTTAACAATATTTATCAAGTGGTAAAAGGCAGTTTAAGTGAGATTATTGATGTGAGATAAAAAATTCAAATCAGGGTCTGGAATTTTTGTATATGGGCCTGCCAAAAAAAGCGTAAAACATTTTAAGTCAGTGCACAGCATCTCTCTCTGGAGCTTTGCTCCGATAATCCAAACTTCGGTCTTAATTTTGTTCAGGTGCAAGAAATAATGTGACATCCACAACTTGATACGATCAATGCATGAAGCAAATTGTATCAATAGGGCTGATGCCATTTGAGTGATGTACAGTTGTGCATCATCTGCATAGCTTTGATGCACAAAAAAGCGGTCTGGTCTGAGATTGTTTAGCAGTAAAGGATCTTGGTTGTTCTTTTAGGAGAGGTTTCACAGTAGCAGTTTTCAGTGAGGGAGAAATGCCGGTCAGCAGGGAGTGATTTACAATCGCTATCACTTGTCTTGGCATAGTGGTGTGGACAGGGTCAACGGAGCAGGGGTCTGGAGAGCCCTCTGAAATGCTCAAACATTTCCGCTGGATGCGGATGTGTAATATCTCAGAAATGTTATGCGCTGATTCTGTCCATCAGTTGTTTTTCTTGTGGGCTGTCACATTGCCATACTATACAGTTATTGAGAAGGTGAGCACCCTTTCTATCACAGCTCTGGAGAACTTTGACAGACCAAATGTCCTAAGATTTCTAATACTTTGGTTTTCTTCTGGATGGTGGTTGAGATATCCTCCCATGTCAGGCAGGAGGAGATGGTGACCCACTCTCTCTCTCACCTGGTTACTGATGACCAACGGTACTAGCTCTTGTTTTTTTTCACGGGAATCTAACTCAAGTTCTTTAGTTTGGTTGATTTTTGCTTACAGATAGTTATTGCTGCACTAGTCAGTCAGCCAGAAAGGAGACGTTGTTGGCGTACACTGTAGAGAGCTGTATCATCAGCAAACGTATTCAATTGTGTGGGAAATGCAATCACTGGTATATGAACAGTGCTTATGGTTAAAGAGTTTGAAAATCTATTGTTGATTTTGACAACCTTTGTTTTAACCAGTAAGAAGTCCAAGACCCAGAGACATAGAGACTGTGGAAGCAGCTGAAACAGCTTGTTGTAGCCTTGTAGGGATGATTGTATTCACATCTGACGAAGCTTACTAATAATACTTACCATTTCATTGTTTGTTAACAGTAAAATAACTATTAACTCAAGTGTAATCAACTATCAATTGAACATGCATTAAGATGGTGATTATAAAGTGTAACCAGTACAAGTACCTTGAAATCATGGACAGAGGATGTGTACAGATTGTAAAGCCCTCTGAAGCAAATTTGGAATTTGTGATTTTGGGCTCTACAAAGTAAATTGAATTGAATCCAAAATGTAAACAAATTAAATTGACATCTCTGTTATGGCTTTGCTTCCTGTCAAATTACATTTGGTCCAGTGTTGTGCGCAACATGCAGGGCACTAGATACTGTAGATTCACTTGGAGACACAGATTCATAATATTGTAGCTATATGTAAAGGAATGTCAAATAGAAATGGCATAACATACATTGGTTGTAGCAAAGGAGCCACCACGACCAAAAGCTGAAGCCAGAAGTGCCTTAACATGAAAAATAGCTTCAAATGTTGGCTTCAAATATCTCCTAGGATTGAATTTGAATTCCCATCCACATTAATCTTTAAATAAAAGTCTATTAGTCCATGTCTGTCATTAAGGACATTGAGATAATTTCTTCTCATGGGTTTCTCTTATGGGTTTATGGCACATAGACACAATTTTTCCACTGTGTATCTTTATGCCGTTCATGGCACCAAGGGTGATATTCCATATTGTTTCAAATATGATGAGCTTGTTTATGTAACCTTTTAGCAGTATATGGACACATCTCTATGTATGTTGTCTTCTTAAATTTGAATGTTTCAATCTGATGACAAGGAACATTCATATCTATGGTCTGTGTATCGATCATTAGTTTTCCTCACATTTCCCCTCAGAATATGCCTGATGAAGACATTACATGGGACTCTAGATATGAATTGGTCAGTTCATTCTCAAAGGCCAGTTTACTGTAGCAGTAATTCAGCTTTTCACTTTGGAATGGGAATCCCCTTCTCATAAGCAAATCTTTCTCATTGCTGACTTCAATTGTCTTGAAGAATATGGGACCATGGACCTCAACAAAAGAGCAGTAATTACAGACTGTATGTATCGGTGCTGGTCTATTTTGGGGGTTTTGAGTGGTCGGCATTAGAGGCTCTGTCAGCCATACTCCCAGTGTTAGAGTGCAGTTGCTTGGGTGCCAACTAGATTTGTAATCTCCAATTTGAAAGGGCTTTATGTGTTCTGATTATTGCGGATGAACAAGGATTATCAGGCCTTTTCAGTGTGTGAAATAAAGGTGTGATAACTGAAAAGAGACAATAAAGATATTCAGCTTTGAAATCTGAATGGTGTTAGTCCATTTTGTTCTTTCTGATAAAACGGCAGAGCATCTGTTAACCTGCTTGAGCCTCTTTTAGTAGAACACAGAGTTCCTGCAAATACACACACGTTCTTTACCTCGTCCAACAAGAGTTACATGACATCAGGTCACTCAGCCAGGGTCTTCCTACAGCACTGATATTGACAACCTTTGGAAGATATGTGCAGGCTCTGCTGCTTTCCATGGCATAACAGAGATAGGTATGTGTTGGAAGAAAAAAACGTATTTACTCTTAATCAATTACTGTTTCACAGTTATATTATTAATCATATACTGTGCAAAGGCGTGTGGCTTCTCATTTTACCTACTTTCCTGTTAAAACATTCAAGTGACCTTCTGATAGAGTCTTGAGACTGGGGATGCCTACATGTCTCTGAAGAACGTGGTGTTCCTTGTTATCATGTGACCATGCCGATGCAAGCGAATCTAAAGACGTCATGAGAGCTTCTGTGATTGTGTCATTAATGTATTTAAGAGGTAACTCTCTGCTCATTCATTGAGCAGTCCAGGATACACAATTCACATATCATGTTGTGTAATTCTGTCTCTGCTCCTCTTTGCAAAGATTAAATGTCCTGATCAATGATTTTACCACCAGGTGTCGAGTAAATGTTCCTATCATAATGGAAGCTATGCGCAGTAGAATTTCACAGCGGAAAATCAAACCCTCAACTGAGGATTGTAGGATGAAAGACGACCTTTGTCCGTAGAAGTTTGCAGAATATAAGTCATGCATATTCTGAATGGCCAATATCAAATCTCCCAACATCTATACATGTATTACACTAAAAACAAAAAATGCAACAATAAATGTCCTGCAATATTATGTATTATGCCTCTGTTCTTTTAAGCAAGCAAGGTGTGACCAAGTGCATTTGTTTAAGAGTGTATGTTTTACATTTGAATGTGAATGTTTTAGAAAAGAAGAAACAAAAGAAAGAAGAAATGGAAGCACCTTGTTCTGCCTTGTGGTTGAAACGTCTACCAACAGACAGTAACCAACACATGATGCTTCTTCATTGTGAATCCGTTCCCGTGAGGACACGGTGTCTTCCAGTCTTCCTGGCCTCTGCTCTCACAGTTTTCTGGGTTATTATCAGTCTGCATCCAGCAGCGGGCCTTGACCTACTTACCAATGGGGCAGCTGCAGCCTGCGGCTCTGCCCGTCCCACTACAGGTATGAGCCAAGCTGAGCGTAACACATGTGTGTAGTGGGAGAGAAGGGAGCATCTCCAAGACCACAGCTTCTTACCAGCTGCCAGGTTGTGGAATAGTAGTAGTCATGACTTTAAAGAATAGGGACGTTTTCCTTTTTGCTTAAAGAAGGGAACTTCTTTCTCTCTTTTTTTGTCACCCCATAAGTCATGTGTGAGGTTTATGGGAAAGAGACATTGTTACATAGTATTTCTTGTACAGAATGTTGTCATGAAGTATATTATCCGTAATAAAGTCCATTATATTTATCAGTAAGCCTTTTGGTATCCCGAGGAGCATACAGTACATATTGGATCACGTTATAGATTTTATTAATTCCCTGCCCGATAATATTTCATTTCCATATTTTCCATATTTTCGTCTCTATCTTGCACTTGAGACTTCAGGAATCATCAAACGTAGGGCGATGGGAGGGCAATGGGAGCTTTTTAACATATCATACTCATTTCCAGGTTCACTTGTATTTTGGGTTTCTACTAGAACATGTTTACATGCTTTAATGTTCTAAAACTCTTTTCCCATATATCTGTATTCACCTCCACCCGTTTTCACTCATTTTAACGGAAGAACTGTGTTGCTAGGCAACAGCTCAAGTCCATGTTTACTTGCTTCAGCTGATGTCACACATACACTGCAACTCATATAATGAGACCAACTGTATGTTTAAAACTGTTAAATGGTCTTTCTGTTGTATAGATGTGACATCACACATCCTGACCACTCGTTTAAAGGCACAGTGTCTGATAAGAGCTGTGTGTATTTCTCTATGGATTGAGGGTTTTGATTCTTTCCCAGTATTAATATAGCACCGAACTGGGATACAGAAGGAGGTGGTAGTGGCTCAGAGGGGGTTCCCCGGCTTCTCCTGTCCAACACTGTGTTGTATATTAATGTATGTGATGATAAAAATAAAGCTTTTACTTTTAGTTTTACTTTAGGCTTCATCAATGTTTTTTACAGTTGGAACAAAGGTTTAGCCCCCTCTGAAAACAAATCATGAATAGTTTACAACTAACATGGAGCATTTAGAGGACTTCAGTCTACATGCTTGAGACACACAACGCCTCATGGAGGATGTATGTATATGTTTGGATCTAATTTAGTGTTTCATGTTACCTACTGTCTGATTTGTTTGTCATTGTTTACTAAGTTTCTCTCCCACTAGTGGATGTCCCGGGACAGAGGATGTCGTATGTGTACAGATTGTAAAGCCCTCAGAGGCAAATTTGTAATGTTAGGCTATACAAAATAAACATGTTTGGACGTGTGTTCTTGCCACAAACAAATCCAATGTCCAGTGCGCTGTGTCTCTTTGATCCATTTATTCTCTGCTCCGTGACACCATAGCATTAATCCCCATGTCCAATACACTTGAATTAGTGACCAGAATCCTTTCAGGTGCTGTGTAGGCTGGACGATGTGACGCTCATCCAGATGGATGTCTGATAGTGGATCTGTGAGGAGGAACAGATGGCCCTGCAACACTGTGGGCCGCCTCTGGATTACGTGGGGAAGTGACATAAGAGCCAACCAATGGCCCGGCCGGGGGTTATGTGAGCCTGTGGTAGTGAAGTGAAGGATTCACATCTGCCAGGACTACTGACGGGGCTTTTATTATGCTCTTTCTTGCAACATGTCATGGGCAATGTTGGATATTTTTAAACAGCAGGAAATATCAGAAAAGGGTCAGAGAGTTAAGGTGAAATATTTCCCTGATAGATATCACTATGAAACTTCCCCAATTGATTACTTATGTTAAGGCAATTCACTTGTTTGTATCTATTTTTATGAAAATATTTGTTTGAATAAGCAAATGAAGCATACTGTTTTCGAATACAAATAAAATAATAATTAAATTAAATTGAATTGAATTGAATTGAATATGAGAAAATGTGCATACATTTCCGGAATATATATCTGAACAATGGATAAAGTTGTTGACATATTAGAGTCAAAGGCTTTACAGAGGGACTTTGGGATATCTCTTAGTATCACTCCATAAATCAGAAAATACAGTCAAGTTCCATAAAAAAAACATTTTCGCCATTTTTTTAGGGAGAACATGTTGTATAAATCCAGCTATGAATTATATGTGAACAAACCCCTCT
Organism: Myoxocephalus aenaeus; assembly: GCA_038501785.1. Taxonomy (NCBI): domain Eukaryota; kingdom Metazoa; phylum Chordata; class Actinopteri; order Perciformes; family Cottidae; genus Myoxocephalus; species Myoxocephalus aenaeus. The sequence goes on from JBAMJR010000040.1 coordinate 11,775,870, forward strand.
GTAAAAACCTTCAGAATAAAAGTAGAAGGTTTGGTGTCAGAGCTGCTGAAGTGGAGATTTATGGCTCAGAGTCTGAGACAAAACTCATTTAGAGAAAACGGCCTTGAAAGGTATGTATTGTAAAAATTAAAATTAAAAGATAACTATAGATATCACCATGATTACTTAAATTAAGACAATGTAGTGTGCAGGTGTTACCTTTTGCTGTATGATGCTGTTCTGATAACACCTATATGTGATATGTGCTAATAATTGATCTTATAATTGGTCTTCAGACAAAGTAGTCAAATAAACACCTGAATGTGTATGTTGGATGTTTTCTGTCCACTCGTCTGAAACAAGATCTGTTATGGAAGCAAAATAGCCCAAATCTCAAAATTGGCCAGCGCATGAAGAACAATGTGTTGGCTTTGAGTGCCCAAAGTGAGTCTGAAGAAGTCTGTTCAAGTTGACACAGTTTAGCAGTGAAAGATCCCTCACTTCTAACAGCTCTTCTATGAACCATGTCACTTACAAGTTACCATCCAGTACACGTTACACATGACGGCTTCCACATCTGGCACTGAAGCCAAAGAGGAGCACGACCCAGTGAGGCGCTTGTGTTGCTATAGTCACTTTGCTCGGTAGTGCGCTCCTTTCCAACATTGTATGTCATACAATACATGTTTCTTGTTTTAAGACAGGTTGGTTTTGTGTAATAACAGGATTGTTCCATGATATAAAAAAGTTATTATGAGAAGACTTGAGGCTGGAGAGATTACACGGCGTGGTCTGACTGGATTAGTGTTCTCGCTGCATTTAGCAGAGCTGATAAACTACAGAAATTACACATGCAGCTTCAAAAACATAGTTTCATCTGAAACAGCAGTTTGCACTGTGGTGATGGACGTCTGCAGCAGTCAGTGCGCTGAGGTGCTGTCACACTGGAGAGCTGTCATATAACATGTGTTTTCTCTAGAATCTAGGAAGATTCCACTGAGAGCTGTTATTGTGTTGGCAACAATGACAGAAATCCTACACTTCTTAATAATAATTACTGTTCACTGCATGGTGCCACACTACATCTGTAATACCACAAAGCAATGCATCAGCGACCGACGTCTGAAAAGCCCTGATTGTGGATGAGAAGTTTGTTTTTTCACATAATCTTGTTTGTCTGATTGAGCACTTTTTCTTGTTTCTTCATTTAATCAGGTAAAAGTAAAACATGTACCAATAGGTACAAACAATAAACACTAAGACAACTGTCACACACTCAAAGAGACTTGCCTGATGAATTTATTCTCTCAAACGTCGTTCTCCCGCTGCTACTGTGTAACACGTCGGACACGGGCAGATATCTCACACGGCACCACCTCAAGCTCCACCCGGACTAGATGGAGCCGTGTTTCTTCAGGGGAAAGGAAGTCCACCACTAGTATTAACAGTACTGTGATGATACCAACCTGACATCACCCTGGATGATGAACGGTCAGATTATTTGTCACTTTAAGCCCTATCCTGGTGCACAAGGAGTGTCCCCTGTGAGAACAAACTAGAAACCTGTGCATGTTCCTGGATCAGATCAATGACATTAGTCTACTTTACTTCATTCTCACTTTCATGTTGAAAGAACTCACGTAATGTGACTAAATTACTCATTTTGCCTGAGTAAAAGTTCCTGGTTCCTGGAATGAACGCATGCAGAGCTCAGCTGTGCACATGCTCAGTAGAGTAAGTTATTCAACTTCACTTAGTATTTACATTAGTCAGCTATATTTCTTTATTCACAAATGAATCTTAGCAGGCCATTCTTTCTGTTTAGTTCAAACTCAAACTCTTCAAACCCCTGAAACTTTGGACTTCTCATGTTGCATTTGTGTTCTGTTTCGTCTTGAAGACTTTTGCAGAATTCACAGGAGATGCATGCAAAGATCTTGAGACTTCTTTGAGTCTTTGAGTCACTACAGCGAACATTTCCTTGGGATCTTAATTCTAAAAAGGGAATTGTTTGCAGAGGTCCTTGCCCAGGTTGAAACGTAAGCATGTCTTCTCCTTCATCTTGTGAAACCTTATGTGAGGTCAAACTAACCAGCTGCTAGCTCAACACGACAGAAAATAAGTGTCCCAACGTGTCAAACTATTACATGAAATCACATAATTAGAAAAAATGTAATACAGTTTGTTCAAAGAATTTACTGTTTTCCCACAGTAGACCCATAATGTGAGAGCCATACAGACTGCTGCCTGCAGTTTTCTTTGGGGGTGATTTCTTTAAAGTCTGTTAAGTATTGCATAAGTTGGTATGCTGAAGCTTTGGCATCGTGAGACCACATTTTAATTTGTTTTTAACTTGTATATCCACAGGATTCGGATCTAAAGATTGATATTATACCTTCGACAGCCAGCAAATGTCCAAATATCCTGCACCCTGATCCATCCAGCATGGTATGCAAGGTAATGAAGGGCTAGCTATTTGCCTTTGATTTGGTCTTGATTAAATGTTATTTTAAAAGTGTATTGTTTTTGTTTTGACTTGGTTTAAGATGCTCAGAATGACATTTTGTTAAAAATAAAAGAGAATCCTGTGAACTAATTATTCTTTGTTGTGCTCACTTAATTTATCTAGGTAATTAGTGTCCTTAATGCTACTGAGTAAACTATTCAATAAATTCAGACTAACTTGTTTTTTACTTAAGTTGCTAACACTCAGAAAGAACAATGTATTTCACTTGCCAATTTTAAGTTGGAATAATGTAGAATAATGTAGGTCAACGTAACAAGTAGATATAAAGTAAACATAACTTGATACGTTATATTTACTTCTTTTTCAAGGCTTTTTGTATATGATCAACTTAGGGTCAAAGGATCTAATGTTGACTCATAGATTGGATGGCATGCAAAACATAGGAATGTTTTAATTGTGTATATTATAGTTATTGTTTACTTGGCTGTACCACAAATTGGTTCTTTGGAAACAATAAAGTTTTCTACATCAAAGTCTTTTTTTGTTTTATTTTGTTTTTACAACAAAGTTTAGAAAAGCTTTTAAATGAGGCCCATATGGAGACCTCTGGTACTGAGATAGAATACAACCCTCTGAGTCCGCTTCTCTCAACACCACAGAGCACCATGTCCAGGGGAGGTTCACTTCAAAGTCTTCCTCTTCTGCTTACTGGATGCATTCTTCTGGATTTCCTTCATGCAATTGTCTGACAAGCTAAATGAACTATTATCTTTCAAATCATCGCGCTGCATTGAATATAGTTCAGATTGTTTGTGGCATTCTTTGGCGCTTATGACGGAAGAGAGACAGTCACATGTGGAAAGAAAGATGGAATAATTCTGTTTCTAATGAAACCAGGGATGCTGCAAGAGGGTCACGGGTTCGATCCCCGATCCCAGGTGTTCCTTCTGTGTGGAGTTTGCCCGTTCTTCCTGTCGCAGTGTGGGTTCCCTCCACGTTCTCCCCGTGGCAGCGTGGGTTCCCTCCACGTTCTCCCTGTGGCAGCGTGGGTTCCCTCCACGTTCTCCCCATGGCAGCGTGGGTTCCCTCCACATTCTCCCTGTGGCAGCGTGGGTTCCCTCCATGTTCTCCCCGTGGCAGCGTGGGTTCCCTCCACGTTCTCCCTGTGGCAGCGTGGGTTCCCTCCACGTTCTCCCTGTGGCAGCGTGGGTTCCCTCCACGTTCTCCCTGTGGCAGCGTGGGTTCCCTCCATGTTCTCCCTGTGGCAGCGTGGGTTCCCTCCACGTTCTCCCCGTGGCAGCGTGGGTTCCCTCCACGTTCTCCCCGTGGCAGCGTGGGTTCCCTCCACGTTCTCCCCGTGGCAGCGTGGGTTCCCTCCACGTTCTCCCCATGGCAGCTTGGGTTCCCTCCACGTTCTCCCCATGGCAGCGTGGGTTCCCTCCACGTTCTCCCCATGGCAGCGTGGGTTCCCTCCATGTTCTCCCCATGGCAGCGTGGGTTCCCTCCATGTTCTCCCCATGGCAGCGTGGGTTCCCTCCACATTCTCCCTGTGGCAGCGTGGGTTCCCTCCATGTTCTCCCCGTGGCAGCGTGGGTTCCCTCCACGTTCTCCCTGTGGCAGCGTGGGTTCCCTCCACGTTCTCCCTGTGGCAGCGTGGGTTCCCTCCACGTTCTCCCTGTGGCAGCGTGGGTTCCCTCCATGTTCTCCCTGTGGCAGCGTGGGTTCCCTCCACGTTCTCCCCGTGGCAGCGTGGGTTCCCTCCACGTTCTCCCCGTGGCAGCGTGGGTTCCCTCCACGTTCTCCCCGTGGCAGCGTGGGTTCCCTCCACGTTCTCCCCATGGCAGCTTGGGTTCCCTCCACGTTCTCCCCATGGCAGCGTGGGTTCCCTCCACGTTCTCCCCATGGCAGCGTGGGTTCCCTCCACGTTCTCCCTGTGGCAGCGTGGGGTTCCTCCCACAGTCCAAAGACATCAGCTCAGGTTAACTGGAGGCTCTAAAGGCCCGTAGGTGTGACTGGTTCTCTTCTCTATGAGCCCTGAGATAAACTGTGAACAGTTCCCTCCACGTTCATACTGACCAGACATACTCATCTACCTTATTATTTAATAAAACTGCACCTTGTCCTGAGGTCATATTGATAATCCACCCCAATTGTTATGAAGTAGAGGCAGAACTCTCAGCAATAGATATGCCATCTAAAAAATAAAAAAAAAGATTATTTGATTAAGTAGCTATTGTGTACTTACAGGCCGCTCTCCTACTATTTCGAGTTGGTTATTTTTACATTTGACACCTCAGGTCTCAATCACACTGGAGGGCAGATCCTGTGAGCCGAATCCTCGTTCAGCGTCTCAGTGCAACAGCGCCCCCTGTGGACCCGACCACAAGCTGCCTACCTCGATGTAGTGTTTGTGGTATCAGCCCTTTTTCTCCTGTGTGGCTGTGGACCAAATTTAGATCATTCAGATAACTAATGTTAAATACGTCAGGGATATATGCTCACCACTATCAGCTAAACACAATATTGTTTTAACTGTCTGATCAGTATTTCAAAAATACTACGCAAACCTACTACTTTTATCTGAGCAATTGCATTACATTGCAATGTTTTCATCTGACTCAGTTAGCTATTCATACCAGATAATACAGCCTTTGGTAAAACGTTAAGCATACGGTTCAAATTCGCAGTTGAATACAAAAAGTCTCACTTTTCCCGGTTTACTATGAACGCCACATGAGAAGAACGGTTTGTTTTCGTCACATGACCGGAAGTATGTGTCGGACGTTCAGCGCTATTAGGAAGTGTGTCTATTTACAATGCAGCGACACACAACTCGGAAGTCTCGAATTACAACAATTAGCCATTACTTCCTGGATTATTACGCGTGTTTTCAATGAAAACGCACGAGGCTAGTTTCGTCCTTGAGTCCTTTTTGCCGCCAGCTGTCTCTTTTTGGTTGTGAGTGACGTTACTCAACCTTCGCGAGCTAGTTTTAGCCAAGTGGCTAGCTCAGTAGGATCACAACCTTGCCCTGTCCGTCACCACAACAGCGCTGCGTGTTGTGTTGAGTGCTAATGGTGACAGCTTTTCAATACATCTGTTGTCATTGTCTATGTTAGTGAATGTCGGAGCACTGCTTGGCAGTCCTCGGGGTGCAGCCCATGTAACTGACGCGAGCTGTCCCTATAAAGTCCTGTCCTGAGTGGGTTGACGGGTCATGACCGCCTACTGACGGTGTGTTAGGCTGGCATGGACTCATGGAGAGCTAACCTACACCTGTCGTCTCAGACGGTGAGTGAGCAACACGGCTGTTTGTTTGTTGATGCTAACTTTAGTGACTGTCACTCTGCCAACGTGGGATAAGAGAGGGCGGTCACTCCTTTAGGTCTTTCTCTCACTCACTGTAAGCTGTCATTGATGAGAGGAAAGCTTCCGTTTGGCGTCTGCTGCCAAATTGTTGCTGGTTAAATTATAAAAGCACTATATCTCTACAGATGAATAAAACATGTCCCGCGTTTGTCAGACATTGCACCCTGTGAGGGCTTCAACCCAGACGGTCGTCACAATCCCCCCCCACGCCTGGGAGTAGCTGTCATCAGCCCGGAGCCGCCAGGATGTTGGAGGGCCTTGTTGCCTGGGTGCTAAACACATATCTGGGAAAATATGTCAGCAACCTGAACACAGATCAGCTCTCCATCGCCCTGCTGAAAGGTAATCACACGCACATCCATCTATCTGGTCACTGGTTTAACAATGAACATTTTCCTTCTTCCTCCTCTGTATGAACATCTGTTTGCATAGACTCAACACTTTGGTGTGAAAAGGATTTCTCCTGAACTGTATTATTTCATCCACCCATTTTCAATCGGCAAAGGAAGCCTAAATAACCCAAGCACTTCACAGTACAGTTCAACAGCACCCTCCAAAATGATCAAACAACAGTACTGAGGTACACCTGTAGCCAGATGTACCTAATATACTGGCCACTAAGTGTATGTTATTGCAGAAACTGTTTTCAAACATTAAAAACCAGTGGAGTGATCCTTTATGTTGGAACAATCATTCACTCACTGTTACAACAAATTGTAATGGGTTTCATTGAAATGATCAACACCTGTTGGGGAAAGTGAGTCAGTCTGAACTTGGGTAAGACCGGGTTTGTCTGTTTCCTGTCGTTCCTCAGGTGCAGTGGAGCTGGAGAACCTCCCTCTGAGGAAAGATGCCCTCCGAGAGTTTGACCTGCCGTTTGAAGTTAAAGCAGGTGAGACACGCTGGCTGATAAGCTCACAAAGTTTAAACGCCACTAACAAAAACAATAACCAAAGTGGGGACTTCTCTTCAAGACAAAGGCAGCACATTTACTGTACGACAAAGAAAACCTCTGTTTAGTTTTCCTCTTGTATGTGAAATGTCTCAAAGAGCCCGTCAGTAAGTTCTGTCTGTCGTAATAAACTGAATCAGGATTTTCCTGTCCGGTGAAGTGTGCTCTACAGTAAAGCCGAAGGAGCAGCATTCTTCATCACACATGCCTGCTTTCACCGCTTGTATGAAATGAGTCTGAGTATCCTCCAGCATAGATCTGTAATCTATGCATTTGCAGATCCTTATGTTGTGACTCTTGATGTAACGCATAATATTTGCATCTGGACTCCTCCAGTCTTTGGTGTTTGGATGGCCGCTATGTTTCTGAGAGAACGCTGTTGCTCGGGATGCTGTTATTAGCGGTAACTGTCGTCTGAGAGCAGTGCAGAGCAGCGGCCATTAGAGAGCCTGTGAGGCGAACACACTGGTACCTGAGCAAAGCAGAGGGAAGCTCTGGTAACACACACTCTGCTCAGGTGGACCTCACGACACTGTATGTGGGCTGCTACGTTAATGCTCTGAAGCTTGAATTGATGATATCAATTATGGGGTTATAACTGCTGATTAAAAAAAATATATATATGTTTTATTTATATGTTGTATATAAATATACAACACTAAACGATAAAATTAACATGCCTCCAGTTTTTCATGCAGGCTGATGATTGGGGCAAGGTTGAAACAGGTTCATTTTAAACAACTCATTTAGCTGTTGAAATGTCAATACAACACTTCCAGCACACAGTTAGAAGAGATGATCCCAAACACCATCTTATCTGGATCAGAAAGACTTGACTTGCATCTGGTTTCATCAGCATTGGCCCACAGACTGTTTCCTGTAGTGTGATCCATGCGTCACATTGTCTCTTTCCAGGCTTCATTGGAAAGATTACTCTCCAGATCCCTTTCTACCGGCCTCACAGCGACCCGTGGGTCATCTCCATGTCCCAGCTCAACCTGATCATCGGCCCCGCCCAGCAGCAGGAATATGACGGAGAGAAGGAGAGAGAGGAGGAGAGGGAGCGCAAGACACGCCTCCTTAAGGCTCTCGAAGACAAATTCAAAGTAGGTGGATGAACACTGGATCATAAACTGTGCTTTTGTTTGTCCCACTAATGGTAAGAATTAGTCATCCGTCCATCATACAAGTGTTCTGCTCTCTATGAGCATTACAGCCTCAGAGTGACACTAGAGTAGCTACACACTTCTTGTGCTGCAAATCACTTCACACCAACACAATTTAAGTTCCTGAACTATTATTTCTGGTGATCTCACGAAGATGTTTAAATGTGAGACAAAGAAAGCATTGCTATTAGATTGTTCTGGTCGCAGCAGAAACTGTTTACATGTCGGATTTGTCATAAAAAAAGAATCCCTATTTTCCACTCAGGAAAACAGATGTTCTTACCTAACTTAACTAATAATGGAATTCAATTCTGCAGCTTGGCCTTCTTGACCTAATCTGTGTTCATTGTCTCCTTCACTTATTATTGTGTCTAACTTCTATTCTACTTTTGTCTTTGTACTGTGTGTAATGTATGTATATATGTATATGACTGTGTGTTTGTCTCCTCCAGAGTGAGTGTGAACAGAGGGGGGAGTCTTACTGGTACTCTGCCACGGCCTCAGCGGTCACTCGGATTGTGGAGAACATTGAGGTGAGCCATCCAACATTACAAGAGCTGTGAATCTTCACTGGGCTCAGGACTCTTAACCCGTATCGCTTGATCAGTTCTCTATATTACTGCACATGGCTACATTTTCATCAATTAATTGAAGAAACCTGATTAAGTTCTGTCACTGCATCGATGTAGAATCGTTCATGTCCGCATCGCGATGCTTCTTAGAATGGAGACATTTCCAAGCCTGTCCTAAAACAACAGTCAGGTGCCTATATGGACATTGAAACAGGGCTTGCTGTAATTATTCTTCCTGTTCATACTGGCCAATAAAATATATCCTCCTAAAGGGATCTCAATGTAAGTGATGGGGAACAAAATATGAGACTTCAGCAGTCTGAGTCAGTCTAATCAAGTATCTACACTATCTTCCAAAATGTGCACTGAAAAGGCTTTAACTTGGGAAGACTTCCACTTTCATTCAGAGGAGGAATACAGGCCTGATCTTTTAATGGCCAGTATGAACACGAGGAACGATTCCAGCAAGTAAACCCTGAGTCAGTTTTCATATGGGTGCCTGGCTGTAAAAACTAGCTGTTTAGGATACAAAAGAACTAAACACAACATAGACAAGATGTAACCCATACAAACAGCAGAATACCTGCATAAGTAAATACCTTCCAAATAATAATTTGGTAGTTGTTATTGTTGAGTTACAGACTGAACTTTTATTTTCTTATGCTTATGTGCAGCTGAAGATCCAAGACGTGCATCTTAGATTTGAAGATGACTTCTCCAACCCAGAGAAACCCTTTTCCTTTGGGGTTTGCATCAACAACGTTTCTGCTCAGAACCCTTCCAAAGAGACGGTAAGGTTTTATTCAAAGGGACTTAAACTCACACTTCCTTTTCTATGTGTTTTTTATTTTAGTGGCTAAGAGGACTTATACTTTTAGTGATGTTCATGACACAGATGCTACAGTAGTCCAAAAAGAACCCCAAAGAGCTTATTTTTTTAATGTAATACATGCAGTAGGCCAGTAATACATTACATTCACCGTAGAAGTGTTTCTTATAGTAATAACTTAGTATCTTATATTTATGATAAAGGTGCTCTGGCTCATATTGGCTTGCTTACTAAATAGTTTGATTGGTGCTCTCTATAAAAGTCGATCAGATGACAATTTTTCTACGATCAATTGTCAGTGTAATACATTGCAAATGCTGCCTGCCAAATAATAAGCAGTTGATACGATCTCTTTGAATCCCTTAATATAAAATGTTGTCCAGAATAGTTGGATGAACTAGAAACGCCGACATTACCAGTAGTGTGTGTGCATGGTGACAGCACGGGGTGAGGGGCAGACTGGATAATTGGAAAAGTTGGAAGCAAAACTGCATCATCTAAATAATCCAAGAGATGAATTACAATCCAAGAAAGGAGAGAGACCGATAGAGTAGTTGAAAGAACGGTAGTATGAGTAGAAGTAGTATTCGTAGTAATGGATCCGTACTTGTATAGCGCTTTTCTAGTCTTCCGACCACTCAAAGTGCTTTAACACTACATGACATCATTCACACACTGATGAGAGGAGCTACCATGCAATGTGCCACATCAGATTATCAACCATTCATACACCGTAGGCGCAGCTACGGCAGACATTTAGGGTTAAGTGTCTCGCTCAAGGACACATCGACATGGGCTAGCCTGTGATTGAAGGACGACCCTGCACACCACTGAGCCACAGTCGCCCTGAGTAGTAGTCATACTAATAGCTGTAGTAGTCATACTAATAGCTGTAGTAGTAATAGTTCTAGCAGTAGTAGCAGTAGTTGTAGCAGCAGTAGTAGTAGAAATATTAGCAGCAGTAGTCAAAGTATTAAGTATTTAATAAAAAAAATCCTCATTTGAGCTTTATGTTAAAATACAGTTAATTCATGGGGCTTTTATTTTGAAAGGGAAGACAGAAAGACGTGTAGACAGACAGGCGGCGTTACAATGCCTTTGTGTGCAGATTGTCTACAAAACCATCTGTTAAACCCCAGATTTCAACATGCTCAAATCACCAATATAGTACATCCAACAGAGAGGAAAGAAGCAGCCGAACGCACTGATATGCTTGATATTTTTCTGGAGTAAAAAATGTGAACGTGAGCGTCATTGGAGCTGTTGTTCCCATGTCTGTATTTAAAGTGACATACACACACGCGAACGTGCACACGACCGTATTAACACGTGCACGCGTGGCCGTAATAACACACACACACACACACACACACACACACACACACACACACACACACACACACACACACACACACACACACACACACACACACACACACGCACATAGACATAGACATAGACACACAGTCAGCCATTTTGTCTAACACAAAGCTAACTTCATGCTAGCAATCACATTCACTTCTCTTTCTCTCCACCAACAGCCTGCAGCTGCTCTGTGTGTGTCCTCTCGATGTAGCTAAAACAAGAATGAGTGTGAAACTGCCCTGATGAGCTAACTAGAAGCACCTGTTTCACTGTGTCACTGAGAGGGAGACTGGACTGTGGATTTAATGAAAACAACCTTTCAAACTATTGTATTTGACAGACAACTGTGGATCCCATCGCGAAAATAACAGAATCACGAATTCTGTGAACGTTTCCTTATTCTTAAATATCTGTAAGGATTTAGAAATGAGAGCGTAACTTCAGTTTAGAAAGTGCCCACGTTTGCGTCATGAGAGAAAATTGTGCTCAGATTTAACATGGGGAGTAATGGAGGAGGGAGGTGGACTTCCTCTCACAATCAGTCGGATTTAAACAAATGTTTGAATCTGTGGATTCAAATCGACCCAAGTTTACGACAAAAGACAGCCCAAAGAGGGAATACTGTGGAGTAAATGGCAAAAGACAAATATTTTTGGCGCAAGATCCTGAAGCGTCTCCGCACTCTAGCGATGACATCACGTCATACACACACATTGTAAACTCTGAAATGTTCCCAAAACTTTCCTAAACTTGAACGCTAATTACATGAAAACTGTGCTAACGATCAAAAAATGCCAAATTGGGCAAATAAACTCCAGGCTTTTGGTAACGTTTTAAACTTTAAATAATTTCTCTATGTTAAATTATGGCGAGTCACTATGGGCACAAAGATGATTTTTCTCTTCACGCCGAAACCCCATTCAAGTGAATGGGACAATTTCTCGCTGTTTTTCGGGGAAACAGCCGGTCGAATCTCTTAGAAAAGTCATAGCACACGATTCCCGATGCAAGCCGCACGTTTCGATGTATTTTGACACGAGGAGATACTCGCCAAGGTTTTGTGGGACTATGATTATTATTAGGATTATTAAGCCCGCAGGAGAACATGCAGTGTGCTTGACCACACCGAATAAATAATGCTACATGATAAGCAGGCTTCAAATGGAGCCTGTGGTAAGTGATCGTGTCGGTCGATACTGCTCCCAGGGATCGGCCCCAAGCGTCCTGATCATCGGAGCACCCTCCCCTTTATTTATGAGAGACATATGTTGTAAGTATCGTTATGTCGTTGGTGGTTCAGGACTACCGCAGGTCTGTATTTGAGGTTAACAGAGATTTTATTTTTATTTGCAGGTCCAGAAGCTCCTCCGACAAAAGCAGCTGGAGATTGAAGACTTCAGCGTCTACTGGGATACTCAATGTGAAATTCTGGGAAAGCTGCCCGCAAATCAGATCCAGGTCAGACTCGATGGACTTCAACAGTTCGGCTCCCTGGAGAGAGTTAGATCGTACTAACACGGCACACAGCATTAATAGGGATTTGTTGTACTTGGGGTTAGAAGTGACTTCCAGGTGTATTTACATAGACCGTCATACGGTGCATAGCCGTAACAACTGTTGTCGCTCTTCAGCAGGCAGCAAAATATATTGTTCACAGCTCACCGCTGAGGGCGCAGCGGTCGGAGCTACTTACGTGTCATGGTTATAAGTTTAGTCATGGTTATAACTTTATAACAACAATTAATAACCCACAACTAACACTCGTTAATAGGGTAAAACACCTGTTAACTTGGTAAAACACCACTGTTGTGTCACAACAGTTTGTGACACAAACAATTTGTAACACTAATAATTGTACATTTATAAAATTACACCGACAAACTGCATGCTGGGTACAGCTCGCCCACTAACACAACAAGAAGAGACAGACCCCCTCCATGTTTAGCTTCCTAACACCCTCTATGTACCAACGTACAAACAGCTGCTCACCACTCACTGGCCAGTTGCGAGCGAGTTGGCCAGCGAGCGGAATGAATGTGTTTACTCGGAAAAAAATACCGTGAAACCGCCAGAATCTTACAAAATACCGTGATATGAATTTTTGGCCATACCGCCCAGCCCTACAAGAAAGTACTGATTGTTTATTCATTGCACAGGATGCGATGACCCAGTGCATGCAGAGCCGGGAGCATCAGTACATCTTTGAACCAGTGTGTGCCTCCGTGCTGCTCAGGAGAAACACCACCAAGGAGCCTCTGAGGTCCCGACACACCCCTCGGATCGAAGGCCAAGTTCAGCTGGAGCCCATGTCCTTACGCCTGTCACAGGTCTGTATGAACACCTGAGCTGTCACATGGAAGCTGAATCCACAGGTTGTACCTCTGAGTGTTATAAGACACCAGCCTGAAATTCCTAGAGGAGGCCAATGATCGCTTTACTTTTTCTGATTTTCCATCTTCAAACATAAACCTATGTAAATAGAAACAGTTGAAATAATAAACAATTCACATTTTATTACTTAAAACCATTTACCTGTAGGCCCCTGCTGTGACTTGACGTTTTCCAAAGTCAGCGAAGCACCTTATTAATGAGTTTCTCTTTAAGTTGTATTCATTCCCAGATGCACTGGTGTTTTTAATCTTTATTCACATTCAGGTCTAAAACAAAACAACTAAAAGTATTCACTGGTTATTAAACACACAATTTTGATTATTGAATTACTTCTTTTGGAAGGGTTATTGTATAATCAGCCCAACAGTGCTATGAAGCCAGTGATATTAGAAGTAGAGTATTTAAAGATTTCTGAAAGAGCCTATATCTATTTTATAATATTCAATCTTATGTTAGTTTTTTGATCTGCTCCTGTTCTAGTTAGCTGTTAATCCAAACACTTCTTCCATGGTGACCTGTTGTAAATATTTGATGTGAATATATGATGGGAGAATATATTCAGATTTTCTTTTATTTGATCTCGGGTCTGTTTCACAGCGCCGGGGTTACAGATGAAAGAATACGGCTAAAGTCACAAGCCATCAGAATACATGTGCTACACATGAACTTAATATAATACACACAATGTAATTATAGTCAGATCTATCGTGCTCTAGATGAAGCAGTGATATTATAAATCTGTTCATTCACACATTCAGCGATTTATTGCCAGCTGTTTTTTTTATGTGTCATTTTAAACTGTGTTGCTTTTAGTCTGAATTATGTCTTTAACGTCTTCGTACTTATGGAATATTCATTTACGATCAACGTACCGAGCTTTGATTGGTCAGTAGGCGGAGCTTTTATACGAGTCGCAGGTCATGTGTTCAGCATAAGTAACCATGGTGATCTACCCCAGTAAGAAGTCAACCTCTGAACTAAAAACGCATAAATCGTGTTTTTTGTTCTCTACGTCGGCATCTTGACTGAAAGGGAGGCGGGAGGGACGACTGAGTGTGATTCAGCTCTTGTTTGCTTGTTAGTGGAGATCTCCATCTGCAGTCTGCTCACAGAGCAGTGACTGAGGGATGTTTGTTCTCTCGTAGGTCCAATACCAGCAGATCATGGCGTTCCTTAAAGAGGTGGACCGTCGGGAGAGAGAGATGCTTTACCGGAAGTGGAGACCAAAAGTGCCGATTTCTGGGAGGTAAGTTCACGCTTACAAGCAAACAGTCATTTGATCCTTGAATCAGATCTGAGTCTGTAATACATTGTTTTTCCTTGCAGCTGCCGGAAGTGGTGGATTTTTGCCATCCAGGCCAACCTGAGTGAGATCAGGGAGCAGCGGCGGCGACACAGCTGGGGCTTTGCCCTGCAGCGGGCACGAGATGCCCAGACCTACACCAGCCTCTACTTCAGAAGGCTCAAAGGAGTCCCACTGAGTCCGCAGGAAGAGGTACTACACCGTAATGATCTATCAACAAATATTTAAGGAAATATATTGCTCATATCTTTAAATACAACCCAAGTATGAGTCTGAACAACAAAAACTACCAAATGTTTTTGTGATATTGTCCCTCGCATTCCCTTTATTTTACTTACAGAAAAACGATCTGATTTAACAATGTCACAAATCTAAAGAGGATGTACACAAAGCTTTTCCATCGGGAGTTGTACAGTTCAATGAAGCTTTTTTTTAACAATGTATAGACCCAATTAGGGTTACAAAATTCCAGGAATATTAAAAATTCCCATGGGAATTAACAGGAATAAAATGGAAATAAATAAAAGGTGCTCAGGCAGTGGTGAGTTAGCTCACTCACAAGTAAACTAATGGGGAAATATACCAGCATGTATCGAGCAGAACTGTATGCTAACTTAGGGTTTATAGTGGAAAATGTATTTATCAAAGAAATGTTTTACTTTAAAATGGATGAGATTAAAGAGCTAGCATGCTACATCAAGCTACATCCCACATGGTCACAGCTAGCAAACCCTAGATGTGTTAAGAAATTATAAACTGTTTACTTTACTTTAGGCTACAAAGCCTGACTGACATCATAAAACACATCACACATATTTACTCTAGTAATATATAAACTCACCTGACAGCAGACAGTGTGCTAGTGTTGGCAGTAGGGTGGGTTGATTCCT
This sequence comes from Myoxocephalus aenaeus, assembly GCA_038501785.1. NCBI lineage: Eukaryota > Metazoa > Chordata > Actinopteri > Perciformes > Cottidae > Myoxocephalus > Myoxocephalus aenaeus. The sequence continues at coordinate 11,791,153 of JBAMJR010000040.1, forward strand.
ATACACATATGCCTCCTTGTTATATTTCTTGGTGTCTTACCACTGACTGTTAATGTGTGGAATAGCATGTAATCAGTCAAAGCTTCAGCAGATAGCTCCACAGCGCCTCTGGTGGCCAAGTCCTCTCACAATACTGTGTACTCACGTCTGACTCAAACACATTTGCACCTCAAAAACAGACACTAAGAAGCTGAAAGGATCTGTTTATTGATTAACAATAAAAAATAAAATGCAACTAACAAATCTCTACTTTCTAGGCTCACAAATGTGAATATGTGGTCGTCTATGACAGTGAATACTATCTTTGAGTTATGGACTGTTGGTCTGACAAAACCAGTTACTTGAAGAACTCACTTTGGCCTGTGAGAAATGTTTCACTTCTTTCAGTAATATAAAATAGACCAGATGATTAATCATTGAAATGATTGATAGAATCAGCGGATTCAGCAGGAATGAAAATAGTAATTAGTTTCCGCCCTAAGTGCCGGGTTATACGAGAAAAGAAGCATTTTTTACGACCAGGTCAGAAATAAAAAATGTTTCTAGTTGTTCTGAACGGCCCACACTGGACAACAAGCCGTGGAAGTGGGTAGATTCAGGGATAACGGAAACAGTGAGGCATTCTTAGTTGTGTCAAAACATTTAAACCCTGGCTCCTTTCTCACCTCTACACAGCTTACCAATCACAGAGATGATGTACTTTCAAACACATTTTATTGCACTGATGCCTGAGCTTGTCTTCATCACCCAGAGCGAGCTGGAGCGAGTGGAAGAGGAGCAGACGTTAGAGGAGCTGCAGTGTCTCAGAGAAGTTGTCCACGACTGGTTTCGAAAGCAGGAAGAGATGGCAGAGGTGAGCCGAGATGATTCATGCACAAGTTGTTCAGTCGTGTATAAAATACAATTTCCAACATTTCCAGTGACCTTCACTGAGCTTTCTGAGCTTTCAGCTGATGACACAAAGATGACCGCCACAATCATCCATCAAACATTCACTGATCCTCTGAAGGTGTCTTAGTTATAGTTTCAGCCTGTGTTCTTCTTGTGCCTATTTTCCAGAACGTGCGAGAGCCCAGCAGTGACCCCCAGCCCTGTTTACCCACCACATCCATCCCCAAGAGTGGGAGCTCAGGAATGATCCAGTACCTGCAGTCTTGGTTCCCAGGCTGGGGGGGCTGGTATGGAGACTCCCAGTACCCAGACAGGCCTGAAGAGCTTCTGCCAAGCCCATCCTCCTGGGACATTTTAGGTGAGAGGCTCACGCCTGTCTGTGGCCAGAGAAGGGCTTTTTTATATTTCATTTTATTTGCGTTATATACAGGATTCTTACGGTCATTGAAAACCTGGAAAAGTCATGGAATTTTAAAATGGTTATTTCCAGGCCTGGAAAAGTCCTTGAAAAAAAAAAAATCCCAAAGGTTTAGTAAAAGTCATGTAAATGTGTTATATTCATGTGTTCATGTCGTTCATTTACGCTGAGTTTGAAATGATTGATATGCTTTTAAAAGAAAGACGCTCAAAATATAAGCAGGCATACATACAGGCATCTATATAAATGTTTATTCTTTTAATCAAACTATTGTCTCATTCATTTGTGTCATTTAAGGTTTACTGTATGCTTTGTATTCTCATTGTTAGTTTAAATACACAATTCTCACTTTTTCATGTTTACACCCAGATTTCACTAAATGTTTGGTCATGGAAATTTGGTTTAAAGTCAAAATGTGTATGAACCCTTATATATTCTGTTCCATCATATAATTGGTGGAAGTCTCGACTCTGGTGTTCTGTAGTGTTGGTTGAAATCGTATTGTGTGCCTTCTGGCTGCTGACCCTGATGATATCATGCTTCTCCAGCAGAGACAGAAGACCTGTTTGACCCGCTGGAGGACTCTCACACTCTGAACACATTCACCAGGCGAGACCACCTGTTTGCCCGCCTGGAGTTCTTACTGGAGAAGGGTGGAGTCACGCTCTCCCACCAGGACAGGAGGGGGGGCGTGCTGCACGAGAGCGGGGTCATCCAGCTGGAGTTCTCAGGTACACCGATGCAGTGTTTGGACAGATGGACACATGTTTCTGGGTTTTCTGGGTTGAGAGTGCATCAATATGCCAGTTTGATCAGTAGAGTCAGACATGTGTAATGCCAATACAATTCTCTCACCTTTATTCATTCCAGGGTGAGTTTTTCTGAGAGCAATGCTCCCATGACAGTTCCAGTCACACCTGGAAGCTGCCCAGCTCAATTATTATCTGATCACTGAGCAGATTAAGGGCTTCCCTTTTTTCTTGCTGTTTCTCACTTCCCACAACCAGATTTAGGAACCGTTCGGCCCCATTAGTTAGGGGTGGGTGATCTGGATGAAATGTTGCTGTAAGGTAAATGTATATAACCATATGGATTCATATAGTGATATAATAAAACATTTTCATTTCATATTTTACAAATCAAGGATCTTTATACAAAATTATGCCAAAATCCTATAAATCCAATTCCATGTTCCCATCCTGCTTATTGAATCGCTCACAACAACCATGGGACTTCTGTTGGTTGACTGGTTACATCACATTACATGTGGTTGATGGTGATTACGATCGATGAACCATGATTACGATGGTTGATGATCATCTTACTATATATGTCATCATACTTGTCAAACTTAATCGTCAATGTTCTATTTTGATAATTGATTGATCTTTTATCAAGGAAAATGTCAACCATTCTCAGGTTTAAGCTGCTTTTTTCTGTTTTATATCATATTTAACTGAATATCTTCCTGGTTTGGACTGTTAATCGCACAAAACAAGACATCTTGGACCCTTGATGGGCACTTAAACTTTTTTTTTAAAGTGTATTGAGAGCAAAACATGAATCAAATCATTGTGAAGAGAATGAACAGATGAATTGATTAATCGTTAGTTACAATCCAAGAGATTCTACAGGTAAAACATGAAGGGCTAGAAGCTTGTATGTGATTTTTAAAACTCCTCTACTGGTCGAAACTCATAATGACTTTACGGCTCTGGATGCTTAGTGCACTGACTTAAAGGTGTTTTTGTCCCATAGACTCTGAGCATGTGCACTGCTGCCTCTCATTGACGTGACCTTGCCTCCACAGGTGTGAAGGTGATTTTGGAGTCCCTCCCTCGCTCCGAGTCCTCCCTGCTGTCTGTTAAGCTGGGTGGTTTGTTCCTGAGAGACTTGACTACTCAGGGCACCATCTTCCCCGTCCTGGTGTCTCCCAAAACGGTAAGCAGAGATGGGCTCAGAATGTAGAGAAAAGTTTAAAAAATCCGAAAGACCATGATATTTGTCTTATTTTCTACTGTGTGTTGTATCATGCTTCTCATATTTTTCATATCTGTCACCTGATGTAGGACAAAGTTGTTGTTGCTATGAACCAGCCATCTGGACAGTCCAGCAGTTCCTCTGGTAAGATTTCTCTTTAGTTTTTTTAGTGATATGTGGCACCTCAAAGACACATTCACAAAGAACAAGCTTTTCCTTTTGGAGTTGAGAGTTTTTCCACCCTTGGCAGGTCCTTAAACACGGTCTGTAGATTCATGACATCATGTCCAGAGTCTTTCTTTCTGCTTCGATCTGTTGGAAATAGTTGAAGGCTTAACTTCATGACTTTGCTTCTGAAGGTGAATTCCACGGCTCGCCCGACTTTTCTTCTGCCAGCATTGGCTGGGAAGTTTAAGGCTGGACTCAACGGAGGCAGAAAGATACAAGCTACAAGGAGATAGGCCTAAATAAGGCACTATGATATAATCCTGTTAATTAGGTTTGAACCTGCCAATCTTTTCTCAATTAAACCGTAGTAGTCGGATACGTTCAGATTGATTTGTCTTATTATTTTTTATGCTTTTTCATCACTACACCTTACTGTAGTGCAACTCGGCCTCTGCTCAGTCACCTCTACAGAGTAGCTTCATTCTGGTTATGTCGCTCACAAAATATGCACAGTTAAAAATATTATGCTTTATTATACATCCAATCCTGCCTCACATTGGAATAGAAAGCTCCACCTTGAACAGACATTAGGTACATTTTACTACCTTGTGCTGATGAGGAAGTAATATGGATGAGCGGTTCTTGAGGTATATGAATGACATACAGAAAGACGAGATTCCTTGCTGTATAGTGTGTATAAGTTTAGAGATTGCTCTGCTGTTATTCTGTCTTGCTCTGTGTGCAATGACATACAAAAAAGGCTGACATGTGTTTTAATGTGGAGACTGATGGTTGAAATCATCAACGCGTAGGGCAGTCCTCATCAGTATTTTCAGTCCATCCAAAATGTTTAGTCTGTGTTGTGTAATGACATATCCAGCCTCTAGGGGCACGTGCAGGGCTTTTGACTCTTAGTTTTGTTTATCAGAATCAACATCTCTTACAGTATGGATGTGCAGTGTGAGCATTAACGCACCATACTCCCCCCAGCTTTCACTGAAGAGATACCAGTTTGTTTTGTTTTTGTGTTGTCAGGATGCAATGCAGAGTGCTCACCATCACCAGTGTTTGAGATGATTTATGAGCGTAACCCTGTGAGGTGTAAGTTTGAGAGGAGACTGGAAGTGAACACTAGTCCATTGAACATCATCTACAACCCACAAGCAATCAAGAAAGTGACTGAGTTCTTCTATAAAGGAAGAGTTCATACCTCAGGTAAGGACTGAAACGCACTGCCCCTTTTTGGAGTGCATACATTTTGTATTATAAATACAAAATACATAGAATTGTACTGAGTAATCATATCTACAGACTAACTGTTTTTTAATAACCGTTTCCTATACAGATGTAATTGTTTTGTCTTTTTCTCTCTTTATTCCAATCTACATCAGAGCTTTTTTTTTAAAGTAAAATAAAAAACTGATTTCAAGAACAAAACAAATTCAAACAATAAGGAAGGTGACAGTTCTCAAATTTAATTAAGTAGGAATTTCAAATGTCCCACTAAATTCTGATTATTAAAAAACACATTTATGTGTGAACCCTGATAAGAGAAGTATAGAAATTCATAAAATCTTTCACCATAACTTCAAAGAAACAACATTACTCACCCGCATTCTGAGTTCATTCAAACCAAGTAATACTAGTTTAATTTCTAATTTACTTCTGATACATTTGAACACCAGCAGATTCCTGTATTTGAAATATGATAACTCTTTGACCATCAGGTTTTGGATATCAGTCAGAGTTGGAGCTGAGAGTGGCCGAGGCTGCCAGGAGGCAGTACAATAAGCTGAAGATGCAGACCAAGGCAGAGATCCGACAAACCATTGATCAGCTTCTCGTGGGAGAGTTTATCGTAAGAGTGATATGCTGGATGTAACATGAAATAATTGGCAGTTGAATCTTTTCTAAATGCCACTGATGTGTTTGCTTTGTAGGAAAACAGTAAGCGCTGGACCATGAGGTTGGACATCTGCGCGCCCCAGGTGATTTTCCCTGATGACTTCCAGTCAGAGGATCCAATGCTAGTTGTGGTTGATTTAGGCAGGATTCTTCTCACAAACTCTCAAGGTAAAACAGACAACCATTTTACCAAATCAAAAATAAAAAGTATGGACTCAAATATCTTCATTTGTTTGCTTATAGAGGTTTCTAACTCATACCTGTTGTTATTCCTCGTCTTTGAAGAAGACACTAAGGCCAGCTCAAAGGCTACTCAACCTGAGAGGGAAGACATGAGTGATGATGAGTACCAGACACCCCTTGGCACCCCGCCAGAGTCTCCCTCACCTGAACTAGACTTGCCTTTCAAAGAACAGTTGAAAAGCCCTGACCTTTCCAGCCTCAGATCCCCTGAAAGTACACAGGCCTACAGCAGAAAGCTTTATGAAAAATACACATTGTCCTTTAAGGATCTCCAGATAATGGTTGGTCGCTGTAAGGACAACTGGAAACATCTTCAAGAGAGTGAGGTTGGGCCTACTCACGTGGTAGAGAAGTTTAATGTGCTGCTGGAGCTTGAGCAGAGACTTCGCTACACATCAGACCCCCAGCTTCCTGGGGCTGTGCTGTCAGGAACTCTACCAGACCTCAAGGTCCATATCAACCTTGAGAAGATGACCGCCCTTAGGAGTTGTCTGGCTAGGCTAAGCAGTCCATCTATGAGTGAAGGGGACAAAAGCCAAGAGAAAAGCCCACTTATAAGGTCACCCGACCCCCTTACCCTCCGTCATGATAAGATCTTTCAGAGGGAGGACAGCTCCTGGAAGCTTCAAGGTTCAGCCAAGAACCTGACCCAGAGCGTGATGACGTTAGAGCAGCACACACGGGAAGTCCTGGTGGAATCCCGTCTACTATTAGCTGAATTCAACATTAACTATATGCAGCTTGGTGTAGAAAGCGACGGGCGCTACATATCTGTTCTCAAGGTATTTGGCACAAATGCTCATTTTGTCAAGCGCCCTTATGATGCTGAAGTCTCTCTGACTGTCCATGGTCTAATGCTGGTGGACACCTTACAGACCTATGGCTCAGACTTTGATCTCCTTGTGGCTTCTCATAAGAATCTCAGTTTTGACATACCCACGGGCAGCCTCCAAGAGAGCCAGCCTTCGTCCCCTGTGTCGTCTGATGGCAGGTCCCCTGAGCATCAGGGCCATCATACGGAGTCGTCCTCTGGTATGCCCATGGATCGAATCTCCCCCTTCAGTTCTTTCCTCAAAGACCAGGAGGCCCTCATTAAGCTTGAATACCAGTTTGTGAGCTCAGACTGCCCCTCCATGAACCTGGACAGCTCCCTTCAGGTGACAAGCATGCAGGTCAATAACTTGGACATTATTCTCAACCCTGAAACCATGGTAGAGCTGCTCAAATTCCTCCAGAAGTCTTTTCCCAAAGAGGAAAGCACTTGGACACCGTCAGTGCAACAACACACAACACAGCCTTGCAGTGAGGAAGAGGATGGGACATATCAGGCCACCTATGACCAGAACAAAGAGCTGACCGTGGAGATCCACCGTCTTAACCTGCTACTCCTTCGGACAGTGTCCACTGGCACAGTCCTGGGTGCTGAGAAGAAAGGGTTGAAGATTGCCACTGCCTGCATCACTGGCACCAAGGTCAATGTGTCCATGGGCAGTCGGTTGGACATCAATGGTTCACTCGGGTCCATGCAGTTGGTGGACCTGACCCAGGAAGGAGGCAGAAGCCAGTTTGTGGTCAGCATTGGTAGTGCTGATAGTCCCTCAACTCTCGGCGGAATAACATTCCTTGCTGACACAGGAGGTTCTTCCTCAGAAGCTTTAGATTTTCGCCTTATGGAGAAATCCCAGGGGGAGTGTTCCTTGCAACTTCAAATGGCATCGTTGCACTATAACCACTCAGCCAAGTTCCTGAAGGAGCTGAGTCTGTCTGCCAATGAGGTAGAAGACAATTTCCGCTCCATGCTGAAAAGTGCTGCCACCAAAGTATCAACCGTTCTAGCCACCAAGACGGCAGAGTACAGCGGTATGGTTTCGCTCTTTGAGACTCCCTCACGGAGAACTCGAACCCAGAGTCAGAGCTGGCCTTATACATTTGAGGAGGAGGAGGATCTTCCCATGGAAGAACCTGAATCCGCCTTGGACACATTCTTGGTGAAGCTGACCCTTAATATCAGCATTGAATCACCGGTTGTTTCCATTCCACGTAAACCTGGACACCCTGAGCTCTTGGTTGGTCACCTGGGAAGCATAACAATCCAGAATTTTGTGACTGGGCAAGACTCTGAAGGAGAGAGGTTGCAGGTGTTGGTGAGGGATATTCGACTGTATTCAGTCAACATGAGTCATTTGGTCTTGAAGAGGGCACTCCGAGGGGATAAGGCTGGCGGCATGTCACCATCCCGCAATGGAAGCATCAATCAGGAGGAACCACAGTTCACACGTCATGACTTCTTTGAATCACTTAGCCGTGGAAAAGGTGAGAATGTTACAAATGTGTTGGAATGTGCTTGGTAATGCAAATAATGCAAATGGTTTGATATGTACTGCAGTGTTTCCCCTAGGTTTACAGCTTCGGGGGGGTGGGCGACTGGGCGGCGACTGGGCGGCAACTGGGCGGCGACGACGACACCACTGACACAAACACTTAAAGTAGTGGTTCTCAAACTTTTTCTGTAAATAACTTAATTTTGTGACTCCATATATGCTTTTATAAATAACAGAATAAGGAAAATTGCAATCACTTTCAAGTAAATCAGATTGCTCCATCAGACAATTTTTTATTTTTAAATAGCAATCACTTAGAACAATGAAAATAAAGTTATATCTGTGCAAACAATAACTAATATTTAGTTACTTACTACTAAATAAGCTCATTGTGGAAAACAATAAGCTTTTTTTTTTGCCAAACAAAACAGAATGAGTGCAGATATGTGAGCATCAGGTTGCATCAGTATTAGTGGCTGCAGTGAGCCTCTACACATCTTTATAAACGGGGTTGTAGATTTGATACAATTCATGCTCAGCCAAAGGACCTCAAGGACACTTCTGGCAAAGAGCCAAAAGTCGGCGAGTTGCGCATGCACAAGCGTAACCTGTTAACGGCGTAACGTAAACATTTACCCGAAAGTACAGGCTTTTCTCCATGTATTTATTAATGACTTAGTTTTATGTCCGTGTACTTTTGTAATATGTGAAGCCAGCAGCTCATTGTTGGTAGAAGACACGAGCACTTTGGCTCCTTCACCTGAGCAGGAGAGCTGCTCCGGGTTCAGAGAGCTGAGCTGGTGTGAGGAGAACTCCGGTGCTCCTCACATGAGAGCTGCTGTTGCATCTTCACCCTGGGAGCGTTTAAAATGCAGATATAGCGGTCTGCTTTTCACGCGACATATTTTTCGACGCTCTCTGTCCGCTAGTGTGTGTGTGTGTGTGTGTGTGTGTGTGTGTGTGTGTGTGTGTGTGCGTGTGCGTGTGCGTGTGCGTGCGCACGTGTCTGTGCGCATCGGGTCGGAACTCCACTGTGCGCGATGCAGAGCAGAGGAGAAGTGTTAACGCGACCATTTAGAGACAGAAATGACAAGCTGTGTGTAGATAAGATCAATAAAATATGGCCGTTTAGTTTGTTTAATAACAGAACAAGGTGTAGACCGGTTCTATAGGAAAGAAACCTTAAATGACAACTTGTGATCTGGAGCTATCGAGAAAACTACAGGGGGGCGGGGGGTTTCTTCAGGGGGCGCCCCGCCCCCCTATTATAACGGTGGGGGAAACACTGTACTGTTTATATGCAGCTTGTGATGCATGCTCACGTAATCCATTTTCTTCATCAGCTTTCCATATATTGAAAGACACCACTATACAGTTCACCCTGGAGAAAGTTCCCGTTGATGAAGACACCCAGTTCTCCTTCCTCACCGCAGAGGAGCCCTGCAAGAGCACAGGGTTACTAAGAATTGAGGGCAAATTTGTCAACCCTGTTCAGGTATATACCATATCAATACTGTAAACTCTCAAATATAAACAGCTACTCAAACAATATTAGCAGTATTTAGATAGTTTCCAGCTTGAACTAAGAAACGCCAGTTCCAAATATGGGAATTAGCTTTATTACAATGGCTTTTCAGTAACTGGCTTTTACAGCACTTATTCCATCAGTACAAGAGTCATGTCATACTCTCACCACCACTCTGCTGCTCTCTTACTCCTTTTAACAAATATACTGGTCTTTAATACTCATTAATTCCAACTTACTTCTTTCCATTATTGTTAAACTACAACTGTTATTGCAAATTTATAATAATAAAAAAAAGGCCACCAGGAAAGGTATGTATGCATTTATTTTAACTTTGCACTGAATGAAAAAAACAGCAAGTAGAACAACTGGAATTATTTAGAAAGTGATTGTTTTCACACAATGTGAGTATAACATGACTTCTGCTGAGGAATAATGCCATGGACATGAACATTGTCCTGACTCAATCAAGACCACGCATAAGCAGGGAGTGTGGCGCTTGTATCAACAGCAAATCAAGAGGCTTCTTCCTGAAATAAACTGGAAAAAATTAGGAATAACGACACGTCTCTAATATAAGCCTGTTTGAGACAAAGGCCTGGTTCTTCTGTAGTTGATATCGTTAAAGACCACAGACAATCTGAGAAGATTTGAAGTACAGTATAGTAGATTACATTGCATTAGATGTAGCAGCCATCTTCACGCCTGACTTGGAGCAGAATCTTTGTTTAAAGTTTTTAAAGGCCCTGCACATCCATGGTAAACTATCACTGGTGGTAATAATAATGGTTTTGGCTCATTAGACCACATATCATCAGCTCTTATTAGTGCAGCACACATCACACCTTTATTACTGTTAGTGCATGGAGTTTGGTAACCATCCAGTATAGCTCCACCGCCACGTCTAGTTGAACAGAGGTCTACTTAACCAGAATATGTGAAAACATCTGTTAAATTACGTTTTTAATGTTTCTGACTGGGGTTATTCATTGTATCAATATTTGACGCTCTGGTTCTAGGTGTTCCTGTGCAAGCCTGTGTATGAACAAGTCCTCCAGACCTTGGACAATTTGTCCCTGATTGAGGAGCAACGTGTCACACCCAGCCAGCCGCCCACACCCCCTCCACCAACTCCTTCTTCCACCAGACCGCACCGTTTCCCTGACCCTCAGGGAGGGCTGTTTGCAAGGGACCCTCCTCCCTATCTCAACTTTTCCCACTCGTCGCTCTCCTCCCCTTTGCCTCTACAGTCTCACCCACCTGCTCTGCACACCTCATTCACCCAGATAAAAGTCACCTTACACGTGGCAGAACTGCAAGTCCAGCTCAGTGCAGACCTGTCTCAGGGCTCCCAGGGCTTGGTCAGCCTGCGTTTCCAAGATCTGGAGGGAGACTTTACCAAAGACCACCCTCATCTACTGGCAGTCCAGCTGGCTCTGCGCTCGCTGCTAATGGAGGACCTTCTGGAACCGAACCCTGAGTCAAAGTACAAACATTTGATGGTGTCTCGCGGAGCACCCAAGCCCTCCACCTTCAGTCCAAAGGAGTACCTTTCCCAAAGCTGTCCATCAGCATCCAATGCCCTGTTCCCAGACATGCCCCGCTCCCTGCCTGCTCACATGGAGGAGGCCCAGAATGTCTTCCAGCTCTACCAGAGGCATCCCAGCACCCCTTCAGCTAGCAGTCGCAAATCCAAGAGGGAACCGGAGTGTCCCAGTACTCCACCTCCCTCTCCTACCTACCACACACCGTCCCCTCAGCCACCCCCAGACTTTGATGACTCCTTAGTTCATATCAATGTGCTGCTGGTGGACCAGAACCACCCTGAGTTTAAAACACGCTATGGCAGAGTGGGCCGAAGCGTGGACGTGGACTTTAACTGCCTGGACGTTTTGATCACACTGCAGACCTGGGTGGTTATCCTAGACTTCTTTGGTATTGGCTCCACGGCCAATAATCATGCAGTGAAGGTGCCCCCCATGTCACCTCCAACTGAGCCCGGACATCCTCTGTACGAGCCAGACCTCAGTGAGGAGGAGACCACAGATGGCGTCAACACCAAAGTGGACCTAAAGGTAGGTCACTGGACCGAAATGGCGTGTCTGTGCAAAAGATGCTAAGATGCTAAGCCCTGCACTCGCTGAACCACCAGCGCATAATAACGTTTGTATGCAATTTTAGCAGTGCTGCTCATAATTCTGCAGCGGCATGAAACACGGTTACATTTTGTTCAGACATGTATGTTGCTTTGTGACATGTATGTTGCCCAGAGGATGATAGCTACTGACTTTGGTGATCCACTGATCCAGCAACACAGCAGGTTATGAGTGAAATATCTCAAAACCTTAAGATAGATTTGCTAAGTAAAAAAAATATAACTATATATACACATACAGTATATATTATTTTAGTTTCTTTTTTTTTACTCTAACTTACTCAATGCAAGGATAGGATTTAGAAATGTGTCATGCTTAAAAATGAATCAATTATGAAAAGTGGAGTTTCACCATTGATAGAGGTATGAGATAGTTATTGTACATTACATTTCATTTAGCTGACGCTTTTATCCAAAGAGACTTACAATAAGTGCATTCAACCATGAGGACAAACTCAGAACAACAAGAATCAAGAAAGTACAATTTCTTCAATAAAGTTAAACTACAAAGTGCTATCAGTAAGAGACATTTAAGTGCTATTACGGTGCTACCTTCCTTATTCAAGGTGTAGTTGAAAAAGATGTGTTTTTAGTTTGCGACGGAAAATGTAAAGACTTCCTGCTGTCCTGATGTCAATGGGGAGCTCGTTCCACCATTGAGGAGCCAGGACACAAACAGTCGTGACTTTGAGTGAGTGATTAGCTCGCAGTGACGGAGCTACAAGCTATATGACTGTAGCGGCTTTATTTCACAGAGATATTTTCTATAATGACAGATTATTGGATGGTAATACAACATCCAGTGTGGTGATTACTAACTCATTCCTCTGAAAATGTTTCATTCTTATTTCTGGTCTCTGTTTTTCTTGGTGTGGCTTTAAGTGTCAGCTCTGCAGTGAATGTTTGATTTAACCTTTCCATGTTTTAATTTGTAGGTCCATTCTTTGTCTCTTGTACTAAACAAGAAACTCAACGAGCTTGCCAGAGCTAGTGTGTCCAAATTATCTGCTCATCTGGAAATGTTGGGTGCGTATGGACAAAGTAAAATGTACTTTGCTTCGATAAAAATCAGCCCTCCACACAACATCATTGCCTTCTATGTAAATTGGTTGACTTGTGAACATAATTAGATGTTTAATATTACTAAATTATATCTTGTGATATAGACGGCGACCTGGCTTTACAAGGCAGTTTAGGAAGTTTGTCCCTGAGTGACCTTACACCACATGGTGATCTCTACAGAGAGCGCTTCACCACACGAGGAGGGGAGGCGCTTATTTTCAACATTCATAAGTATGTATCACAAAACGGAATGATTCTGCATGCTCCTGAAGAAGAGTCTTTCTTTGACTCACCTTTGTTTCCTGGTCCCTTCAGGTACGGCCAGCCTGATCCTTACCTGGAGCGGGAATGTGACATCAAGGTGTCTTTGCAGATGGCCTCGGTGCAGTACGTCCACACGCAGCGCTTCCAGGCCGAGGTGGTGGCCTTCATTCAGCATTTCACCCAGCTACAGGATGTCTTGGGCAGGCAGAGGGCTGCAATGGAGGGCCAGGCTGTGAGTGCTTCAGTCTGCACCAACATCATTTGATAGTGCTTGATTCAGATAGCAGGCATATAGGTCCAACATACACTACCGTTGCCGTTTTTACGAGGCTTGATGTGTCCAGACGTCTGTTTGAAAGCTCATTTCATGCATTTAGCTTGTAGAAAGTCCTCTTTACTAATAGATGGCATGTTGTTTAATAGAATGGAGAACAAAACACTGTACAATGGTTCAACTAGACTGACAATCTAAAGGCAGAAAGAGACAAAGATCCTCTCAGCAACAGAAGAGAAGAAATCTGCAGCCGTTGGTAAAACAAACTGGAGGCAGACTTAAATAGGACCAGCTTCCTGTTTCAGTGTCAGGTTTTTCACAATAAAGCAGCCTTGAACAAGCTTTAATATTGATAGAAATAGAAGGTTATTGTAGGGTTAGCACTATTGGAGTATCAGTTGAACATATCACAGTGTAAACCTCTTCAGTCTAGCTGCTGAGTAGACTACAAAGAGACTAACTCAATATTTGAGCCCAGTTGCACCTTTGTGGCTCGATAATGGTCCAGGGTCACTGATGCTTTTCTGGACTGGAAAACAGATTCAATGTCCAAGTTCAACAGTACTTTCCTTGGCTGAGTTATAGTCTTTTTAAATAGTCATTGAAGGAAAGATAAAGAACATCAGTAGAACATCTTATTCAAATGTTTTAATGGTTGTGTGTATTATCCAGTAATATTTTTCCGCCGCTTCCTGCTTAATTTTCTCCTCCTCCCCCACTACCTTGTCTTTTCTCTGCCTCCTCTCTGGTCCCTTTCCTGTGTCCTCTCTGTCTTCTGTCTCTCTCTGCAGGTGCGTGATCATCCTCAGCGGGCTTCCAGGGTTCTGCTGGATATTGAGGCCGGCGCCCCGGTCATTCTCATCCCAGAGAGCTCGTGCTCGCCAAGGGTCATTGTGGCCAACCTCGGTCAGCTGAGGGTGCAGAACTGCTTCCTGCTAGCTGGGGCTCAAGGGACTTTTTCCCTCCGAGACAAGGTAGAGAAACTCACCATGGCACATGCCTTTTTCCCTTCTCTGGTGAGTCCCGCTGCCCGTTCATCCATCATACAGTGTGCCCTGGCTGTGCTTTCTCTCCCTCTCCCTTTGTCTAATTTCACTGTATTCATTCATGCATTGAATGCTGTGACCCAACTTTAATACTCAGGATTACCTCACGCCCCTGGGCTTTTGACACTGCCAACATGCCACATACTGCATTACCTGATGGTTTACTGTGGTATGCTTCAATAACTAAACCTTGTCAACAACTCTAATTGTCTTTTAGTTTTGTGTAACCACTCACGTGTTTTTAAAGAAGCATTAATGGTTTTATGCTTGTTGGCTATCTTACCGAGCTTCAGATGAGAAGAAGGTTCAGGGCCCTTTTATTCAAACCTGCTTGATCTAATCCAGAGACTGTTGAAGGATTGATTTGTTAATCTTGGATGACAGTATCTTGAACAGCAATGCACTTATACATTGAAACAAAGGAAACCTGAGCTCATCAAATACCGTCACTCCGTCACAGCCCCCTGCATCTTGACGGAGAGACCCTGTAGCGTCTGTGTGATACAAAGCAGCGGTATTTAATGACCAGTGGGTTGTTACATTGCTTGTTCTTACAACTTCGGAAAAGTAAAACATTTGCATTTTCATAAATTCATGATTTTCTATGGAGATAGAGGAGATGTGTATTTAAGGGTTTTTCCCTTTTCTGTGGAGAAACCATATCAAATGACCAGAGAAGTTAGAGATGTCTGATAGCATATCTGATTAGTGGACCAATTGGTTCTGTTTTTATTACATTTTCTTATTGTATTGCTATGTTATACTACTACTGCATAAGACCTGTCAGACTTAACTTGTTCTTTTCCAAAATCATGACCATGTCAAAATGTTTCTCATGATGCTCATAAAGGGAAAAGGATTTAATGTATAGAGAGTTCAACTTGAAGTCCTGGTCATGACCCAGCTGTGACTACGTGAGTCTGGGTTTAAGCCTAGACCACGTCTACATGTTGAGCCACCTTCTGAAGCAGGCTTGTCAACATGAAGTCACTCCGTCAGGTGTGAAGAACATTTGTTTGAGAGATAAGTGCTTTTGGGAGGAGACCACTAGATAAATGTTGTTTTGGTCTTTCATCAGCATCTTGTGTTTGTTTTTTTAAGAATTTTGTTCTGCATGCAAATTCATACAAGGATCCATCCCATTACAAGGTACAACAGCATGCGTTTGCTTTGGCGTGATGAAGGGTTGTCACAATATAACTTACTTTACTTTGATATTTCTATCCCAGGTTTTACAGTACCAGAAACTATCCCAGTAATACACTACAGACAGCTGCCCGATGACATGTATTAGTATTGTACAATTTGATCCTAGAATACATCAGTGTTTTGGGATTTTTACGTTGCTGTCATTGAGAATGTCCCAGTGTTTGACCCACTGGATCAAAATGCAAACAAATGGGTCAAATAATTCCCTTGTACAAAGGTGGACTTCCTATTGAAGTTACAGTACAAACTGTGCAAAAGACCAACCCACTGCTGTGTGGAACTGTTCGTTCTGCCTCAGGAGTTCTTATTTTTTAAAGGAGAATTCAGTAAGATATCACCTTTAGCAAACTGTAGGAACATTGACAGACACGCGTGTTCTCTTAACTTCATCTTACATACATTGGCACAAATGCCCCAGCCCTCCCATCAGTTGTAGCACTGTGTTCAACTGTTTAGAAGTTGAAAATGCTTTGATGTGAAGAGAGATTGGTAACCCAGAGAAACCCAATCATTAGTATTTATTAAAACCATGGCAAAGTTTGTGCATTTTGTGTTCTTTTGCCCCTTTTCAAAAAGTAATAATTTGCTTTTGTGAGGAGGTAATGTTCATATTGCTAACTGGACTTAATGTGTATGTTTCTGCCCTTTCCTTTGTCTTGAAAAAGGAGCGTGTCCAGAAAGCAGCAGAGAGGAGAAGTGAGCAGGAGAAGCCGAGGACCCCCCCCTCCAACTCCAGCTCCTCTTCCTCCACAGGGTTTACCCTCGGCAGGCCGCAGGCCCCTGACGCATGGAGGGCCACTGAGGGTGAACCTCACAGCTTAGGTTAGCATGGCTGCATAGTTTGAAGAACTGCCACACAGTTTATCTACTCCAGAGAAAGTCTTAACATGTGGTGTGTTGTTCCCATCAGAAGAGCATGTGTGCCTGCTGGACTGCATTGCTCTGGACCTGCAGGAGATGGATATCTTTGCTGCAGAGCGTCTGCCCTGTCAGCCCAGGGACAGCGGTGGTAAACCTCCCGAGTCCTCAGACCTCATCTTTCCTTCGTACTCTGTCCGCCGCACCGGAGACAACCTGCTGAAAGACTGCTGCCGTCTCAAACTTAAAGTGGAACGCAACCTGGACAAGTAGGCCCTGCTTTTTGTTTTGTCGGGGGCAAAAGTGATGGCCTTTTTACAATAGATCATGTTGACGGCTGTGGCTCTGCACGTGGCTTTTTTATTCCTACGCGACAGCGGTTGCCGGAGGCATTGTGTTTTGGGTTGTCGGCCCATCTGTGCTCCAAAAGTCAAGGTCACTATGACCTATTGTTTGTTCCATTATCGTGAGCAGGACATCTCAGGACCTCAAGGTTGAACTGATTAGATGTTGGTGGTCAAAGTTCACTGTGACCGCACAAAACACGTTGTTGGCCATACCTCAAGAAATCAAATGCAAATTAACAATTTGGAAAAAATTATGAAGTGATGACTGAGATTTTGGCCAGACTGTAAGGTATTTTTTTTTTTTGTCATAGCTCTGTGTCTGAGGAAAATACTTGATATAAACATTATGCTTTATACATATATATAGTTTATACACCTCATACTGCACAACAGTCAGCTAGTGGCCCGTGAGCCAAAGCCAGCCCTCTGATAACAACATGAAGCAGGTCACTTTCTGTCCTGTGTGGATAACCAATCATACAAGCATGTAATAGCCTCTAACGCTTTATATTGACTAAAGATGACCAGTCGTCTGATACAAACCTAAAACAAACGTTTTTATAAATCAATTAATCAATCAAATATTCTTGAATGTGGAGATGATACACTTATACACTCAGTATAATGTACCCAGTATCAGTGTGGTGGCCTGTTCCTTGTTCTTGTCCTATTCTGTGCCACGTTACGGGGTCAGAAGGGTCAAATAATAACTATAGGACCATACACATAATCCAAACTCAGGCGTGTGTTCATGATTGTGTTCAGGGAGCTGAGCCATGCGGTACCGGACATGTCCATTCACGGAAGCCTTTCGTCAGTCCACTGCTCTCTGGACCTGGAGCACTACCAGCTGATCAGAGGGCTGCTGGAGAACAACCTGGGAGAGCCTGTTGAAGATTTCCTGAGACCCTACAACCTCCAGGACCCCAGCACCTATGTGAGAGACCAACCATCGGGACAGTTTACTGCAGACATCGACATCTTTGTAGCAACACTGATGTCCCTTCTGTCTCTTTTAATAATCGTTTGGTCAATTGTATGTCAAGTAGTGCCCTGTATGTCCTGGTTGATGGACTGATGTTTTGTCTCTGCTCAGACGGTGTTAGGTGGAGACGTCTACACCAGCTTGTCATTCCTAGTAGACATGATGGATGTCAGTCTGGAGCTCTTGGACAGCCCCACTCCCACAGAACAAAGGCGCTCATTAGCAAGGTGGGCCTTCTCTATCTTCTCAATATTTGTATTAATAGTTTACACAGACAGACAGTAGAGCTATGATGTTGGATGTAAATACAGATCCCACTCTGTTACTCGTGTGTTCGGAAGGAAGAGAAGATGCCTGTGATGGGTTGTTCCTCATCACATGGCATGCAGTGTGTGGAGCTGCGTTCCACAACAAGAAACAAGACAGCACGTTTATTTAACAATGCCAACAAGCATTACATGTGCACCCAAAGCCATAGCTGGAACAGTAAAAATGTGTAGCAAAAAAAAAACTCATTTGAAAAATCTCACCTGACGCTAAACTCTGCAAAATTCCAACATAAGCACTTACAATTATTATTATATACACTTCCTGCACCAACACAACAAAGACCCACAATCCTAACAACAAAGCAAAGCGAGACAATACAAGTAAAATGTAAGACAACACACATGTTGTAAACTTTTACACATTATATGATTGAGTTTGAGTAGATTGAGATTGAGTTATTGCGATATTTAACAAAGTTATTGCATATTTTCATGGGCATTCTTTAAAGGGCCACAGATTGCATTGCTGTGTTGTGTCAGACTTGAGAGTTGTAAACTTCACCTTTTACCGCCAATGAAGAATTAAAAAAGTTACCATTTTGATATTATGTTTGTATTTCTCCTGCAAAGGTTTGACTTCATGAAATCCAAGATTCTCTTTGAGAGTTTGTCCAATGGATCCAAGTCCATCAACTTGGTGTCTCACTCCCTGCTGGCGTACGACACTCGGCGCACCAAGCCGAATACGAGCACCGGTAGAGCTGATGGGGCCAGGCACAACGTCTTTGACTGCATCCTCCAGCCCTCCAAAACAGGCACCAACCGGGCGTCACTGCAGCTGGAGCTGCATTATAGGTACAGTGGGGGATTTGTCAAGCTAATGGAACATAAATAGGAATTGAGATTTAAATAGTGTTGGCTAGGAAAGACTTGGTCACATATGTTGGGTTCCACCTTCTGACAGATCCACACGTGACTCCTCCTGCTTCACGGTGGTCCTCAACAACCTAAGAGTCTTCCTCATCTTCGACTGGATTCAGCTGGTGCGAGACTTCCTGCGGGTGCCGGTGGAGAAGGCGTCCGGCGGTGCTGAGCCCCATCAGCGCTGGCCCAGCAACACCAGCACTGACTCGGGCGCCGCCACCACCGGCACCACCGGCACCATCGGGGCCGTCATGCCAAAGACGGTCAAGAGCGGTGTGGTCACCAAGAGGTCCACGGTGCCGGTCACCCAGGACCGCTGCCTGGAGGTCAAGATCAACGTCACAGGTCAGAGAGGGATGATGAAGATGAGAGTATACCCTGAACCTCTGTGATTGTTTTGAAATACTATAGATAAGGTACTCACACGGCCGTAAATGGTGACCAATTGGAGCAGACTGGGCATTTTTGGAAGGAGGGCTTAAAGAGACAGCATGATGAATATATTCCCCCCAGATATATTTACAGAGATAGTATGGACAAAATAAAGTGTTATTGGAATGTTAAAGCATGTAAACATGTTCTAGTACACCATGTTCTAGTACAAAACCCAAATATAAGTATGAACCTGAAAATGAGCTTGATATGTCCCCTTTAAGTCAGCAAGCACACTTACATTTTGATAATTAGTTTTGTCATACAATTGTGTGTGCCATGTTTTTCATTTTAAGCGTGTTATTAAATGTGAAAATGTCATTGAGCTGTACCTTGACGAAATACAATCTCTCCCTCCTGGATTTGTAACGTATACAGGACTGTTCTTCTTCTTTTTCATCTTATTATTATTATTATTATTATTATTATTATTATTATTATTCTATGAGCTCCTGGTCTGTGTGTATCTGCAGGCACAGAGTTTGTGGTTGTGGAGGACTCGTCTTGTCTGGATACCAACGCCATCATTCTAAAAGGCACCACTGTCCTCACCTACAAACCCCGTCTGCTGGACAGACCCTTCTCTGGCAGCCTCGCAGGAATAGAGGTGACCTCACCCTCTGTCATAGCACCATGTCTTGGTCAAACGTTAATACTGAGCCAACTAGTTTTACCACTGCTGCCATTCATCCTTTTAATCAAAGAATCACAATCTTTAAGAGTATACTTTGTTAAACAGATGGTAAACTTACACTGGCAAATATTCAGATTTCTACCCAAGGAACTGCTACTAATTGTGTTAGTTTTGCTATTGCAAAGACTTTTCTACTATTGCTATGCTAAAACTGCTACCAGTACTGCCCTACAACTATATATATATATATACACTCACCTAAAGGATTATTAGGAACACCTGTTCAATTTCTCATTAATGCAATTATCTAATCAACCAATCACATGGCAGTTGCTTCAATGCATTTAGGGGTGTGGTCCTGGTCAAGACAATCTCCTGAACTCCAAACTGAATGTCAGAATGGGAAAGAAAGGTGATTTAAGCAATTTTGAGCGTGGCATGGTTGTTGGTGCCAGACGGGCCGGTCTGAGTATTTCACAATCTGCTCAGTTACTGGGATTTTCACGCACAACCATTTCTAGGGTTTACAAAGAATGGTGTGAAAAGGGAAAAACATCCAGTATGCGGCAGTCCTGTGGGCGAAAATGCCTTGTTGATGCTAGAGGTCAGAGGAGAACGGGCCGACTGATTCAAGCTGATAGAAGAGCAACTTTGACTGAAATAACCACTCGTTACAACCGAGGTATGCAGCAAAGCATTTGTGAAGCCACAACACGCACAACCTTGAGGCAGATGGGCTACAACAGCAGAAGACCCCACCGGGTACCACTCATCTCCACTACAAATAGGAAAAAGAGGCTACAATTTGCAAGAGCTCACCAAAATTGGACAGTTGAAGACTGGAAAAATGTTGCCTGGTCTGATGAGTCTCGATTTCTGTTGAGACATTCAGATGGTAGAGTCAGAATTTGGCGTAAACAGAATGAGAACATGGATCCATCATGCCTTGTTACCACTGTGCAGGCTGGTGGTGGTGGTGTCATGGTGTGGGGGATGTTTTCTTGGCACACTTTAGGCCCCTTAGTGCCAATTGGGCATCGTTTAAATGCCACGGCCTACCTGAGCATTGTTTCTGACCATGCCCATCCCTTTATGGCCACCATGTACCCATCCTCTGATGGCTACTTCCAGCAGGATAATGCACCATGTCACAAAGCTCCAATCATTTCAAATTGGTTTCTTGAACATGACAATGAGTTCACTGTACTAAAATGGCCCCCACAGTCACCAGATCTCAACCCAATAGAGCATCTTTGGGATGTGGTGGAACGGGAGCTTCGTGCCCTGGATGTGCATCCCACAAATCTCCATCAACTGCAAGATGCTATCCTATCAATATGGGCCAACATTTCTAAAGAATGCTTTCAGCACCTTGTTGAATCAATGCCACGTAGAATTAAGGTGTTCTGAAGGCGAAAGAGGGTCAAACACAGCATTAGTATGGTGTTCCTAATAATCCTTGTATGTATGTATATATATATATGTGTGTATATATATATACATACATACATACATACATACATACATACATACATACATACATACATACATACATACATACATACATACATACATACATACATACATACAACTGTGTATCTTGTCCGCTCAGGTGTTCTCGTGTCGGCTGGGCAGTGAGCAGGAGACCGCACTGTCCATCATCGACCCTGTCAATATTCAGGTGGAGCTGTGTGGGAGCCCCACATACCAAAGTAGCTCCGGTCTACTGGACGCCTTCAATGTTGAGGACATCCCACCACTGCTGGAGGTAAGGAATTAACCCTCAACTAAAAGGGTAGCTTCAATATTCAACCTGGACCCTGTTTTCCCATGTTTTTGTGTCCAAGTGAATAACAGGGCCAACAACTTTTGAAATTGGTTCAGTATTGAGGGCGAACGCTACAAACAACAGCCTCTAAACAGGCTGTAATGTAATCGGTCCTCACTGTCGATGTACACTGACAGGCTCAGATTGTTTCTATAGGTTTCTGACAATATTATGGAAACGAGCCCATTCTACTTCTTCACCTTTCACTTTCTGGTTGTTATTGTGTCTAACCAAGACACAGCAAAATGTTGGGGGTCTCAGGGGTCTGAGACCACTTTGATTAAGACTTTAGACCCGCTGAAAGCCTCAACAGCTGGAGTCTCTGAAACATTTAAATATTGTATTAGTCTCTTGCAATTGTGACTAAAACGTCTTTAAAAATGCCCAGCAGTTTGTCACTAATGTATTTTGCACACCAGTTAGACCTCATCCACGCTGTTGATATCATCTCAATATTTAGCCATGACACTGAAAATACAGAGAGAAAACTAAGCTACACTTTCTGTACTCCAACACAACAAACACTGACAACATCAGCACTCCTCTCTCCAACTTTCACGTACGTCTCAACCGTCTGGCATCAAGTTGCCTCTCACAAGACTTTCCCATAAGCAAAACTTAGTTAGACACAAGAACAAACACAGTGAAATGTAATAATATATATAAGTTCTGTAGGGTCCTTTCTATAATGTCAGACACTTCTAATAACATGTTAAAGCCAAGCACCTTTCGTGAACATAAACCAATGATGAGGAGTTGCCCGATATGATAACATCCTCCTTCAATACTGGAGCAACTTTAAAACAAAACATGAGCCACTTAGAGACAAAAATATGGAAAACTAGGGTTGAAAAAATGCAGAAGTTACCCAAACACACTTAACACTGTTGCCTCACACCTCACGGAGTGAGACTCCAGCCCTTGAGAGGATGAGCGGTACAGCTAACGGATGGGTGGAACATGTAAGCTAGTGGAGTCATTGTAGAAACAAAACAATATAATAACACGTCCACCATGTTGAATCTATTATTATCGTCAAATGTTTGACAATTTTGGTTTGCCAAATGTTCAAAGTGTTCCGTGTGGCCCAACATTCTGCCTGATTGAAGACTCCTCACTGATGCTTTGACTCAAGTAGGGTCAAAGGTCTTTCTGAGACAGCCACGGCAATAGAGTCATGTTCTCCGACAAAGCAAAACCCCAGAAGACATTCTACAACATTCACAGGACGACTGACTCACCGTTACTAGTGAAGGGATTGGACATGTACACCGGGTGGATTGCCTCTTTTTAATTGTGCATGTGATTCTCTTGCAGATTCAGTTTCCAACTCTGGACATCCGTCTGTCCTACAACGACATCCAGCTCTTCTTGGCCATCGCTAAGTCCATCCCTACCTCCAGCTCTGCTCTGCCCTCTGACTGTGACGCCAGCACTGCACCCAGCACTGAGCCCGCTTCAGCCAAAGACAGCTTCAGGCAGAAGACTGAGGCCCTCATCGGTATGTGAAGACCAGTGATTACGTTATTTTTGTTTTAAAAAGTATAATTAAGAATGACAGTGAATCTAAATGCTTTTTCAAAAACAGTTTTCTTTTGTCTCAATTATCCTCAGTGGTCAAACTACATCATTATTTTGTAGTCGGGATACATCTTGAAACAGTTATCATTCATAACATTTTGCCAAAAAGGTTTAGTTACAGTGATGGCATACTATTATTCCACTACTTATCGCTGTCCTCAGAAAAGCTCTTGATGAATGTGTGTGTCTCCGCAGAGGGCCAGCTGAGCCGTTTACAAGACCTTGGCTTCAGGAAAGAGGACTGCAAAAGGGCCCTGATCCACTGTAAAGGTGAGTGAGACCTTTAACACTGTTCCCCACTTGTTGTAGTATTGTCACCGTTATTTAATGAAAGGCCATATAAAGACAGACAATGCGCCCCCAGGCCAGCTGGACCAGGCTGCCACGTGGCTGCTGGAGAACGCTGAGAACATGGCGGGCCATGCCAGATCCAGGACTGAGTCCGGCTCCAGCAGCCACTCAGCTCCTCTGTCAGGGGTGGAGGTGAAGGCTGAGAGTGTGTGCATCTGTTTCATCGACGACTGTCTGGACTGTGACATACCGCTGGCTGAGCTCACCTTCTCCAGTAAGTCTCATGTACATAAGATACAGCTGCACCATCAAACGTATGATGAGGACTGGAGAATTATCTTTCTTAAAATGACAACCCGGATTATTATGATGATAATATCTGGCCCCAGTGTTTGGTGCTCAACAAACATTGCTTCTACAGTGTAATTAGGAGTCATTCTTCTGGTGTTCACTAACCGTGGCTAGTGTTGTTTAATGTTTCCATACACTGCTCCTCTTTTATTTCTCTCTCCCCACATTTCCTGTCTGAATCGCTCACAGTTGAGATAAATCCACATTGCTAAAGAAATATCTGAAGAACAAGCAAACTGTATGTTGTTTGTCAAACTTCAGTGGGGTAAATACTCCATTATCAGACTTTGGATAGTTTGGATGTTTTGAAATGTGGTAGCTACTTCTTCATACTCAGTGTATTACTACAGTAGATGGAGTTTGGAGAAACAGACAGGAGAAGAAGCACAGGAGCAAAGTAAAGTGCTACTATAGTGTATTTTAGACACCTAAAATAATTGGCATCAGTTTAGGTTTGTTTAGGTTTTTCTTACGGTCATGGAAAACCTGAGAAAGTCATGGAATTTCAAAACGGTTATTTCCAGGCTTGGAAAAGTCCTTGAAAAAAATAAAATCCCCAAAGTTTTGATAAAGTCATGTAAATGTGTTATATTCATGTGTTCATGTCGTTCATTTACGCTGAGTTTGAAATAATGAATATGCTTTTAAAAGAAAGACACTCAAAATATAAGCAGGCATACATACAGGCATCTATATAAATGTTTATTCTTTTAATCAAACTATTGCCTCATTCATTTGTGTCATTTAAGGTTTACTGTATGCTTTGTATTCTCATTGTTAGTTTAAATACTACATTTACTCACTTTTTCATGTTTACACCCAGATTTCACTAAATGTTTGGTCATGGACATTTGGTTTAAAGTCATGGAAATGCATTGGTCAAAATGTGTATGAACCCTGTGCTACATTTATAATAGTTCCCCCTCTTTACCTTGATGTCAGACAGACCTTTCTTTTTTTTTTTTTTACTCACTTTTTATTTTAGTTTTCAACAACATAACAACAGCATATATTTTCAAACAGTCACATTCTTTGTCAATGTTTCAGTTGTATGTCTTGGTACACATGATATTCAGGTACAGTGTACAACACACAGAAAGAACAACAAACATCACATGGTGGTCACTCCAAGAAAAAGAGAAAACAAAAGAGGGGGAATAAGGATAATAATAATGAAAGAGGGGATAAATAAAATAAATACAAATAATGATTTAAATAAAATAAATAATTTAAATAAGATGAAGAACCAATAATTGTCCACACCCAAGTGTAGTATTGTATGTACTATATATGCTTTCCAGGGTGTGTGTGTGTGTGTGTGTGTGTGTGTGTGTGTGTGTGTGTGTGTATAAAGAGAGTTAGCTAGAGCAGTTCTACCAGAGGGCCAAGCAACCTATAATAATCACCTCATTGTAATAATAATGGTGCGACAGGACTCCATTTACTAAATATATGCTTCTGGAGCCTTAATGAATATGTGATTTGCTCCATTTGATAGATGTCCCATACTTTTTGGATCCATATATCGTATGTTGGGGGATCTGGTTTTAACCATCTGATGGCTATACCCTTCAATGCTGCTGTTTGTAGTATGTTGAGGATATTTTTTTTGGCCCTCCCGTCCAGGCCTTCAGGTATCACTCCCAATATTGCTACTGTGGGGTCTTGTTGGATGTCTTGTTGGAATATCTCTTTGATGGCATCAAAGCCTTCCCTCCAGTATACATTTAACTTGGGGCATAGCCAGAATATGTGTGTGTGATTGGCAGCGCTAGACAGACCTTTCTGACAGGTAACCATTATCTATGCTCTCTTCAAAGCCAAATGGTTTAGTAGATAAATAACTGCACATGCAGGAAGTTGAGGATGACCAGCATGTATCTGTTTGTTATTGCAGGGCTGTATGTGCTGCAGCGCATTGGTTCCACTCAGGAAGGAAAAGCCAGCTTTACTCTGTCAGGAGACTACTACAACAGAGAGCTGTCAGGTATGATCTACTGGTGGCATCAGAGAATTGATTTAATGTTTCAATGATGTATATGGTTATCAAAATAGTGTCCTTCTCATAGTTTTGACATCAGTTTAAATGGCTCCGTGCTAAAACAAGGGATACAACCAATTATTAG
Organism: Myoxocephalus aenaeus; assembly: GCA_038501785.1. Lineage (NCBI taxonomy): Eukaryota > Metazoa > Chordata > Actinopteri > Perciformes > Cottidae > Myoxocephalus > Myoxocephalus aenaeus. The sequence goes on from JBAMJR010000040.1 coordinate 11,817,240, forward strand.
AATTCTGACAAGCTTTTCATCAACATATTGATTAGACCAATAAGCAAACTCCAGTGGTTCAACAGAAATGAGAATGTTTCATCAATGTGTGTGTGTGTGTGTGTGTGTGTGTGTGTGTGTGTGTGTGTGTGTGTGTGTGTGTGTGTGTGTGTGTGTGTGTGTGTCAGGCTGGGAGCCCTTCATCGAGCCCTGGCCCTGCTCTCTGGCCTGGCAGCAGCAGGCTGCCGGCCGTCTCCATCCTCCACGTTTCAAGATGGGGATCCGAGCCAAGCAGAGACTGGACGTCAACATCACTTCTGTCCTGCTGGGTGAGTAAAGGCTGGAGCGCGCTCCTCTACATTCTCTACACGTCCGCACATCCATCTGAACGGCATCCTGTCCGATCATTCAGTACCACTTATCTGGTCCTTCCAGAACAATACAACACCACCAAGAGCGCCTGGATAGCTGACTACTGTAAGGAGGAGGAGCACACGCCCCAGTCTTCACCCCCCCTGCCCTGGATGGGCTCCTCAGTCGACCCACCCAGCTTCGCTCAAAGTGAGTTTCAGCAACACACAGAACCACAAAGAAATCACTGGGTAGTGAGGAACTTCTTCACAAAAATACTTAAAATATCTTTTAAATTGATTTAACGGACGGCGTTAATCTTTATTTTTGTGCTAGCAGATTTCATCTTTATTATTGTCTTTGTTGTTGAAAATGCTAGTCCTAGTCAGAACAAACATGCTAACATGGCAACACCATCTGCATGCACAGTTAGTACACTCAGAAGAAAGTATGAGGTGACTATTTGTGTATCTAGCAACCTAAAAAGTACACTAAAAGATGTTACTGACGGTCTGAATTCTGGAAGTCTGGTGATAATCAATATTTTTCTTCTTGTCAACAAATCTCATGTGCAGAGCAAACAACAGTATCTGTATCCAAATGTATTTTCTCACAAATATATCTTCTTTTTCTGACCAATAGAGCCACAAAGTCCACAAACTATTAAAACACATCTAAAAGCCACACTGTTGTACTGGCTGACATGATCCTTCAGAGTTTATTTTTACTCACTCCCAACGTCCTAATGCCACAAAAAAGCCTTGTTTCTGGGGACCCGCTTATTAATAATGACAAACCATGGCGTCCCAATTCACAATAGGCCTTTTCTGTAAATCATCAGTAGCAAACTTGTGCAGGAATCAGAATTGTTTATTGCCTGGTACGTTGACCATGCGAGGAATTTGACGTGGTGAAAGGTTCATAACAATAAACATAGACATATAATAATACAAATATAATAAAAACAATAAACATGCAATAATAGATGCATAGAATGAATGTTTCTGATCATTTTTATTGCCATTTCACATCACTTATCTTGAATAGGTAAACCAGCCATTTGTTTTTTCATGTGTTATTGAAAGCATATAAGCACGAGTCTCACAGCGGAGGGAAGAAGCTGTTCTGAGGTCTGCTGGTTCATCAGTTGATACTTCTGTGTGTCTCTCCAGACAGCAGCAGGTGAACATGTTGTAGCTGGGAGGGTTTAGTCGTTTAATGTCCTTGAGCTCTTCTCAGGCTCCTCCTCTCACCAACATCCCTGATGACCAGGAGATGTACCAGTGATGCTCTGGGTGGTTTTGATCCCTGCTGTAGAGCCTCCTGTCCTGGACCGTGAACATCCCATGTCAGTTTTCATGTTTCTTTAGCTTCTCCATAAATGTTAAGACACTAGCCTTTCATATTAGATTCAATGTTAGAAGTAGGCTACATTTATCATAATCATATACATAATCAGGCTGCCTTGTGTGGCTCAAAGGTGTACTGCAGATACACAGTGGGTACGGACCCCTTTACATTTTTCACTCTGTTTCATTGCAGCCATTTGCTAAAATCAAAAAAGTTCATTTTATTTCTAATTAATGTACACTCAGCACCCCATCTTGACAGGAAAAAAAACTGAAATGTAGAGATTTTTGCAAATTTATAAAAAAAAGAAAAACTGAAATATCACATGGTCATAAGTATTCAGACCCTTTGCTCAGTATTGAGTAGAAGCCTTTTGAGCTAGTACAGCCATGAGTCTTCTTGGGAATGATGCAACACGTTTTTCACACCTGGATTTGGGGATCCTCTGCTATTCTTCCTTGCAGATCCTCTCCAGTTCCATCAGGTTGGATGGTGAACGTTGGTGGACAGACATGTTCAGGTCTCTCCAGAGATGCTCATTGGGTTTAGGTCAGGGCTCTGGCTGGACCGGTCAAGAAAGGCCACAGAGTTGTTCCCAAGCCACTCCTTTGTTATTTTAGCTGTGTGCTTAGGGTCATTGTCTTGTTGGAAGGTGAACCTTCGGCCCAGTCTGAGGTCCAGAGCACTCTGGAAGAGGTTTTCTTCCAGGATATCTCTGTACTTTGCCGCATTCATCTTTCCTTCAATTGCAACCAGTCGTCCTGTCCCTGCAGCTGAACAACACCCCATAGCATGATGCTGCCACCACCATGTTTCACTGTTGGGATGGTATTGAGCAGGTGATGAGCAGTGCCTGGTTTTCTCCACACATACCGCTTAGAATTAATGCCAAAAAGTTCAATCTTGGTCTCATCAGACCAGAGAATCTTATTTCTCATAGTCTGGGAGTCCTTCATGTGTTTTTTGGCAAACTCTATGCGGGCTTTCATATGTCTTGCACTGAGGAGAGGCTTCCGTCGGGCCACTCTGCCATAAAGCCCCGACTGGTGGAGGGCTGCAGTGATAGTTGACTTTGTGGAACTTTCTCCCATCTCCCTACTGCATCTCTGGAGCTCAGCCACAGTGATCTTTGGGTTCTTCTTTACCTCTCACCAAGGCTCTTCTCCCACGATTGCTCAGTTTGGCTGGCCGGCCAGGTCTAGGAAGAGTTCTGGTCGTCCCAAACTTCTTCCATTTAAGGATTATGGAGGCCACTGTGCTCTTAGGAACCTTGAGTGCTGCAGAAATTCTTTTGTAACCTTGGCCAGATCTGTGCCTTGCCACAATTCTGTCTCTGAGCTCCTTGGGCAGTTCCTTCGACCTCATGATTCTCATTTGCTCTGACATGCACTGTGAGGTCTTATATAGACAGGTGTGTGCCTTTCCTAATCAAGTCCAATCAGTTTAATTAAACAAAGCTGGACTCCAATGAAGGAGTAGAACCATCTCAAGGAGGATCAGAAGAAATGGACAGCATGTGAGTTAAATATGAGCGTCACAGCAAAGGGTCTGAATACTTATGACCATGTGATATTTCACTTTTTCTTTTTTAATAAATTTGCAAAAATTTCTACATTTCAGTTTTTTTCTGTCAAGATGGGGTTCTGAGTGTATTAATGTGAACTTTTTTTAGCAAATGGCTGCAATGAAACAAAGAGTGAAAAATGTAAAGGGGTCTGAATACTTTCCGTACCCACTGTATATGTTAACCGTTATATGTTAACTGTTATATACATTAACCGATGGAGCTGAGAGCCACAGAGTTTTCACAAACAGAAACACTCATTGTTGGTTTTGATATTTCTGGGGGATTTGTTGATCTTAAGAAAATCATAGAATAACACCAGATAACCTTAACGTGTCTGGTTTAGTCTGGTTGGAAGGACTTTGGTTGGTTACTTAAGTTGTGTTGCTCTTTTCTGAGCAGTCATTGGCAGAAGAGTTTTTCACTGCTTTGTTCCAGCCTTTTAAAATGATTTTTTTTTTATTTCATATGCAAGTGCTGATGACATAAGTAGCATCAACCGATCAAATGAAGTCACTCATCAGCCAAGTTCTTCTGATTCCTCAGTTGAACAGGAACCAAATAGGTTTGATATGCTGAACACATGGAAACAGAAGGGGAGCATGGATTGCACTATTCATGAACATATTGAAGTGCTGATTGCCAACACAGAGTACATGATGATGAGGATGATGAACCTCTAACCCCCCTGTGTGTTCCCTCTGCGTGTGTCTTTGTGTAGTAACTCTCTCTCTCTGCTGTCAGGTGCTCCTCTTGCTCACCTTAGAACTAGGAGCACAGCCACCTTGACCTGCCTCGAGCAGCAGACTCACTCCAGAGGTACAGTTCAGAGTTTAGTCTCCCAAACAGTCTCACTCAGCAGCACATCCAGCATCAAAGCTTTCAATCAGTCATCATCAATTGCTCCACATGGATGCTTAGACATCTGACAATGTTGTTAGGTAATATGGATCAATCCATATAGAGTGAAAAGCCTCAAATATTTCCTGCCAGAAAACTGTTTTAAAATTATGGGGTGGCTTAGGAGTTAAGACGAGCCATAGACCACCACACTTCCCAGCTTGAGTCCAACCCACTTGTGTTTCATGTCGTTCTCTTTCTTCCTTGTTCCTGGTTCATTGTTACTATCTATAGTTTTAAAATGACTATCATTAAATCTGTTCAGCCCCTGAGAGAATTAAAAAGCTGCAAGTTACCAAGTTAAAAATAAAAACAGTAGGCCGGAATATTGGGTGGCTCCTGGTAATATGCTGGTGCCAAAACCATAACACTCTGTGTATCATTGTTCATTCAAGGTTGGGTTCATTTAATGGTTCTTTCAAGGTTGGGTTCATTTAATGTTGGGTTCATTTAATGTTGGGTTCATTTAGTGTTGGGTTCTTTCAAGGTTGGGTTCATTTAATGTTGGGTTCATTCAATGTTGGGTTCATTTAGTGTTGGGTTCATTTAATGTTTCATTCAAGGTTGGGTTCATTTAATGTTGGGTTCATTTAATGTTGGGTTCATTTAATGTTGGGTTCATTTAGTGTTGGGTTCATTTAGTGTTGGGTTCATTTAGTGTTGGGTTCATTTAATGTTGGGTTCATTCAGGGTTGGGTTCATTTAATGTTGGGTTCATTTAAGGGTTCATTCAAGGTTGGGTTAATTTAATGTTGGGTTCATTCAATGTTGGGTTCATTTAGTGTTGGGTTCATTTAATGTTTCATTCAAGGTTGGGTTCATTTAATGTTGGGTTCATTTAATGTTGGGTTCATTTAATGTTGGGTTCATTTAATGTTGGGTTCATTTAGTGTTGGGTTCATTTAGTGTTGGGTTCATTTAGTGTTGGGTTCATTTAGTGTTGGGTTCATTTAATGTTGGGTTCATTTAAGGGTTCATTCAGTATTGGGTTAATTTAATGTTTCATTTAATGTTGGGTTAATTTAATGTTGGGTTCATTCAGTGTTGGGTTAATTTAATGTTTCATTCAAGGTTGGGTTCATTCAAGGTTGGGTTCATTCAGTGTTGGGTTCAAGTCAAATTTCAAACTTTAAGCCTCATCTTTCTTAGCTCGCTTCATGGAATGTACCCCAAATCAAAGAAAGAACATATTTAACAATACAAATCACATCTAAACCATATTCCTCACTGATCACTTGTGACTCAGTAGTTACCTTTATCAATGATAGACTTCAGTCAAGTAGCTAAAGCACATTTCTCTCACCAAGGTTTTGTGAAGTTGGACCATAGTGTTGCATTAGTTGTAGTTTATTCCAACTCTACAGTTATAAAGTGGAGAGCCAGCTACAGCAGGCCTACCTCTCATAGTTGAGAAGATGGTTCTAGAAATTCAGTTACATCTGCTTCACAACTGACTGACTGTATATTCAGTGGTGTGGTGATGACTACAGTCTGGATAGCTTTATATACCTAGCGTATAAAGTGTGTGTGTCATGAATAGGACTAGAATTTTCTGGCATTTTGTAAAATCAGTAATAATCCAGTGTGAGGGTAAGTATAGAGCAAAATGCTGTATACGGTAGCATTGTGTACAGTTTACTGTTAGTGACCTTGAGGAACATCATCTGTGATCTACAAATTGCCATTGATCTCTAAATCCTCTATGTTGATGTGAAAAACATGAAAAATGAGCACTAGACAAGCCAATTATAACTGCTATACTGTTATAATTGCAAGTATGACTTTTAAAGGGGTACTCCAGTGATCTCTATGAAGTTGAGGGCACATTTAAGAAGTAATCGCCCCCAGTATGGGAGAGGAACACCCCTAGTTCATGAAGAAAGCTTTGTGTTCGGTTTGCTGTTTGTGATCTCCTACCCGAGTTATTGTCTCAGGGCCTCTAGAGCCACAGAGGATACGATACAGCTGTTTTCACAGGTTGACTAGTTGTCTTTGTCACTTCTAAGTTCCCCTTTTAAAGGAAAGCATTCCAAGGCACCTGTGCCCTCTCTGCTTGTTAGGTCTCACAACCCAAGAAGAAAGCAAGCGCATGACCATACACTACTAAAGTTAATAATAATAATAAAGACCAAGCGTACTCGACTTCTCTCTAATTCAGCTTTCATGTGTGCTTCTAGCCGATGTCAAGCTGTCCAAGAGGAGGCAGCCATTTGTGCCATACGCTCTGCGCAACCACACAGGATGCACCATGTGGTTTGCCACTCTGACTACAACCCCCACAAGGTAGGTGCCGCCGTGGGTGGGTTAGGAAGCAATGTACATAAGCTCTGACAATATTTCGTTTTTATTTCTGGTATGAAGATGTGTAGAATAAGTGATATTACTGTGTAACTTCAGAGTGAGAGGCTTCACAGCGCACACTTTCAACATTTATTTGAAACTCACCTCAAATAAATGTCTCCACATGTTCCCCACAGGGTGGCGCTGTCTCACAGCAGTAGTGCAGACTCCATCTCAGAGGTCCATGGTCAAGGGACTGATGACACTCACAATGTCAGCCAGTGGAGGGAGGTGCTGCCTGGAGAGGAGATTCCTTTTGAGTTTGAAGCCCGCGAGAAACTCCGCCACCGGTACAGATCTGAGTCACATTCACAGCGCCTGTGGATTGTGTTCAATGAATATGAACATGTTTATGAAACTGATTTGATTGGCCATCGTTCTTACTGGTTTGATTACATTTAACTCGGCAGTAATTGTGGTGAACCTGGAATGTCGTTATGAATAGACGTCTGCTCTCTTATCAGGTCCTGTCACATTAGTCTCTTACTTCTGTGTTTCTCCTTCTCGGTTCTACTTTAAAATGTTCTACATCAGCTTGATTGCAGGGATTTGTTATCAAAGTCAATACGACTGATGGCTAAAATGAACCCCAGGATATTAATAATATACACAAATGTATGTTCCTGTGAAGCTGACATCCGTTACTCTATATATTTGTGTTGATGTTCGAGTGATGACTGATGAACTGCACATAGGCCAAAGAACCTCTGCAGCAATCTGGGTTCCCTCTGCGCAGTGCTTTGGCTTGTAGACGCAGTCTAGTGTAATGATTGAGTGACGGTGAATTGTGCATTCAGTAGATAATGAGTATTTATCACTGCTCCTCTGCAGACACACTCATGAGCTGAAGCTGCACCAGCTGCTGGTGCGGGTGTGTGGATGGGAGCAAGTCAAGCCGGTGTCTGTGGACAAAGTGGGCGTTTTCTTCCGTTACGCAGCTCCGGACAGAAACAACTCGTCCAATACTGTGAGCACGAGTCCAAAAGTCCAAATCAACATTCCTGTTCATAATGTTTCTGATGAATTGGCCCAGATTTGATGTGAACTTTTGTTTTTCTCCTACTTTTCCACAGGTTGGCAGTCCTATTAGCAGAACCAACATCATCCACCCGCATGTTTATGTGAGTTTCTAAATAGTGAGCCGTCTGAGTGAGCATATGCTGCATCAGTAGCAGCTGTAACACTCATTATACACCAGGAAACAGCTAAAATAAAGAACATGAAAGTATGAAGATCTTTCAAGGTTCAAATAATGTTTAGCGTGAACTAATAAAGGCCCGTATAGTACATTGAGTGGAGATGGAATTACCTATATTATAAAAGTTTAGCATAAACTTGGCCACACAATGTACATTTACACAGCACTAATTCAGCACAACAGTCATGAGTCAACCATCATCTCCTGTTGCTTTTCAACGTCATTAAGTTGTTGTCATTGAAACTTAACATCTCCTGCAGATGTTTAAAATGATATACCAGAAAAGAGATGATTTAGGTCTGCACCTGAGGAGTATTTTCATTATGGTTTAATATGGAGATTATAGTTTTTTGTGGTAAGAAGCTGGAGCTAGGGAATGTTTTTGGCTTGAAGAATTATTTAAATGTTGGATTCAAATATTTTTTTTCTAGAGATCTACTAAGCAATTAGGTGCCCAATTATTTCAGCTCTAAAAAAGATTAAGCCCTTCAAGCCGCTGTAAGGTATTTATTATAAAACATCTGTGCTTTCCTTGGTAGCAGCTGGATTTAAAAAGCTTGATATAGTTGTAGAGGAGAGAGAGTGTACTCTGATGTACTGATGGAGTTAATGTACATACTGAAAGTATCAAGACTTCAGGTGAACATTTAGATTGACAGCAACATCCAAACAGGCAGGTGTCTTACTAAAATACTGTATGATGCTAATAAAACAGGGACATTGGGGAAAAAAGGACTGTCTCTTGATGATGATGATGATTCAAATGAAAGCCTTGTTGAATGTCTCTGAAACGGCACACTCCCTTATCGGGATGGGGCGATGTAGGATTTTATCACAAATTGCAGTTAAAAGAATCGCTGACAATAAATTGATTGAGATTAATTTCTATGATCGCAAATGTCGTACAAAAATATAAAGTCTGAGTTTTAAAACACAAGAGTTATCATGTGAGAAAGAACAGACTCGCATTTTTTTAAAATATTTATTCATCCGTTATTTGTGCAGGTGAACCTTAGGATCTGATTATCTTATTTAAGATTGTTTGATTGTTTTTCAGTAAGACGAAATGTGTCCTAACTGTAATGAACTAAAAACAGCAATTGTAGTTAAAGGTAAAGTGATTCCAGTATGTTTTACTGCAATTTTAAGAGTTTTAATCATATTTTGATCATTAATGAGATTATATTGTGAAGCACAATTGTTTTGGCCAGGATAATCACGGCATGACATTTCTTTATCGTCCCTTGGACCCCTCAGTTCTCGGCCCTGCCTCCAGTCAGAGTGGTCTTCTCCATCACGATGGAGGGCAGTGCCAGGAAGGTCATCACTGTTCGCTCTGCCCTCATGGTGAAGAACCGGCTGGATGTTCCTATGGAGGTCAGACTGGACAGCCCCTCTGCTCCTGACAGTAAGACTGCTCCCTTTTAGGTCCATTGATTGATATTGAGCGATATGTATTCAAAAGTCAAGTACATGTAGAGACAGTTTGTTTTATTTTTATTATCTTATTACGTTTCAATTTAATGAAGCCGACTGTGTCTCTGTGTTGACAGAACCAGTGGTGTTGCCTCCGATCCTTCCCGGCCAGGCCTTGGCCGTCCCACTCCACCTTACATCCTGGAGGCTGCAGGCTCGGCCCAAAGGCCTGGGCTTGTTCTTCTGTAAGGTTCCCATCCACTGGACCAGCGTGGAGCGGCCCGGAGACATCAGCAGCAGCAAGAGGGAGTGTCAGTCAGCAGACTTTGACGACAGCCTCAAGCGCAACTTCAGGTAAAGTCAGCCGGACATTTAGTTCTGGGTTCTTCCTCATATCTGGGACCGTTCTCCTCATCGCTCTGTCTCTCGCAGGTTCTGTGTGGTCATCAAAAAGGAGAACTACCCGGATCAGCAGCCTGCCAAGACGGTTTCTGGCAGCACCAAGCAGATCTATCGACAGCCAGGCCACACCATCTACCTGCTGCCCACCATGGTGCTGGCCAACCTGCTGCCCTGTGACCTCAACTACTACATCAAAGGAACGTCCATCAAAGGGGCCCTGAAGCCGGGAAAAGAGGCCGTGCTTCACGCTGCCGACACCTCGCAGAACATGGAGCTAGGTCAGGGCTTGCCCAAAGTCTTTCACTGGCTGGGGTTTCCACATTTTCCCTGTTCTCACTGCTCGTGTTCATGGTGTATGTCCTCCAGGAGTCCTGCTGGAGAGCTTCCCTGTGTGCAAAGAGCTGCTGATTCCACCTGGCACTCAGAACTATGTGGTACGCATGAGGCTGTATGACACCAACAAACATCTGCTCTGCCTCACCATCCGCATCGTCCTGCGAGCACAGGGCGCCCTGAAGATCCTGATTTCTGCCCCCTACTGGCTGATAAACAAGACTGGTAAAGTTTTTGTTGTTGTTATAAACTTCAGTTGTACATTTTACAGAAAAGAAGAAAAAAACAGTCATTGTTCAAGGAACTTTATCATTCCATGAAGCCACCTTTCTCCCGCAGGTCTGCCGTTAATCTTCCGTCAGGACAATGGCAAAGCTGATGCTGCAGGCCAGTTTGAGGAGCACGAGTTGGCCCGAAGCCTCAGTCCGTTACTCTTCTGCTACACTGACAAGGAGCAGCCTGCTATGTAAGTGTATGAGAGACCAGATCACTCTGTTCCTGAGCGTCTAGAACAGGGGTGGGCAATTCATTTTCCCAAGGGGCCACATGAGAAATTTGGATCGTTGTGGAGGGCCGAACCAATAGTCTGAACTTAATTCAATTAACTCAATATTAATGTTATTACTTTATTAAAAAGCTGTAAATTATATGGTTTTGAGCTGCTACTGGTAAGAATACATGTTACAATAAGGCTATGAAAATAAGTAAAAAAATGTAATTTCATTTTTAAAGATTTTTTTAAACCTTACCTTAAATATGTATGTTGAAGACCAGCAATTTATTAACTTTAAACAAAAGCAATAAGTGCTTTTGATGTTTTCCAGTTCAGTTGTTCTTACTCAGAGAAAAGTCCAGTCTGTGTTGGCTTGAACAAGAGCATGAAGTCTGGTGGAATGAGGTCAGCTGACAGGTATCAGTGAGAGGATCTGATCTGTTGAACTTCATCACTAGAATGTTTGTTCTCATGTGTAGGTAAATGGACCCGTACTTGTATAGCGCCTTTCTAGTCTTCCAACCACTCAAGGCGCTTTAACACTACATGACACCATTCACACACTGATGATAGGAGCACCATGCAAGGAGCCACATCAGATTGTCCAAGCATTCATACACCGTAGACGCAGCTACGGGAGCAATTTAGGGTTAAGTGTCGTGCTCAAGGACACATCGACATGGTCTAGCGGAGCCGGGGATCGAACCGCCGATCCTCTGATTGAAGGACGACCCTGCTCACCACTGAGCCACAGTCGCCCCCAGGTAGATCCAAAGAGAACCAACATCTTCTGAGCAGGCCTCCTCATGTGAGGAAAGTTCTCCTCTTTGAGAGAAGAGTAAAGATCCAGAAGTGATCCTTGGGAGGCGGGGGTCTCGCGGCAGCACCCGCTGCTCGCTGAGAACAGAAACTGCATAACAATACGCTTTCACTTCAGTCTCCAAGTCGACAGCACTGCCCGTCGTGAGGCTGCGTAAGCGCGCGCGTGCACACATAAATAAATCGCCTTCAAAGTAAAAGCAGTGACGTTTGTATTGCATTCATGGCGTGCACCTTATTTATTTTTCATTTTTGATTGACCTCAGACTGGGAGTGCCCGCGGGCCGTAAGATGCCTAGGTCTGGTCTAGAATGTCTTGGCTAGCGAGCAATGTTCTAAACAGACGTCCTTCTGGTGTTTTTATTGTAAATGATGCACACACACACACACACACACACACACACACACACACACACACACACACACACACACACACACACACACACACACACCGCGATGGCGTGCCTGTGGTTTAGTGTCTGTCACGTTGACATGTGCACAGGATATAATCCCCAACCATCCACTCTACCTCTGTCCTTACGTTCCATCTTTCCCTGTCTGTCTTGATCCCAGGTGTACCATGCGCATCGGGAAAGGGATCCACCCAGACGGAGTTCCAGGCTGGTGCCAGGGCTTCTCCCTGGACGGAGGGAGTGGAGTCAGGGCAGTGAAGGTTATCCAGCACGGGAACAGGCCTGGCCTCATATACAACATAGGCAAGTTGGTAGAAATGGAAAGCACTAACCAAACTAGTGTGATAATCCGATTCCCAGGATGGGCCCTGATCCTGATCGTTGTATGCATTGTGTCTCATTTTGCAAAGGCATATATATACGAGGTAATCTATTATAATGTATTCATAGCCTTTCATCAGGACTCCAGTTGTATATTCTCCCTTCTCTGGATGCTTTGACTGTAAGGTCTGGTTCATCACTGCAGCTTCTCTTTTACCATTATGGATCATGTTTTTTGCACTGAATCTACATTAACAATGTGGCACCTAGATGCTCTTCTGGCATAAAGCAGCTCTCTGTCACATTGCATGTGGATGCATGTAGCAAAGATATCTAGACATTTCTTCTCCAACAAAATGTTGCAACTGTCACATTATCAATAAAATGTCTGATCAACACAGGCATCAGCGTGCGGAAAGGAAAAGGACGCTACAGGGACACTCACATCGTGACCTTTGCCCCACGCTACCTGCTGGACAACCGCTCCACACACAAACTGGCCTTCGCTCAGAGAGAGTTTGCAAGAGGAAAGGTGAGAACTGAGAGCAGCACCCCGGAGGACCTTTGTTTCATACCTCCGAAACTGTCCCTGTCGCTTAGGGGACAATAAATGCAACCCGGCAGAACGTCGTTAGTCATTAGTGGATATTTGTTGTAGGGTACGGCCAACCCTGAGGGGTACATCTCCACCTTGCCCGGCTCCAGCGTCGTCTTCCACTGGCCCCGCAACGACTACGACCAGCTGCTGTGTGTGCGCCTCATGGACACGCCCAACTGCACCTGGTCTGGAGGCTTTGAGGTCAACAAGCCCAAGTCCTTTCACGTCAACATGAGGTGAGCTACACATGTACATACACTCTTGAGCACCATCGTTTCATCTCAGTAGCTTTACTATGGTCGTAATGAAGTAAGGTTTTTACTCATTGTATTATGACGTCATGGGGTTGAAAATGGAGGTTGAAGTGTGACGCTCATTTCCTCATTTCAAAGCTTGACCTTCCTAACATGTCCATCTGGATCATACATAGTTACTCTTCATTGTCTGCTAAGATTATTGTGATTATTATTTACTGTGTAATATTTGATCTTGGCCTAGATGTTGTTTTGCTGCCGTTTCTTTTCCATGCTGTACCCAAAACAAATTCCACCTTTTAGATCACAATTAGGTCACGTTTTCCCTGAAGCAAAGGGAAGTATTTGACAGGTTTTAAGTGGATCTTGATTTGAACAGGGACACACTGGGGAACTGTTTCTTTCTGCGGACAGAGATCACCCTGAAGGGAGCCACCTACCAGATCTCCTTCTCTGACGCCGACCAGCTGCCTGCACCCTTCCGCATCGACAACCTCTCTGAGGTGAGCCACAGCAGCATGAGCTGGGACTGCCCTCTCCATGAAATAATCATTATGGGCATACCCTCAAAGACATTCATTATGCTGTACACACCAAAAGTAGTTAAGCGTTGTGAAGAATGATAAAACTGATCTCAAGAGATAACTTACTGAGTACAGTGAATGGATTCCTTTGTTTGAATCCCTCCAGGTGCCCATCCAGTTCTGGCATCATGGTGTGGCTGACATCAGGCTGCAGACTGAGGTGAAGGCCGGCTCAGTGCTGGACTACGCCTGTGATGAGCCCACCCTGCCCCCCTACCTCACGCTGACTGTGAAGGGAGCCGGATCCTCAGAGGTCACGTCTGACATGAACTTCTTCAGAGAATACAACAAGCTCTACTACGAGAACTTCATCTACATCGCAGCCACACACACCTTCTCCCCGTATGGACCAACAACATGACCAATGCATAATGTGAGGTAGTCGTCACGTTTTCTATGCAACAGTTAAAGCGGCATCTTTTTCTTGCTGCAGGAATGTTGAGAAGAGACCTGTTGGGAAGAAGCGTCTGGTGAGTCGTGCTGAACTGGTTCTGGATGTGGACACCAAGACTCAGCGGGTCATTCTGAAGAAGAAGGTACAGTTGTTCGGTTAAAATGACCCGGTGATGAAAAAAGAATGGACTGTTGAAATAGTCATTATCCTGCAAGTTTAGAGAGGAAAAGCGAACACTGAGTTAATCTATTGTCAGTTGAGTTGAAAGAATAATCATCATTTTGATAATTGATGAAGTCAAGCACGTGCCATGTGAGCATGTAATGTACCTCAGCGGTCCCCAACCTTTTTTGCACCATGGACCGGTTTCGTGTCAGACAATATTTTCACGGACCGGCCTTCACGGTGTGGGCGATAAATATGACGTAATACATCGATACGACCGGCATAAAGACAATAATAAAGTGCTTAAAAATACAACTCACCATTACGCCGAATTAGTGGGAGCCTGAGCCTGTTTCTCTGCAAGGAGCCGGGTCGGGGTGATGGAGACACCCGACGTGTGTTCTGTATATCCGGTCTGCTCCGTAACTTAGACCTTTATGTCCAGTCTACTCTGTGAAGCGGGGTTTAAGTTACAAAGACAGGATGTTGGAAATGGAGGCAGGGTTTGCCTTGATTTTAGACCAGAACACCGGCAGAGTTGAAACAGACTTTTAAGTTTTGTTTTTGGGGTAATGTATCACGTGACCTCTTGACATGTGCTTTCCATAACCTCTTGACATGGGTCAAGAGGCTCAGACGGCACAGACGGATGTATCCGGTCATTTTTCAAAATAAAACAACTTCCAAACTTTTCTTTTCTTTTTTTTTTTCATTCATTCTTTCTGTGCGGCCCGGTACCAAGGGACCCACGGACCGGTGGTTGGGGACCGCTGATGTACTTCCTCTGCTTTATATGATCTCCTTAGGCTCAGGAAAATGATCAGCAATTTTACCAGAATCGTCTGACATTTTATAGACTCAAAGACTAACTGATTATCAAAATAAATTCCTATGATATTGTACACCATTGTGAACATATTCATCCATTGATGGAAAAAGCATTGAGACAAAGTCCATTTAATAGGTGTGCTGTAAGTTACCTTGTCCTCTGATCATGGTGCAGGAGCCGGGGAAGCGCTCCCAGCTGTGGAGGATGACGGGGACCGGCATGCTGTGTCATGAAGGCTCGTCTCCACCGCAGAGCAAGCCGGCTCAGCCACGCCCACTGGACTCCTCGCTGGTCATGGATATTGCAGGGCTAGCAGCTGTCAGTGACAACAGGTTGGTGCTGTGTGCAGCTGTAGTGAGTCTATACGCTCAACACACATGCTTCTCTCAGGACTAGTTTACAGTCAGTTGTGGACATCTATCATGGACAATTTGAATTTGAGAGGTGTCTCTGTCTCTCCCAGTTTTGAACCGCTGATGCTGAGGAGGCCGGACTCCCGCCGCAGCACCACCCAGACGTGGTATTTCAGCTCAGGCATGCTGACCTGTGGCCTGCCCCGGCTGGTAGTGCAGGTGGGTGTGCACCAAGGAGCTCCTCTCCTCTATGCACCTCTGTGGACTTCAGAGTCCTGAGTGTTGGAGCTGTTGACACTCACATACTGTATGTTCTTCAGTTTAGTTTCATTATGTATGACTTGTACTCTTCAGGTGAAGGGTGGGACAGCAGGCCTGTATGATGGAGCAGAGGTGGTCCTGGGACCAGACTCGGGGCTGGAGGAGCCCGGCCCCGAGCAGCAGTTCATCAATCAGAAGATGAGACCTGGTTCTGGCGTGCTGTCGGTCCAGGTGCTGCCAGATGGACCCACGCGTGTCCTGCAGGTGAAAACACAAGCCAGTAAAACTCGTCGTAGCATTGAATACTGAGCAGCAGGTGTATTGTTTTGGTGAATCAATGAAAGTTAGTTTAATTTGACCAAAATCTATTATAACCTGACGTCTTTAAGTCAAAGGAAAGTTGCAGGTCCATGTGCTGTAACAGAAAATATAAAAAGCAGCTAAAGGTGACTAATCTCACGTGAAAGAGACGACCCACACTGCTCTACCTTTATATCCCTGTGATGAAACCAGGGGTTTTAAAACCCAGTTTCTGAACCAGGATTCAAAGATGGTGATGTCCAAAATGTTTTCACGATATAGATCATGTCATATGAAAAAAAATTATGTTTTTTTAAACTCTTGTGTGAATTAAATACTTGACAAATAAATAAGTATTTTTCTCACTTAATTCAAACTTGCAAAATAATCCGATTTTTTGAGTAATGTGAGTTTGTACAGTATGTGCTTGTTATTATCAATTTAGCTGAAATGATTGTGAATCACATGATCTCGATATGAGTTCATCATGATATGATACCATTGAAAGATGACAAATTATCAGATAGAATTATGGCTCAGTCCTTGTTTAAGTACATAAGCAACATGGAAGAAGATGAACATTCATAAGAGCCGATGGCAACACCACCAACACAAAATAACACCTGTCGTTACAAGTCTCTGTGACTTAAGTCTTAAGTTACTTGACAACTTTAGTTTAGTAAAACACAATGTAATGAACTGACTGAAATTACTTGTTTGATGATTTGTGGTTTTGAATATTTCAGTAAATATTGTGATTTAGCAGCATCAAGTATTATAGTAGAACTACTGCAGATTTGTCCACATTGCTTCCACATACTTCAATATATTACAAAGTTTGAATGCACTTTCTATCTTTAGTATTTCTCTGCTTGTGTACACAACATCTGATGCTATCTACTGTTAATTACGGTCATGGTGAACCTTACAGGCGTGTGTTTGTTTGTAGATCAGTGACTTCAACCAGAGGAGAATGATCCGGAGCTCTTCCTCCACGGAACAGGAACGGGGCAAAGAGGATGTAAAGAAGAAAGAGCCGGAGCAGGAGCTGGAGGTACCAGGAACTATTTTACATGCACAATAGCTTGTCATTGACATTCATGTCTGGCAAATCACATGACAGGTTCATTCAGGATATTTTCAATCACATCTGTTGGACAATACTCCTGTACTCGTGCCAGGTGCTGAAGCAGTCCCACAGTGATCTTCACTGTCCTCTGACGTCTGCTCGCTCTTCATTCACAGGTGTTGGTGAACCTGGAGGAGGGGGTGGGCGTGTCTCTGGTCAACAAGGTTCCTGAGGAGCTCGTGTTCACTACGCTGTCTGGCATAGATGTCCACTTCACCCGCACTGCTGCCAACGAGGTGTTAGAGCTCAGCATTCAGAACATCCAGGTGAGCGCTATTCAGTAATAATTTCATTCAAAAGTAGTTTTGAATGAACCACTGTGCTGGTATGATCCAGAAGCCTCTTGTGAATTATTTTCATCCCCGCTTATTTACATGACCTGTCCCTCATGGAATTATTCAAACACAACGAAACCAAACATTCCCGCATCTAACAGCACAAAACGTAAATGTCAACCAACAAAAACATAAACCTCCCACAATTAACGCTCTCGGAAAAACAACAAATATACAAACACAGACACAATACACGGATCCAAACAAGATAACATCTATATGAGGGACAAACTCTGTATATTTGATCCAGTTCACAAATCAATAGTCTGCAATCCATAAACAACTGTGATTAATCTATAATGTGTTAGTTTTCTCCTCCTATCCACTACTTTAAAAACATATTCAGAAATGCAAAATACATGATCAAAAAGGTATTTATTCAAAGCTCCATTCTCAATGGCTATCACATATAATCCAGGAGCAGAACCTTCTTCACACAATAACTATTCCAGTGTTTCAGTGGAGAGTGTTGTGTGAATACTTGGTCCTTCGTGTTCTGGTCGTCAGGTGGACAACCAGCTGCTGGGTACCACCCAGCCTGTGATGCTGTGTGTGACTCCCAGCTCCAGCGACAGCGGCGTCAGCGACAGCGGCCCGGCCCTGCAGGTCAACTCGGTCAAGGTTCCCAGCAGCCTCATGCTCACCGATCTCTTCAAGGTGAGCGTCACACGCTGAATCACACACATTACTTTTGTTTCCAGATCAGCACCAGATAATTCCTGTTTTCTTGAAGCTAGACTGTTTTAGTTAGCCAGAGACCGTGAGGTACTGAAATCAACCGACTCATGATGTCACCGTGATGTGTTCACAGCACCTCATGGTGACGGCCCGGCGCTTCACCGTCATCATCGAGGAGAAGCTGCTGCTCAAGCTGCTCAGCTTCTTTGGCTACGGACAGACAGAAGCTGGTGGGTCATCACTTGAACGTCATTGTTAATATGTTTGTGATGCTGTGAGTGAGAAGGTGGTTCTCACTCAAATATATATCTAACTGTAATGAATGCAGAGCTGGAGAAGTTGGATGAAAACATTTATGAGAGGCCCAACGAGAACGCAGGACCTCCCAAACGGTACTACTTTGAGAACCTGAAGATCAGCCTTCCTCAGGTCAAACTGAGTGTCTTCACCTCTCACAAGCTGCCTCCTGATCTCAAGGTAACCAAACATGACACAGCATCTGCCTTTGTGCTGCCCCGCTTCATAAATCTCCATCTAGCTGATGCAGAGTAACGACCCCTTTCATAGAGAGCAGCATCTCGCCTTCTATGAACTCCAATGACCATGTTCATCATTGTTTTTCAAGAAAGTGATTGAGATCCAGCACGCAACTCCACCTGAAACCCCTCTCCTTCCTTTATAGGACCCAGTAAAGTCATTTCTGAGTGCAGAAGTATTCATAGTTGATATCAATAAACATGTAATCATTAAGGTGTTGTTGCAGATGGCGTGTTTTGCTGAAAAATACGTATTGTACATAAGAACAACATTATTACAGACATATATTTTAAATGTGAAAGGAATTTACAATAATAGAACATTAAAACTTGGGCTGACATGTAGCAAATGCATAGCATCACTTAACCTGTTGGATTAGATTTGGGAAAAAGTAATTTGAGACATTTTCCACATGATATTCAACTGTGACCATTTGAAGGCTCTAGCAATGTGCATAGGGGATGTTTTGATACATTTTAAGGGATTCTTATAAGAATCAAGCTCTGGTAAAAATAGATTTGAGTTGTCATTTCTGTGCATCTATGCACACAGAAATGTCATGGCTTCCTGTTACCACATGATGTCTCTCTGTTACTTCCTGTTACCACATGATGTCCCTCTGTTACTTCCTGTAACCACATGATGTCCCTTCCTTTTACCACATGATGTCCCTTCCTTTTACCACATGATGTCTCTCTGTTACTTCCTGTTACCACATGATGTCCCTCTGTTACTTCCTGTTACCACATGATGTCCCTCTGTTACTTCCTGTAACCACATGATGTCCCTCTGTCACTTCCTGTTACCACATGATGTCCCTCTGTTACTTCCTGTAACCACATGATGTCCCTCTGTTACTTCCTGTAACCACATGATGTCCCTCTGTTACTTCCTGTAACCACATGATGTCCCTCTGTCACTTCCTGTTACCACATGATGTCCCTCTGTTACTTCCTGTAACCACATGATGTCCCTCTGTCACTTCCTGTTACCACATGATGTCCCTCTGTTACTTCCTGTAACCACATGATGTCACTTCCTGTTACCACATGATGTCCCTCTGTCACTTCCTGTTACCACATGATGTCCCTCTGTTACTTCCTGTAACCACATGATGTTACTTCCTGTAACCACATGATGTCACTTCCTGTTACCACATGATGTCCCTCTGTCACTTCCTGTTACCACATGAAGTCCCTCTGTTACTTCTTGTGATCACATGATGTCCCTCTGTCACTTCCTGTTACCACATGAAGTCCCTCTGTTACTTCTTGTGATCACAGGATGTCCCTCTGTCACTTCCTTTTACCACATGATGTCTCTCTGTTACTTCCTGTTACCACATGATGTCCCTCTGTCACTTCCTGTTACCACATGATGTCTCTCTGTTACTTCCTGTTACCACATGATGTCCCTCTGTCACTTCCTGTTACCACATGATGTCCCTCTGTCACTTCCTGTTACCACATGATGTCTCCCTGTTACCACATGATGTCTCTCTGTTACTTCCTGTTACCACATGATGTCCCTCTGTCACTTCCTGTTACCACATGATGTCTCTCTGTTACTTCCTGTTACCACATGATGTCCCTCTGTTACTTCCTGTTACCACATGATGTCCCTTCCTTTTACCACATGATGTCACTCTGTTACTTCTTGTGATCACATGATGTCCCTCTGTCACTTCCTTTTACCACATGATGTCACTCTGTTACTTCTTGTGATCACATGATGTCCCTCTGTCACTTCCTTTTACCACATGATGTCACTCTGTTACTTCTTGTGATCACATGATGTCCCTCTGTCACTTCCTGTTACCACATGATGTCTCTCTGTTACTTCCTGTTACCACATGATGTCCCTCTGTCACTTCCTGTTACCACATGATGTCTCTCTGTTACTTCCTGTTACCACATGATGTCCCTTCCTTTTACCACATGATGTCACTCTGTTACTTCTTGTGATCACATGATGTCCCTCTGTCACTTCCTTTTACCACATGATGTCACTCTGTTACTTCTTGTGATCACATGATGTCCCTCTGTCACTTCCTTTTACCACATGATGTCTCTCTGTCACTTCCTGTTACCACATGATGTCCCTCTGTCACTTCCTGTTACCACATGATGTCCCTCTGTTACTTCCTGTTACCACATGATGTCCCTTCCTTTTACCACATGATGTCACTATGTTACTTCTTGTGATCACATGATGTCCCTCTGTCACTTCCTTTTACCACATGATGTCTCTCTGTTACTTCCTGTTACCACATGATGTCCCTCTGTTACTTCCTGTTACCACATGATGTCCCTCTGTCACTTCCTGTTACCACATGATGTCCCTCTGTCACTTCCTGTTACCACATGATGTCCCTCTGTCACTTCCTGTTACCACATGATGTCCCTATGTTACTTCCTGTTACCACATGATGTCCCTCTGTTACTTCCTGTTACCACATGATGTCCCTCTGTTACTTCCTGTTACCACATGATGTCTCTCTGTTACTTCCTTTTACCACATGATGTCCCCTGTTACTTCCTGTTACCACATGATGTCCCCTGTTACTTCCTGTTACCACATGATGTCCCTCTGTTACTTCCTGTTACCACATGATGTCCCTCTGTTACTTCCTGTTACCACATGATGTCCCTCTGTTACTTCCTGTTACCACATGATGTCCCTTCCTTTTACCACATGATGTCACTCTGTTACTTCTTGTGATCACATGATGTCCCTCTGTCACTTCCTTTTACCACATGATGTCACTCTGTTACTTCCTGTTACCACATGATGTCCCTTCCTTTTACCACATGATGTCACTCTGTTACTTCTTGTGATCACATGATGTCCCTCTGTTACTTCCTTTTACCACATGATGTCCCTCTGTTACTTCCTGTTACCACATGATGCCCCTCTGTTACTTCCTGTGATCACATGATGTTACTTCCTGTTACCACATGAGGTCACTCTGTTTCCCTGTGATGCCAAATGTTCTCTATTTCGTCATATTGTCACACATCATAATTGATGATTTCTACAATCAAGGAAAAAAAGCTGCCCTGCCTTCCAATGTTTTCTCATGTGGATGTTTGCTTGTCACTGTAGGCCCTGAAAGGCACCTTGGGCTTTCCTCTGGTTCGCTTTGAGGATGCGGTCATCAACATGTACCCGTTCACCAGAGTGCACCCCTACGAGACCCAGGAGATCCTCATCAACGACATCCTCAAGCACTTCAGAGAGGTAAGAGAGTTTGGAAGTGCTGCTGTGAATTTATTTACCTCTGTCTCGTCTGAAAAGTTCTCTACATTATCAGAGATTCTCAATACACAAAGCACATTCACCGCAGCTGTTTAGTCATTCCAAATAGTTTTTCAGTGTTGTAGCATTTGTGACTTTGTTGGTCAGACGTTTCAGCAAAGCCTTGTTTTTCTGAGTTAGAGTCGTGATAAGTTGTCAAGATATTGTTGTTTATAGTGCTTTTATGATGAAGCTCTGGGAGATATAATCCCTCCAGCGTGTCCTCGGTCTTCTCCGGGGTCTCCTACCAGTTGGACGTGCCTGGAAAACCTCTAATGGGAGGCGTCCAGGAGGCATCCTGACTAGATGCTGAACCACCTCAGCTGACTCCTTTCAACACGAAGGAGCAGCGGCTCGACTCCAAGCTCCTCCTGATGTGCGAGCTCCTTACCCTATCTCTAAGGCTGAGCCCTACAGAGGAAACTCATCTCCTTACCCTATCTCTAAGGCGGAGCCCTACAGAGGAAATTCATCTCCTTACCCTATCTCTAAGGCTGAGCCCTACGGAGGAAACTCATCTCCTTACCCTATCTCTAAGGCTGAGCCCTACGGAGGAAACTCATCTCCTTACCCTATCTCTAAGGCTGAGCCCTACAGAGGAAACTCATCTCCTTACTCTATCTCTAAGGCTGAGCCCTACAGAGGAAACTCATCTCCTTACCCTATCTCTAAGGCTGAGCCCTACAGAGGAAACTCATCTCCTTACCCTATCTCTAAGGCTGAGCCCTACAGAGGAAACTCATCTCCTTACCCTATCTCTAAGGCTGAGCCCTACAGAGGAAACTCATCTCCTTACCCTATCTCTAAGGCTGAGCCCTACGGAGGAAACTCATCTCCTTACCCTATCTCTAAGGCTGAGCCCTACAGAGGAAACTCATCTCCTTACCCTATCTCTAAGGCTGAGCCCTACAGAGGAAACTCATCTCCTTACCCTATCTCTAAGGCTGAGCCCTACGGAGGAAACTCATCTCCTTACTCTATCTCTAAGGCTGAGCCCTACAGAGGAAACTCATCTCCTTACCCTATCTCTAAGGCTGAGCCCTACAGAGGAAACTCATCTCCTTACCCTATCTCTAAGGCTGAGCCCTACAGAGGAAACTCATCTCCTTACCCTATCTCTAAGGCTGAGCCCTACAGAGGAAACTCATCTCCTTACCCTATCTCTAAGGCTGAGCCCTACGGAGGAAACTCATCTCCTTACCCTATCTCTAAGGCTGAGCCCTACAGAGGAAACTCATCTCCTTACCCTATCTCTAAGGCTGAGCCCTACAGAGGAAACTCATCTCCTTACCCTATCTCTAAGGCTGAGCCCTACGGAGGAAACTCATCTCCTTACTCTATCTCTAAGGCTGAGCCCTACAGAGGAAACTCATCTCCTTACCCTATCTCTAAGGCTGAGCCCTACAGAGGAAACTCATCTCCTTACCCTATCTCTAAGGCTGAGCCCTACAGAGGAAACTCATCTCCTTACCCTATCTCTAAGGCTGAGCCCTACAGAGGAAACTCATCTCCTTACCCTATCTCTAAGGCTGAGCCCTACGGAGGAAACTCATCTCCTTACCCTATCTCTAAGGCTGAGCCCTACAGAGGAAACTCATCTCCTTACCCTATCTCTAAGGCTGAGCCCTACAGAGGAAACTCATCTCCTTACCCTATCTCTAAGGCTGAGCCCTACGGAGGAAACTCATCTCCTTACTCTATCTCTAAGGCTGAGCCCTACAGAGGAAACTCATCTCCTTACCCTATCTCTAAGGCTGAGCCCTATAGAGGAAACTCATCTCCTTACTCTATCTCTAAGGCTGAGCCCTACAGAGGAAACTCATCTCCTTACCCTATCTCTAAGGCTGAGCCCTACAGAGGAAACTCATCTCCTTACTCTATCTCTAAGGCTGAGCCCTACAGAGGAAACTCATCTCCTTACCCTATCTCTAAGGCTGAGCCCTACAGAGGAAACTCATCTCCTTACTCTATCTCTAAGGCTGAGCCCTACAGAGGAAACTCATCTCCTTACTCTATCTCTAAGGCTGAGCCCTACAGAGGAAACTCATCTCCTTACCCTATCTCTAAGGCTGAGCCCTATAGAGGAAACTCATCTCCTTACCCTATCTCTAAGGCTGAGCCCTATAGAGGAAACTCATCTCCTTACCCTATCTCTAAGGCTGAGCCCTACAGAGGAAACTCATCTCCTTACTCTATCTCTAAGGCTGAGCCCTACGGAGGAAACTCATCTCCTTACCCTATCTCTAAGGCTGAGCCCTACAGAGGAAACTCATCTCCTTACTCTATCTCTAAGGCTGAGCCCTACGGAGGAAACTCATCTCCTTACTCTATCTCTAAGGCTGAGCCCTACAGAGGAAACTCATCTCCTTACTCTATCTCTAAGGCTGAGCCCTACGGAGGAAACTCATCTCCTTACTCTATCTCTAAGGCTGAGCCCTACAGAGGAAACTCATCTCCTTACCCTATCTCTAAGGCTGAGCCCTACAGAGGAAACTCATCTCCTTACCCTATCTCTAAGAGTCCTACAGAGGAAACTCATCTCCTTCCTCTATCTCTAAGGCTGAGCCCTACGGAGGAAACTCATCTCCTTACTCTATCACTAAGGCTGAGCCCTACGGAGGAAACTCATCTCCTTACCCTATCACTAAGGCTGAGCCCTACAGAGGAAACTCATCTCCTTACCCTATCTCTAAGGCTGAGCCCTACGGAGGAAACTCATCTCCTTACCCTATCACTAAGGCTGAGCCCTACAGAGGAAACTCATCTCCTTACCCTATCTCTAAGGCTGAGCCCTACAGAGGAAACTCATCTCCTTACTCTATCTCTAAGGCTGAGCCCTACAGAGGAAACTCATCTCCTTACCCTATCTCTAAGGCTGAGCCCTACAGAGGAAACTCATCTCCTTACCCTATCACTAAGGCTGAGCCCTACGGAGGAAACTCATCTCCTTACTCTATCTCTAAGGCTGAGCCCTACAGCCTTCCACATGCTCACTTATTTTGCCCACTCGTATGTAAAGAACCTGTCTGACCCACAATGAGTCTGAACCAAAGAAACAGAACATAATAATAATATTAAAAGTCTACATACCTTTCATTGTACTTCAGAAACCTTTCAGCCTATAAACTGCTACATGGACCGAGTGCTCCTGTCAGGTATGACTGTGCTGTTTCCTGTCTGCAGGAGCTGATCAGCCAGGCAGCTCAGATCCTGGGCTCGGTGGACTTCCTGGGGAACCCCATGGGCCTCGTCAACGACGTCACTGAGGGCGTGTCTGAGCTCATCAAGTACGGCAATGTGGGTGGTCTCATACGCAACGTGACCCACGGGGTGTCCAACTCTGCTGCCAAGGTACACCTCTGATAGCTGAGTGGAGATGACTCTCTTTTCTATGTGGCTACGTTTGTACTCTTCTGTCAGCGTTCTTACGGTCATGGGAAACCTGGAAAAGTCATGGAATTCTAAAATGTTTTTTAAATGTTTATTCTTTTAATCAAACTATTGTCTCATTCATTTGTGTCATTTAAGGTTTACTGTATGCTTTGTATTCTCATTGTTAGTTTAAATACTACATTTACTCACTTTGGAAATCCATTGGTCAAAATGTGTATGAACCCTGTTCTGTATTTTTTCTGTATTTACTGTGCTATATATTTCACAACATCCTTTTCTCTTTACACAGATGCATCACAAATGATTTCATTGTAATGTATTACTTGGCTACTGCGTTGTTGTATTACATTGTACAGGTGTAATACACACATGAGCATATACCTACAAAGAAATGTAGGTTGGACTTGTAAGAGTGGAAGAAGCCGAGGAGTGTGAACACCTTCCCGTTCTCTGTGTGTCAGTTTGCAGGGACTTTATCCGACGGGCTGGGGAAGACCATGGACAACCGGCACCAGAGTGAGCGAGAGTACATCCGATACCACGGAGCCACCAGCGGAGAGCACCTGGTAGCAGGGATCCACGGCCTGGCTCACGGTACTCATCCCTTACAGTACAGCTAGTGGGCCGAAGAAGCACTTAGTGGGTCTCTGAATTAACACCTGAAAACAGTGAGGAGCAGCACGCAGAAAGAAGGCTGCTAGGATGAAACACCAAAGAGAGATATAGTCAAGTTCATGGGATGCATATGGACATGGCGAGTAGAAACAACAGGTTTTACAGCCATGAGCAGTTCAGTATCCCTAGAAGGAAACCTCCCTGTTCGCAGTGCAGAAACCTCTGCTGGGGTCTAGTGATCTGCTCAGAGCGGTGGTGGAGAGTTTTACAGAGTCAGGTGAGCTCCCTTTGTTGCTGAACAAGCTGCGCTAACATTGGTCAGGTATGTGATCAATGTGTTGGTGATCAGTGGAACTGAGTTCAGTGTGTGGAACTGAACTGAAATCACGTTGTTGAGGTTGTTGTACTTGAGAATAAGAGGTAAGGTACAGAGTCTTAGATCCTGTGTTGACACACGATAAGACACGAGTGGAAGTCTGATCTAAAGAGTGTTCATGACTTAAGAACGGATTACATAGTTTTTGTCAGAACAATCTTTCTTAGTTTTCAAACTTTAAAAAAATAAGATATGTGTACAGGTGGGAAAAAACAGTTTTACCAGATTTAAAAAATAAAGTTTTGGCAGGATAATTTTCTGGCAAATTTCTTTATTCCCGTACCTTAAACCTCAACTGGAAGAAAACTCAATGTGTGTAGTCCTATTAAGAACATAGAGTAATGGTGACAACCACAACACCTAAAAACATTATCCTGACGAAATAGAGATTTCACCAGGCAAAACTTCCAAAACATGTTTCCATCTGTTCTTGGGTTATAGATCAGGTGATCAAGTGAAACTGGATCACCTGAATATAGTTTCTTCTCACTCGGGCTTCCATAGCTGTGGTTTCTCTCTAGTGCCGTGTTATAATGTCATGGCAAACAGCAGGAAGTTCAAACATGCTAACAGAACATGTTTTAACCTTGATGTCTGGGCTCAGTGGTGAGCAGGGCCGTCCTTCAATCAGAGGGTCAGCGGTTCTATCCCCGGCTCCGCTAGTCCATGTTTCCTTGGGCAAGACACTTAACCCCAAATTGCTCCTGTAGCTGTGCCTACGGTGTATGAATGTGTGAATGTTAGTTAGTCCTGATGGGCAGGGGGACCCTTGCTCCTCCCATCAGTGTGAAAGAGCTTTGAGTGGTACAGTCCCTTTACCATGTAGGTCCATGTCTGTCGACCAGAGATAAATAAATGAGTTCACGGCCTCGGACCGGCACATCCCTGATTTGTTTCATTAGATCTGTCCATTGGTTGTACTGACCCAATAATTCATGGGAAAAAAAGTGTATTGAGCCTTCTAGAATGTACAATATGAAATCAACAGTGTTATTGCACAGAGAACCAACGATACCGTGTGTTGAGGCAGACCAGTCATGATAGTGCAGTTCATATACATGATCCCACTGTGTCCGCGCTGTGGCAGCCCTCATGATGACAGTCCTTCCCCAGGGATCATCGGAGGCATGACGAGCATCATCACGTCCACGGTGGAGGGCGTGAAGACGGAGGGCGGAGTCAGCGGCTTCTTCTCGGGCCTGGGCAAAGGGCTGGTCGGCACCGTGACCAAACCGGTGGCCGGAGCTCTGGACTTTGCCTCGGAGACGGCACAGACGGTCCGGGACATGGCTAGTCTCAGTAACCACAGGTGGGCTGAGTCTATCACCTGTCTGTCACTATACCTTCTGGATTCTACGGAGTCTAAGCAGTTTTCAGGTCTCTGCGGAGCAAACATTGAGAGATGAATTTGTTGCAGCATGTAATAACTTATAATGAAGCCTGACTGTTAAGCTGTCTGTTCAAAACTAAAATATGAATGTATTTTCTTTGCCTAAAAATACATCAAACTGTGCTTGGTGGTTGAAGTGTTGTCGCTGTGTTGCAGGCTCAGTGTGCAGCGGGTCAGGAAGCCTCGCTGCTGTAAGGGACCTCAGGGTCTGCTGCCTCGACACTCGGCCACGCAGGCGGACGGGCAGGAGCAGCTCTTCCGCCTCACTGACAACATCCACTCTGAGTTGTGAGCGTCCCTCTTCTCTAGAGCGTCTAACACTCTGATCACCTTCAGTCCATCACACTGACTTCTCCGTCTCCCTCCAGCTTCATCGCCGTGGAGCCCATCGACAGCTACTGCGTCCTCATCTCCTCCAAAGTGGTCTACTTCCTGAGGCCGGGGGACTACGTGGACCGCGAGGCCATCTTCCTAGAGGTCAAGTACGACGACCTCTACCACTGTCTGGTCTCTAAGGATCACGGGAAGGTATATGTGCAGCTCACCAAGAAGGCTGAGAGCACCAGCAGTGGCGTGGCCATGCCTGGCCCCTCCCACCAGAAACCCATGGTGAGAGTCCTTCATGGCAGCTGCATAGTACGAGTGGTCGACGTATTTGGACGTGTGACAACATTTCTTAAATTTTGCCTTTTTACACGACCGATGGATTTGAATTGAAGCGGTCAATATGTGGTTGAAGTGTAGACTTCCAGCTTTAATTCAATGGAATAGAACAAAACTATCGCATTAACAGTTTAGGAATTACAACCTTTTTACACCGTCCCCCACATTATCAGAGGCTCAGAAGTAATTAGACAATTGTCTAACAAATGGTTTGATGGCCCGCTGTGGCTCATCCCCTCGTTACTTCATGACAAATGAAGCAGATGAAAATCGTCTGGAGATAATTCAACATGTTGAATCTGGTCGCTGGTACAGAGAACTCTCAGCATGAGGACCAAGGAGGATGCAAGTGAAGCTGTTAAACCAGGCAGATAGCAGACACATCAGGATCCACCAATCAGCAGTTTGGTACATTCCTAAAAATAAGGAATGTGCTGGCGAGCTCACCAGCACCAGGTAATCACCAGCCAATCATTGACTGCAAAGGGCTTTCTCTCAAGTATTAAACATGATCATTATATTCAGTATTATGTTAGTTTGGTTCTGAGAATGTGGGGGACTGTGTAAAAATGACTGTAATTCATAAACAGTTAATGTGATAGTCTTGTTCTATCCATTGAATTCAAACTGAAAGTCTACGGGGGTCTACTGCGTCATTTCAAATATATTGCAGTCGTGTAAATAGGCAAAATTAAAAAAAATGGTGTCACCGTCCAAATGCTTCTGGACCTGACAAACAAAGGAAAATGAGAATCCTGTTTGCTTCCATCACTGTTCTGTGATTCTTTAGAGTTGTTTGACCAGTAGAGTCGTAATGGCAGCAGATACCAATGAAGAAGAAGAAGGTGCAACACGATGCCGTAGTTCATAGCGCCAGTCGAACTTCAAATGATGAAGAACAGTGGAGTTAGAAACATGATAAATATGTGTGTGTTTCATGTATTATTGTGAGGAAGGTTTGCAGCAGCAAAGCTTCATGTTCACCTTCTTTTATCCGGAATACGTTTCCTTTCCACTTTTTGCTTTTATCAATACACCAACTTTTCTATTTCAGCAGAGCGTAAAAACTACTCTCTGATTTTAATATTTTATTTTGTAATTTTTTTAAAATGTTTTTAATGTTTTTTTATGTTTCCACCCAAGTTTTTTATAATTTTTTGTGCATACAAACAGTTGAACACAACTACTGTCGCTCTGTATAATCCACACAACACACTGTCGCTTTGGGAGGAAGGTCATTCTACTTTATGTGGCCAGACAGACCTGAGTCACATGACCTCCTCTCCCACATGGAGACCTGGAGAGGACAGACATTCACACAGATGGGATGAATGTGAAAGACGTAAATGATGACTTTGTTTTAGGCAAACCTGCAGAAACAAGCCGTTGTAATCACTGCACCAACCTCTCCACAGGTCCATGTGAAGAGTGAGAACCTCGCCATCAAAATCTCTCAAGAAATCAACTATGCTAAGAGTCTGTACTACGAGCAGCAGCTCATGCTGCCTGCCACTGAGGACGAAGACTGCCTGCTGCTGGAGTCCTGATCACGTGACCTTTCTGAAGGACCTTCTCTTCAATCCTGAGAAGGCGGCGACTTTTATTGATTTTTGTAGGCCTCAGAGTTTTAAAGTGTTTGGCAAGCTGCAGTAAAGGGAATAGTCAGACACCTGTGCACTTGGTTTAGTCACATGACCGGATGCACAGGACATAAAACCACATGCAAGGCAGTGTTAGTGTGACTGGTTATTTAGAAAACACTGTTCCTCTGTCTTCATACGAGCGATGAAGACTTCCCCCAGGTCTTCTATGTGTTTGTGAATAGACAGAACTGTAAATAGAGCTACATACCAATACTATCGACCAGTGTACATACTGTATTAATTATGAAGTATGAAGAATAACAACAAAAGCTGATAATGTTAAATGTAACAAACTGCCTTTGCAACTCTATTTTGTGTATAAGAGACTATTAGTTGTGGGTGAATTGCACTGACACGGGGAGGGAGGGGACTCACACACTCACACACTGAAGCCTTTTACAGTCACACACCTCCAGGTCTGACGTGTCTCCACTTTTATTTGACAACCCTTTTTTTAATGAGCCGCTTCTTTCTATCCAGAGTTCTCCTCTAATTGACAGTGTGCACTTCCTTTTAACTTGTCTTTGGGTTTGATTTGGTGTCAGATGAGATGTTCTTGAGTTGAGTGTTCGAGAGGTGGAGTGGAGGCCAGTCAGAGAGGTAGTGGATATGTGACCCTGTAAAATTGCGTTCATGTGGACACTGCTTCAAATAAAGCATCGCACTGCAGCACTCTCTGGGTGGGACCGGTTATTGCCACACAATACACCATCATTGCATACACAAACCTGTCATGGTGATTGTCAATATGATAAATCCTGAAGTTAAAAATCACCAGAGATGGTGCATCCAAAATGCATCTACAAAACCGTTCCTGCAGAGTACATTCTCTGACACTAAGTTTGGTGTCTTCATTAATTTTCCAACAATAATGTAGCCGTCGAGCTGCAATCCCTCCCCGCCCACGGGGCTGGTTGGGCCCAGGGGTGCTCCTCTCCCTCGTCTGTTTGGACACAGAGGTCAACCTCCCGTCTACATTGAGAAACTTTGACACCACTTGATATAGGTTTATGTTTCCAGCTTTATTCCAGAGGATATATTATATTACAATCTGTTTCACGTAGTTTTGTAGAAACATGATGTAGAAGCATCAATGTTTGCTTCTACATCACCTGCACTTTATGTGAAAAAAACAAAACAAAAACGGTTGTATGTTTCTGGTAATTCAATTCATTTTGTATCGCCCAAAATCACAAATTATCCTCAGGGCTTTACAGTCTGTACACATATGACATCCTCTGTCCCGGGACCTCACATCGGATCAGGAAAAACTTTAAGGGGGAGAAAAAAGGGAAGAGCACCTTCGGGAGAGCAACAGAGGAGGATCCTCTATCAGGATGGACAGAAGCAACAGATGATGTGTACACAATGAACAACGTAACCGTTACAACACATTCTAACTATGTTTTCTTTCACACCAAATGCACCAAGAGAAAGACCATTTCACAATGTTTGTACCTGATAACAAAATGTTAAAACTACTTAAAGCGTTCAGCAAAGAAACATGACCATTTTCAGATCTGATCAAATATAATGTGAATTTTTAAAGGTATGCTATGCAGGATTTTCTGAAAAAACACTATCGGTCAATACAAATGTAATCAGTGCTGGGTATCGGTACTTGAAACCTTTGACGGTAGAAGATAGGCGATTGGGAGCATTATGATTGCCTCTCAACAGCTCTCAACATGGCGAATGCCAGCCGCTGACTCACAGCTAAAGAAGCGAAACAACGCAACAGCGCTGAAAGAGCTAACAGTTTGAACCTGGGAGTGGGCGCTCCGCTTCTGCAACAACGCGCCCCACCACCGAGGCTCATGGGAAATTATACCAGCACTAAGTGCTGTATGAGCGCTGTGAGAGTTCCGGTAGGACATAGCTCCCATTCACATGATGGTTATCGCTGTTGGTATCGGCATCATTTCAAGGGTTCATTGTCATTTTATAAACGACACCCAGCCCAGAGCGTCTGTATCTTCAGAGAATCGGCCCTCTTCCTGGATGTTCTTTTTGCTGTGTGCGGGATGTCTGCCTTATAGCCCTCACACAGCTATGAAAATGCACCAAAAAAAGGGGCAAACGCAGCGACCAACGCCAAGCTAGATACAGTCATTTGGAAGCAAATGTTCTACGAAGGAGCTTTTAATCATTTGCATCCATCATTTAAACAAGGAAACATCAGCACAAAGCTCTTTACAGGCATGGAGTAACAGAGAGGGAGGCAGAGATCCTGCTTCATGATGCACAGACATTATGCACCCTGAAAAAAATGAATGAAATCAACTGTTACAGAAGCATTTCCATAAATAACCATGTTTGATGGTCTTCAGAGACTCTGGAAGGGCAAAGACACGACACAAACAAACCTTCCAGTCACTCTGGAGCTGCAGGTGAGCAGCTGTGTTGCATAAGGGAATACAAGTTAATGTTCCAATGTGTTGGTTTCTTAGAAATCAAACAACCTTAAAGCTCCTTTACCAGATCCCACAGAATAACGGCACTGACCAACTTGATGCGTCTGTTTCTGGTCTGAGCAGCCTTCACTGTGATGGTCACAGGTTTTTGATCACTTTTTAGTGGCTCTGTCTGCCCTCTACGTATTCATTATAATATTATATGTTTGTCTGCATGAGGTGACATTGCTGATTGGCCAGCCTCTAGCCTATCAGGATCTCCAGTGCTATTATTCCCTGGGATCTTTTACAGGTGACATCACACACACGACATCCAACTTTTCCCTGAGTATGATGCAGTAAGGGGCAAGTTAAAACCAATCCCCCCCTGGGGAACTGAGTGATGGTTATAAAACTGTAAATCATAGCTTGTTTTATGAAAAAAACTGCTGTATTTGTATTGAACACCATAAGTAATATATGGTTTGGTACATGAGAAACAGATGTGCGCAAATGTGCCCCAATGCAAATTTTGGAGATGTCGTCTGAATTTTCTCTGTACTTGCATATTGTGTTATGATTTGGGTTAGAGAATGTTCACATATTGTGCTATGATTTGGGTTAGAGAATGTTCACATATTGTGCTATGATTTGGGTTAGAGAATGTTCACATATTGTGCTATGATTTGGGTTAGAGAATGTTCACATATTGAGCTATGATTTGGGTTAGAGAATGTTTACATATTGTGCTATGATTTGGGTTAGAGAATGTTCACATATTGTGCTATGATTTGGGTTAGTGAATGTTCACATATTGAGCTATGATTTGGGTTAGTGAATGTTCACATATTGTGCTATGATTTGGGTTAGTGAATGTTCACATATTGTGCTATGATTTGGGTTAGTGAATGTTCACATATTGAGCTATGATTTGGGTTAGAGAATGTTCACATATTGTGCTATGATTTGGGTTAGAGAATGTTCACATATTGTGCTATGATTTGGGTTAGAGTTGGACCTTACAGCTGCATCATTTCAAAGAAATAATCATCCTGAAAGTGCTTTTTTTTTCTAGGCGGACCTGAAACCTTTTCATGTTTGCTGTGTCATCTTCATTTACTCTTAACCAGTAACATATAGACTGATATTTACACATCTGAACAACATCTCACATGTGTACCTTTTATTATAACACATTAAAATAGCCCTAGTGGTTGCAGAGATACGCCCTTTTTTGTTTGGGTATGCAATTTTCGAGCAGAGGCCTAAAAATAGGTTGGTTTTCAAAAGGTTAAAAACTCATAAACTGCCAGAGCAGAGTAACCCATCAGCAAAGTTGTCCCAGAGTTGAAGTCCTGCTGCATCTTTAATGTTCAGCGCTGGTGAAACAGCTGGGTGGGGGTCATCAGAGCCGGGGCCTCAGGTAGATGTGGGTGCTGGTGTGGAGCAGCAGCAGAGCCTCGGGTCACGTCAGCTCGCAGGTGAAGCTCAGCAGCAGCAACATGGAGGTCAACGTGAGGGAGCACCAACTGGCCGCTGCGTCGATGGCTGCACAGGGACAGCATGAGTTACAGAGCACTGCTAGATTCTACAACGAAACACCGTGACTGACATGTTGACTGTTACAACCTCACCTAACAACTTCCTACTAAAGGAGAGGTCTGTATATGATTAATTATTTTAACAACACAGTTCATGTTCAGACCTAAACCAACAGTGACTATCTTTTAACAAGTAGTGTGTATCAGAGACGGATATATTCTCCTCCTCTGTGCCGTAGAGCTCCATTGTTATCCACAAACTATTCAACCACATCATTGAGCCACAACATCACACCGGCTGACATGTCCCTGCATCACCGGGACGCTTTCTGTACCTGAAAAGAGAGTGGTCTGGGTTTAGAGAGAGTGGTCTGGGTTTAGAGAGAGTGGTCTGGGTGTAAAGGGTGTGGTCTGGGTTTACAAGGTACAAGGTCCTGGTGTTTCCATCGACAGCCGACTGAACTGGAAGAACAACATCAACGTTGTCTACAAGAAGGGGATGAGTCAACTCTTTTTCTTGAGGAACCTTTGGTCCTTCAATGTGTGCAGCGAGATGATGGAGATGTTCTACCAGTCTGCTGTGGTGGAGATGTTCTACCAGTCTGCTGTGGTGGAGATGTTCTACCAGTCTGCTGTGGTGGAGATGTTCTACCAGTCTGCTGTGGCCAGTGCTTTGTACTTCTCCATAGTCTGCTGGGGAGCAGCATTGGAGCCAACAGACTCAGTAAACTGGTGAAGAAGGCCGGCTCCATCATGGGCTGCAGACAGGTGGAGGACGCTGAAGAAATGATTATCCATATTGGATAACCGGACCACTCTCTCCACCACCTGCTGCAGGACAGAGGAGCACTTTCTCCAACAGACTCATCCAGCTCAAGGACCGATACAGGAGAGCATTCATATATATAAATATATAATCATACAGGAGATGATTCCTGGCCACTGCAATAAGACCAGGATGCCTCCACAGTCAATGCCTGAAGTGATTATGACTAATGACCTACCAATCAAATGTTCTCTTCCTTTCTTCAGTCTTGGGTTATCTGTAAAAGCAGCAAATGAAATAACATTTAGTGGGAGCTCACTGACAACATGATAAACTATTAAACGAGTCCCCTCACACGACTCACCAAACACGATGAGGCGGGTGTGGGTGTCTGTGGAGCCCAGAGGATTCTGGGCCGTGCAGCGGAACATGGAACCATTGAATTCTGCAGGAACTCTCTCCAGGACCAGTTCCCTCCCGTCATGCTCCTCTCTGCCGTCGAGCAGACGGCCACCCACCTTGGTCCAGGTGTATATGGGCTCAGGGAAGACCTCGCTCTGTGGGAACACACACACACACACACACACACACAGAGATAGGTGTGTGAGGAGAGAGCTGCAGGGTCTCCATGTTCTAAACATGTACAACAAACATCGACCACAAACTCTCTACGTAGCTCCTCTTATCCTGAAGGTGTGAGATTCAACCCAATTAAAACAATAAGTAAGTGTTGCAGTTGGTGTCTTTTTCTCAACAGAGTGGTCTGCAACCACCAACAAAGAAATATATGTTTCCGTGCAGATGCTGATGATAGCCGCCTGTAACACAAAGCGTGAGGGATGAAGTCCCTCATCAGATCCGTTGCTCTTTCAAAGTGAAGAGGAGCGACATGTTTCTGCTGCTTATGTTTTGCTGTTCATACCTCAACTGAGGATTGAAGCAGGCATATTTTAGACCAGCCTTCATTTCTAATTCACTCTGTTTGATAAGTGGAATTATATATTTTTGATCTCCTGTCATCTCCTGTCACTCTGTCGCTCCTCTCCTCTCCACATTGTGCGGTTCCTACAGAGACTTTCCACTCCCATTGTTCCCTTGTCAGGGACATTACCACACATACACCCACAGGGACTGAAATAGGACAATAACACTTAAAATGAGTAATCCAGAGCAGCAAAGTTTTGAAAAAGTTATTATTGTTGAATATGAATTGGGAAAATGCACCGGCACCAGGAGTTTATCCCATAACGAGGACAGCCTTTCATTTCTTCGAGGTGACCGCACGCCCAGACATTATTGTACTTTCTTATTTGTCAAAATAGTGAAATTAATGTTATTATTAAGTGTTTGTTTACCTCCATAGCAGAGAGGGGATGGGGATCAAACATGGATGGAAGAGGACAGGGGAGAGAGGACAGAGGAGACAAGAAGAAGGGAGTGGAGGAGAAGTGTTGTTCATAGTGTGTTTGTTGTGTGTTTGAGGAACACGTTTTGATTATGTGTTGCAGCCTGTGACTCCAGTATCAATGTTGTTTAATATTATGAGTCTGATGCCTGACGAAGGTCCTCGACTAAAACCCATCGTTTGTAAATTAAATTGTTTTTATTCGGTGCCCTGCTGACATCGCCACACTGTATGTTCTGCTGCGGGCTTAATAATCATATTAATCATAGTCGCACAAAACTTTGGCGAGTATCTATATTTGATACTTGAATGATGTTTTGGCGTGAATATGATTCGCCATAATTTATGGTAGAGAAATTATTTAAAGTTTAAAACGTTACCAAAAGCCTGGAGTTTATTTGCCCAGTTGGGCATTTTTTAATACCTAGCACAGTTTTCATGTAATTATCGTTCAAGTTTAGGAACATTTTGCGACCATTTCAGAGTATGGCGCAGGTTAGAGTGAAAATATGTGTCTTTTGCCAATGTTTGAATCCACAGATTCAAACATTTGTTTAAATCCGACTGATTGTGAGAGGAAGTCCAGCTCCCTCCTCCATTACTCCCCATGTTAAATCTGAGCACAATTTTCTCTCATGATGCAAACGTGGGCACTTTCTAAACTGAAGTTACGCTCTCATTTCTAAATCCTTACAGATATTTAAGAATAAAGAAACGTTCACAGAAGTCTTGTGCTTCTCGTGATTCCGTTATTTTCAGGATGGGATCCACAGTTGTCTGTCAAATACAATAGTTTGAAAGGTTGTTTTCATTAAATCCACAGTCCAGTCTCCCTGAGTGGTACCTTCATGGTAGCTCCTCCATCAGTGTGAATGTTAGTTAGTCCTGATGGACAGGTGGTACCTTCATGGTAGCTCCTCCCATCAGTATGAATGTTAGTTAGTCCTGATGGACAGGTGGTACCTTCATGGTAGCTCCTCCATCAGTGTGAATGTTAGTTAGTCCTGATGGACAGGTGGTACCTTCATGGTAGCTCCTCCATCAGTGTGAATGTTAGTTAGTCCTGATGGACAGGTGGTACCTTCATGGTAGCTCCTCCATCAGTGTGTGAATGTTAGTTAGTCCTGATGAACAGGTGGTACCTTCATGGTAGCTCCTCCCATCAGTGTGAATGTTAGTTAGTCCTGATGGACAGGTGGCACCTTCATGGTAGCTCCTCCATCAGTGTGTGAATGTTAGTTAGTCCTGATGGACAGGTGGTACCTTCATGGTAGCTCCTCCATCAGTGTGAATGTTAGTTAGTCCTGATGGACAGGTGGTACCTTCATGGTAGCTCCTCCATCAGTGTGAATGTTAGTTAGTCCTGATGGACAGGTGGTACCTTCATGGTAGCTCCTCCATCAGGGTGTGAATGGGTGAATGATGACATGTAGTGTTAAAGAGCTTTGAGTGTTTAGAAGACTAGAAAAGTACATTTAACATTTACACAATTTGACATTTGTAAAAGTGTTTTCATTGACGAGAGAAAACTGATCAAATAAGAACATACTTCACTAAAAGATACACTTTCCATTAAAATGTGATTCTTAACGTTTGTAAAGATGCAGGTGCTGTCAGAGTCTCGGGCCCTGAAAGCAAAGCCTCCGTCATGTGGCCCTCTGGCCCCTGGCTCAGGCTCTGTTCTACTGGAACAAGAGAGCTTATCATCACCAGGATTTGGATTGAAGGAATACTCTCGGATATTGGAAACATGTGACCGTTACAGAGGGAAGTCATTTGCATTTAAATGTGTTGTGGAATACCATCATTATCATAACAATGTTAATCCATCTAAAGTGTCCTTGGGCAAATTCCCTGCTGCTGCTCCACATACTTTCTTCAGAAGGCAGAAATAACAAGTCTATTTACATTCTCTGCAGTGTATTAAACATCACATCTGCTAAACATTGAGTGTGAAATTACGTGGTGTGATTTATTGTAAGGTCGCAATACAGATAAATCCAGTAATTGAGCATGTCTGCTTGTTTAGTACATTTAAATGTCACTGCAGTCACAAATGTTATTATAATGCCCAATATAAAACCCCACCATTTCAGAGGTTCCATGAAACTGTCAGGATGGAGAGGTTTACCATTGTCCTGCTTTCAGAAGCTTCCCTGTACCACATGACAAAAGATGTAACTCAAGTCTCTCAAGTTGGTTTTCAAAATGGACCGAAAGGAACTGAAACCAATTGTTGCCCGGAGGGAAGAAATTCAATTCAAAAACTTGTGGTGCACTTTGAAAAGTGCTCAAAATGTGCCTTTTCTACTCGGTTCTCTCTGTTTTGTGCCCCCACCCTGTGGTGATAATCTATGACCTCCACGGATCGGTCCATGTTCAAAGAGCCACTGTGTTGGGAACTCACTGCAGGAGGTCCCAGCTGGAAGCCCTGGACAGTGATCCGCACTGTGTCTCCCACCTTGGCCTTACTGGGGCTCATGGACAGCTTGGGTCCTCTGGGGGCAGCTGGTGAGGAAGTAAAACAGCACGTTGGACTTATGTCTGAATAATATGAAACATAACACAAAATGTGGCTCCCAACATTTCAAGGATGTACCCATCAAGTCCACCTCTGTTCACGTAACCAGCTGAAGTGAAGCAATGCAGACGCTGGAGGCTCAGTGTGACCCACTTACTGCTCATTGTTCCCAGTCTATTGGAATTAATAGATTCAGTGCCCTTGTTAATTCTCCCTCGCCCGGAATTTGTCCTCCAAAAAATGTGGTTGTGTTGATGTTTGAATCTCCACGGCTCTCAATATACATCTCATTAGGTCTAAAACTGCACATGAACTGTGAAGACTCCCTTATTGTTACTGAAGCAGGTGATCTCTTTCCATCACTGCTATAATCACAAGGACTCAGACTGACCACTTATAGACTCGTACATTCCTAACTGCTTTTCTAAAAGTTGAATCTTATATTTTAGCTGAGTGAATCCAAAGTCCGGCCTCTGAAATATGGAACTTTATAGCTTTTGAAGTATTAGTCATTGTGCAACCTTTGTGCTACAAGAGTGTAAAGTGCACCAACAGGATGTAGCTCAAGCTTGTGGGTTTACAACCCAGCAGTGGGAGCACGAGAGACTGGACAGCTACAGCAAGGCATGAATGTTTCCATCTCAACCGCTGGCTCTTATCTTGGTGATGTATTAAGTAGAAGGTGAGCTTTGTGTCAATGTGGGTCTCAGAGTGTAACTATTCCATGGAAGTAGTAAGAACCAGGTCTGCATTCATACATTTAAATGACATAGAGTATCAGTAATATAATATACCAGGAGAGTGTTTGCATTACAACCTGACCCGGTTAGCTCAGCCAGGTGAGCGGGTGGTGACTCACCCAGTGTGACCTCGGCCTGCATGGGCATGGACAGAGCCGGGTGGTTGACCTCACAGCTGAACAGGGCCTCGTTGTCCAGCTGGGGGTTGAGGCTCCAGGTCAGCATGGCTCTCACCTCAACGGTGCCATCGCCTGCTGCCTGCTGCCGGTGCTGGAAGTAGTAGAGGGGATCGCTGCTCTGGACCCAGCGAGGAAACTCCCGGCTCAGCACCGTCTCGGGGATCACCTCGCTGGTGGTCTCAGGGTCCGACTCTGACCCTGGCTCCGGGTCCTTTTCGGGGCCGTCTTGGCCCAGCCGAGCCAGCTTCCCCTCTTGTTCCAGAAGGGTCAGGGACTTCTGGAGTTTGGTGTCATCAAGGTCTCGACTGGTGAGGGCCCGGGGCTTCCAGGGCCCCGCTTGGCTCCCGGCCCAGCTCTTTCCCAGACCTGGGCCCTTGCGTCGGTCTTCCTCTGGGGAGGAAGACTGGGCAGTTGGCACCACATCAATAAGCTCACCATCCCGCTTGAAGTACACCTGAAAGGCCGGGACAAAGACAGAAAAACAGAACCTCCATTTGGATGTTTGCTGTGTGCTCTCAGTTACATACAAGTCAAAGTCACACATATATAGTGAAGGAGATGCTGAGAAGTCAACTATGGTGTTCAACAGGAACGTGTGGTTGTTCAAGTGTACTGAAGGGAAGAGTGGAACTGGAGTGTCCCTGTTCCTCCTAATAAATCATTTATCCTCTCAGTAAACACTCCAGAAGAGTTATGATCCCAGCTGTCGTCATTTCAGATCACAAAGCCGACAAGGAGACGTGTGTGTGTGTGTGTGTGTGTGTGTGTGTGTGTGTGTGTGTGTGTGTGTGTCACAGTGTAACACTGTCTGTGGTTTCCCAATCACATAACTCACCTGATGCTAAAACCAGGACATCATCCCTCACTGGGTTCCCACCAGCCATGTATGTAATGACATATTTCATTATACTAAAAACTTGATTATATCATGTGCTTAACATTTCTATTACATTATATGATTATTATGATATAACGTATTGTGCCATTTTCATTACATTATCTGTTTTACACAACGTTAGCCCATACATGTAATGAGGTCATTTAAAGCAAATGATCAGTGACCAGACAGAAATATAAATAATCCACATTTCTCCAGCATTCTACAACACATTGCTGTATTTGTAGATGATGTGTGTCAGGGCAGCTTACTGTCAGATGCTGCTGTGTCATGTGATGAGACTGCCCATCATCATTAAACCACACCTACAATAACCAGAGGTGACCTTGGCTGAAGAGATGTTAAACATGCAGTCCGGTTCAGTAGATAAAGATAGAAGATGAATTGAAGTGGTGTTCTATAGATTAGGATTGCATGCGGCATCTCTTCATCTCACTGATATGTTTCTCGCAATCCGGACATGAGAAATCACTCTTCACTGGACTTTTATTTGATCACATATCTAATTCCCTTCCACCAATCCACAATACATTTCCCTAAGAGGTCACAGAGAGGACAGACCAGCGCTTTGCTGTGGCATTAAGCACAGCCATTGTTTTTGTTTTTTTTGTGTGTGAGCACTAAACTTTTTAAATCCACTGGTGCTCCCAAGCTTTTCTTCCTAACACACAAAGTATGATGATGGAGTCCTTCAAGAGGGATGAAGAGTCACAAGGCTGCGTCTCACCATGGGAGCTGGCTTTGCTCCCGTAACAATGCAGACCAGCGTGAAGTTCTGGGCCTCGTAGCGGCTGAAGGGAGCCGGGCTGTTGGCTGCCACCACAGAGATAGACTTGGGAGGCACTGCAGAGAAAATACAAAGCACTCTGCTTTCCATCCATTGAAATACACCTCAAATATAAAAGTACGGTATTTATGAAATAATGAAAACAATGTGACGAGTCACTTTGCTGATGATGATATCTATATTACATCAAATTAATTAAATTTCACGGACCTCAGCCTCATGATAAGTACAGAGCCAAAGAGCCACTGTGACAACAAGCCTGCAGGAAGTCTCTGTTCAAGGTACCACGTGTTCATTACTGAGCGTTAGGGTTGGACGCAGTGTTTTTACTACTGTTCCACACTGACAAATCTACCTACTACTATTGGATTGCCGTGAAGTTCTGTGCCAACCAAACCTGCATCCTCAAGAGTTTTGTGACCCCTTGACTTTTCCTTTAAACATATGGTTTTCAAGATTCATGAGACTACTTCAGATATGAAGACATACCTATGACAGTGAGGGTGATGCTGCCAGAGGCTAGAATCACTTTGTCTGTGGAGCTCCTGTCATATATCCCCACATGGCACTCATACACGCCATCATCCTCCATCTGGACCTCGGGAAGCCTGTACAAAGATTACACAAAGATCACCTCTCATGTTTGAGGTCTTGGGTTCTTGAGATTAGAGATTGTGAAAAAACCTCACTGTGTTTGTTCTAATCTCACCTCCCCCCGTCAAAAGACAGCATGCTACAGGCGGGAATGTTCCCCAAAACTTGTCTGTCTTTCAAAGGATTTGTCTCACCGCACAGTAGACTGGTAGACCAGGTCCTCTCGTCTGCGGTTGTCCTCCATGTTGGAGTAGCTGGTGTTATACATGGCATCATAGGTGAAAATCTTCTGCTTGGCACTGCCTCCTTCAATCACCTGAAGGGCAAAGGTTAATTAGCATCATTGAGTTTGAATACAGTAGCTGTGACCATGTGGACTTCAATTAAGTCTTATAGAAGTTGGGATGATGTCAAGCACATCAATAGCTTCTCTCGGCACTTCGAATCTTTTCAATTGCCAATTGGACCTTCATGTAAGTACAAAAAAAACCATTTAGAAACTAGTAGTAATTGACTGTTTTGGCAGTTGGAGATGTTCTTTCATCCGTTTACAGATGTCTGTTTTACAATACAGGGCTTTGGGGATAAGTCGACCAAGTACATGTCCTCAAACAGCTGGCTTTGTGTTGGCACATTAGACACTCTGCGGCTCTAATATTGCCTTAGATTTAAGAAATAATAGTGTGTCACTATTCCTTAGCTAACAGTAATAGTTTAAACACTCATATTCAAAATGGTAGATTAAAAAAAAAATAGTAATCCCTGACCTTTCAAAGGGCCATCCCCATATTGGGGCCCCGGGGACTATGAAGCCCCTCACGGTTCTGATAAGTGAAGCCAATGCTTCATGTGTTAAAGCTGCATTCTCTCTACTGACCACCAGGGGGCGACTCCTCTGGTTGTATAGAAGTCTATATAAATGACTCTACTTCTCTTGATGTATTCCCTCAGTAAACATTGTAAACATGAGTTTATGTCTCAATCTCTAGTTTCAAGTCTTCTTCAATACATCATGATGTTCATTTAGTAGATTATGCTCATTTGGAGTCAAACAGACCATAAAGCAGGGGGATTGATAGGTCTGGGAGTTGTCTGTGTTTTTGTCTTAAAACTTGAACTCATCAAGAACTCAGAATCATAAAGTTATATGTATTTTATCATTTCATTAACAGCATCCCGTCATGCGCGTATTTATGTATACGATATCAGGCAGCAGCCTAGGTATAAAATGCACGGTACCAACAAACACCAACAAGTCATTCTCAGTCACATAATTCCAAAATCTAACACAAGAACATCGTTCTTGACGAAACGGGGATACGGCAAAACCTGACCTGAATGTATGACGCTACACTTGTGTTTATTTTCTAACTGACACATTGAGGGATGAAGAAGGAGAGAGTTTCATCAAGAGAGAAGCTGTTATTGCATTAAGTTCACCTGTGTGCTCACCCGAAACCACACAATCTCTCGGAGGTTGCCGTCTGTTTGGAAGTTGCACTTAAGTGCGACTGTGTCTCCAATGACAACAGGAGGAAGAGGCTCAATGGAAACGGTTAAATAGCCTGCAAAAAAAGAGAACATGACATTATATTCCCCTGTAGGGCTCCTACAAAGAGGTCTGCTATGACAGCACGGCTGGGCGACTGTAGCGACACAGCCAGTCATTCAGAGAGGCCTGGATCTGAGCCATGACTGAGATATGGCTGATAGAGACTTGGACAAAGATTTGGAATTTGACGGATTGGTGTGCCCATTCAGCCTAAGTGTTAATGGGTCTTGGCGTAAATGTGTCATTGTCAGAGAGAAGTTCTGTACTGCTGATCTTGAACTGCTTTCAGTTTCATTACGTCCTCAGTACTCGTCTCGGGTGTCCAAGTCCTTGCTGTCCGCTTCTCGGAGCTATATTGTGAAGAAACATGGCG
The DNA here is from genome assembly GCA_038501785.1 of Myoxocephalus aenaeus. Lineage (NCBI taxonomy): Eukaryota > Metazoa > Chordata > Actinopteri > Perciformes > Cottidae > Myoxocephalus > Myoxocephalus aenaeus. Next base: position 11,860,662 of record JBAMJR010000040.1, read on the forward strand.
TCATGTTTCAATTTTTTTTTATTATAAGGACAAAATTGAGACACATCTCAGGACGAACAATCTATGTCACTACGCCTGAAACAGCATGAGAACTATTGTTGGGCTCAAGGAAGTAAGAAGGGACATAGAGCTAAACGACCACAAATCAGACCAGCAGCCGGCTCGGATGATAATGAGTTTTATGTGAGATTTAATGCACAGGATTTCAGTGATAAACACTCTGAGCTCAGAAATAGTCTCTTGTGGACTCCTCTTTTAAGCCGCCCTTGATGAGCGTAGTGTGATCACGTGTTTGCAAGGTTGTAGACGCATGAAATCCCAGGCTCGGATTAGATAGGTAGTCATCTGCTTATAGTATGTGCAGAGCAACTAGGTCCCATTTTTAATCATATCTTCCAACTGTCACTTACTCAGCAGATGGCTCCATCTCAATGTGGTGCCCGTTGCCAAGGGCAATCAACCCAAAGCTGACATCAGGCCTTTTTGCCTTAACCTCCTTGGTTATGAATACGTTTGTTAGACCAGTCAAAGGAGAGCGCTTAGCTAAAACTAAGTGTCTTCTGGACCTGTTTCAATCTGCTTTATAGGGCCAAGGGGTGTGCAGGACGCTTCCATCAGCTTGCTTCACCTCCTATATAAACACCTATGCCAGGGGTGTCAAACATACGGCCTGCGGGCCGCATCCGACCAGCCACGTCATTTTATGTGGCCCGGGGTGAAAAGTAGTTTGACACCCTTGACCTAAACACTAACTTTTCCTCAGCTTGTTAATACTATCCAGCCAGACAGTGGACATGGAGTGTGTTTATGTGAACTGCTGTGTTTTATATTTTGCTATGTGCTATATGTTTACTGCAGCACAATTAGCCCTCTCAGGACACATCATGCATTGACTTGGCTTGACTTGAATGCGTACAGTGCAGTGAACTGAGAAACTACCAAGGGGTTCGGCCCACTGGAGGTCGCTGACTGGCCAGCAGTGACCTGGAGTCAGCATGTGTAAGAACAATATGTACACTTGGTCGAACAACGCTCATATAGTTCTGGTTATGAGAACCCCGGGTTACAGGTTGTTAAGTTGGGGAAAATGCTACCTTACACCGGTTTAACATCAACGACTGTTGCATTGGAATATACAGGTGTTCATATTATTGTGACCACCCTCTGATATTGGAGGGATACATTTATGTACTATATTTCTAATGTTGTTCATCAAACCTAAAATATAAATAAGTAGCATCTCAGAAAACTCAAACAGGAATTGTAAAAATGACTGTAGTGCGTTATGCAGGTACTTGTTCCTCCAGGAAGACGAGGAGCTGAACTACCGTGACTTGTAGGACATTGTCATGCTGAATATGTAACACAGAGACACATTTCACTGTGGAAAGAGAGCAAGGTCAGAAGCAAAGAGAAATGTAGAAACTGCAAAAAAAAAGTCAGAGAGCTGCATATGAGGTGGAGGAGTCCAGAGCAGGTGACACTGGAAGCTTCAAGGAAGAGCTGCAACACAATATATATATATATATATATATATATATATATATATATACAGAATATACAGGATTGTTTCTGATAGTTTAAATTAAGAGGACTGTTACAACCTTAAAGCTACTTTAGAGGGAAAAAGGGAAAACTGGATGTTACAGTTTAACCTACAAATAGATCAGTATTCACTGTTATCAAGTATCTGTGTTTGTACTGATGACTTCCATCAAACACACAACGTGTTTATTGAGTAACAGCAGCAGTATTCAACACAGACTCCTTGAAGTGCTCCACATTTCTCTCCTGACACCTGAATATTTGATCGCTTGGATTAAGTTTAGTATGCATGTTCATCTGCTGCTGCATTTCTTCATGACACTGGCTCTTGTGTGAGAGCTCAGCATCAGTTGGTGCTGTCAAGCAGCAAAGCGTTAATCATTCATCCATTAAGGCCAGCTGACCCAAGAGAGGGACCCTGACCTCTGTCGTCTCATAAACACTCAGACAGTAATCCCAGCAGCAACACAGTGTTCACACAGCTACACGTGCTGTGCTGGGACCAGTGGGATTACATGGGTTAATACAAGATGTATTCATCTACAGAACTATGACACTCCTTACAAGAAAGCACATGCAGAACAACAGTTCACAAATGAAAATGTATATTATACAATATATATCTTCTATATACACAACGAGATTTCATAACATAGAAACATTGATGTCACGTGTTACATCACACATGATGAATTCACAGAGAGGCACATGGTTTTTGTTGCACGTTTAAAAATGTGAAATGCAAAATCTCACATATGAAAACATGAATTTTACATTTACATGTATGACATTTACAAATAGACATTTTATAGACCCTTTTACAGTTGGCATCATCAAAGATATGCGTGCACATGTCGAGTAGTTTTTACACATGACAAACTGTTACCAGCATCAAAATGTCTGCTTGTTGCATGTTCGGTCGTCCGAATCCATATTCCAGCAGCTGGCTGTCAGAATAACTACTGTTTCAGAACAACAGGTGTTTCAGTTTGAATCGTGACCGTGTTAACTGGTGACTTTCAGCCGAAAGTGTCCGTGGTTTCTCGAAGTAACTTATGTAACTTGGTGGTGTAACGTTAGCTAATAAACACAGATGAGTCAGCAATGAGGACACCTAAATGTTCTGTTGGTGGCTTCAACAGCTGCTGTCACTACGAGTAACCAAGATGGTTAAACAAAACACCAGCAACATCTTTGGCTGCTAGCTCTTACACTGGTGACGACCACTGGACTGATCCAACATGCCATCATCGTTTGGTCTCAATATGAGTCGGTCATGGTGTTCGACGTTCTGTACATGACCACAGATCACGTTCTGTATACATGACCACAGATCACGTTCTGTATACATGACCACAGATCACGTTCTGTATGACCACAGATCACGTTCTGTAGGTTACCACAGATCACGTTCTGTATACATGACCACAGATCACGTTCTGTAGGTTACCACAGATCACGTTCTGTATGACCACAGATCACGTTCTGTAGGCGACCACAGATCACGTTCTGTATACATGACCACAGATCACGTTCTGTAGGCGACCACAGATCACGTTCTGTATGACCACAGATCACGTTCTGTATACATGACCACAGATCACGTTCTGTAGGTGACCACAGATCACGTTCTGTATGACCACAGATCACGTTCTGTAGGTGACCACAGATCACGTTCTGTATGACCACAGATCACGTTCTGTAGGTGACCACAGATCACGTTCTGTATGACCACAGATCACGTTCTGTAGGCGACCACAGATCACGTTCTGTATGACCACAGATCACGTTCTGTATGACCACAGATCACGTTCTGTACGCGACCACAGATCACGTTCTGTAGGTGACCACAGATCACGTTCTGTATGACCACAGATCACGTTCTGTATGACCACAGATCACTTGTAGCTCGGCATGTCTCTGGTGCAACATTACAAACCGGGTTTCTCCAACAGACACATGTTTATACCGAGACACGGTATATAGACAGTGAGGCTGCACTGGGAAATAGAGAGAGCAGGCCCTCAAGGAAGGAGTTTGTATGTGACGAGACAATACGATAGTGTGTGTGTGTGTGTGTGTGTGTGTGTGTGTGTGTGTGTGTGTGTGTGTGTGTGTGTGTGTGTGTTGTGGGGACTGGGACCAATACAAAGGCACCTTGCAGCTGCTCTGGTGGCCTCATCACACTCAGCCTCACCTCCTCCACACTGGCCTGTGCTGCATGACGTCAGTCGCGTACAGATTATTTTTCCCATGTTTTTCCTCTTAATCCTCCCTCCAGCTTTTCATCTAGAGAGCCAGACATTTGCCGAGCTCTGGTCTTTCAACACATGCACACGCGCACAAACGCGTACAAACGCACACACACACACACACACACACACACACACACACACACACACACACACACACACACACACACACACACACACACACACACACACACACACACGCACAGAGATTAACACATATCAGAATAACACTGAAATGATACCAAAAAGTGATTCATAATGTCTTCTGTAAACAACAGAATGCAATCATTTAACTGAGGGAAAGCATATTTTGGAAAGAGATTAATGTTATGAAAATGAGATGTTGGGGAGTGATATCACCATCCCTCTCAGTTTAGGTTTGGCTGTCAGCTGCTCTTACCCTATTTTAATGTGACAAACATGGAAAGGACAATTCAACAGCTTGGCCTTTAAAGTGGGCTGTGAACTGTGAAGTGTTTGATATTCCATGCCTGTTGTGGTTTTGCAGCAAAGAGCCTCCATTCTGCTCATGTCTGCCCTGCTGTCAGATGAAAGACTCCAACACATCAGCAGCAAGTCCAAAGACTACAAAAGATGGTGCGTCAGGCAAAACAAAAGCAGCTTTGAGTGGGAAATACAAGGTTCACCTCATGTTAATACCCGTCTTTGATCACAGAGCTGCCTTCTATATTCAGGGCAGCTCCATCTGTCATCTGGCTAACAAGCTGCCAATCCTCAGGACAAAATGTGCACCTGAAAGAGAACTGAACATCTTCTGAGCATCAGGAATTATTTTCCTGAGCAAAAGACCCAACATTCTGCCATCCGCCCTAAACGTAGACGCTCAGATCAATATCATATCTATGTGTTAAGCACAGAGCTGGATCCAGGACACGGTTAGCTTAGCATAAAGAGTGGAGGCAGCTGGAAACCAAAGTATTAAAAAAAAATACTCCTGCCACATTTAAAGCTCACTGATTATCTGTTTGGAGGATTGCGTGTTCTTTCCAAATAAGACAAAAAATATATATATATATTATTATTAGATAAATGCAGAGGTGAGAGGTGATCTGAAGCTCACACCCTGACTCCAGTGATCATGGCAGCTCTGAATGTAGCCAGGATGAGGCATCTTCATGCTCGCTCTAACTACTTTTGCAATGACAGGGAACGATGCAGTCAGTGAAAAATAAGGTTAAATGATTAATGATTAAAACTAATTATTTCTTCCCTCGCCCTCTACAAAAATGTGCAACAAAGCTTTATATGTGGATTTGCGCCGTGATATTATTATCTAAATAGTGTTTTGTAGTCAGACCTTGCGACATGGCAGATAGTGGTTGCTATCAGGGGACATGAGCCATTCTTTGTGAATTGGCCCCAAAGAAAGAGCCTCCAGCCCCGCTAGTGACCCTGTGGAAAATGATTCAGCATGCATTCAAACAATTCTTCCTATGGGGAAGATTCACCCAATAGTTGTTGAGCTCACGGTGACCAGACCTGTTCTCATCAGAGAACAGGTCTGGTGATCGCCTCAGGTGTCCTTCCATTGGTTGACTGGACCAAAGTGGTCATCAACCAAAAGAAACTGTACTAGTGCGGCTAAAAACTAGAGTTTCTTAGAAAGATGTGTTGTGACAATTGTGTTGAGGAGTCACAGTTTATATCGCTGAGCAGCGCTTCAGGACGCTGCACTCATCACGGCACCATTTTATTAAAAAGTTCCAGCACAAAATTGTTGCTTCTAAATTTTAGTTTGTGAACAGATTAAACAGCTCAGAAACAAAACACTTCAGAAAGCATGAGGATGTGCAATTATAATTTAGAGTCGTTATGTATTTAAAAGGATGGGGGAATGAAACAAGCGACAACAGCATCGTTGTATTTAATCAACGAACTACATGCAGTTTTTAGCTTTAACATTTTTTTTATTATCAGTATTTTATTATGATTATTATCTTTTGTTTTGTTTTGTTTTTACTATCTTTCTTCCTCAAAACTGTCCCTGTTCACGGTGTCAGTGAACGGCTCCATTGCTGTGGGAAGAGAGCTTTATTCATAATCCAAAATTTACACATAGACTCCCAAGATCATAGACAGAAAATAGTGAATTCTGCTTTGGGATTAAAACCCACGAGCAGTTTGCTTTAAACAGCCACATTTAATCATTTCAAAGTACAGATTATACCTTTCTGCAATATGGGTCAGACAATGGGCTTTTCATCCCAGAGGGAGCAACCTCCAAACGGCATTAGGTAACTTAGATGACATCGCTCCTGCTCCGAGGTCACGGCTGCATTAACCTCTGACTCCCTCTGACACAACAGCCCTGCTTTTGTTGTATCTGTACTCATCATCGCTTCTCAACAGGAGGCGGACTGGAAGATTTATTTAATTATGAACAAAAGCAATATTATTGTATGTTCACATACTTCACATTACTGCACATTCTCCGAAGCAGATCAAATGTTTTGATGTGTTTTTTACCTCCAGGCAGCCTCTGTTATCATTTATTTCCTCATGGCTCGGATGCTGTTTATGGTTATACAACAGGTGAGCGGTACTTTCAGGTGTGACGGGACGTGACCTTTGCCCTGCTGTCAGTCAGACGAGCTGCACCCTGCCTGCCTCGTGGCATAAAGATGCATTACAGTGCTATCAGTGAACGTACATCCTGATCTGCAAAATCATCCAATACGGACACATTTCTAAGGACTGTGCATTGTGAATATCACTTTTTAACTTTAATACTAGCGCACGCAGCAGAATACAACGCTTTATTATCTGCCCAGTCAGTTGATGGCAATGTGATACAACACAGCTTTAGATCAGAATGAGAGCACAGAGTCAAATTATGAATGGCACAAGGAATTTGATGCCTTTTTGTTGTTAAGATATTGATTTTGTTGGGGCCTGGAGGAGTGGGCCCCTGAAGTGTGGGCCCTGGACCTTGGGTCTCAGCTTGCAGCTGCTCTTACCACGTCACACTTATTATTTGTAGAAATACAGTTTGAATGCTTCATTCTCACTCTCTTTACGTAGGAAAGCTCATTGCTAGCGCCAGACAAGCAACCTGGTTTGGCTCCTTTTCTGTAAGCAGGGAAACATTTAAGTATGGTGGAATTAGCCAGCTAGCGAGTCCATGGGGACGGGTGGCTAGTTGGCTTGCTTGCTAATTCCTCCGCCACGCTACACTGGATACAGAACATGGGCTGCAGGAAGTGCCGGGTCCAACAGCTTGATGACGTCGTAGGCTGATGACAAACTGTCTGCTGATGAAGACCATTAGATATGCTTGAAAGACCCCCCAAAAAGCTAGTAAGTGGACCTTGATTTAAGATTTAAATGTTTTTCTTTTTAACTACTTATAAAGTAGCTTGAAAATTATCAAGATGATTTTCTCAATAAATTGCAAATGTAAAAAAACACTGCTGTGACAAACACACACACACACACACACACACACACACACACACACACACACACACACACACACACACAAACTTCCAAGATTACGTAACCTAACCCTTATCATTACCATTCAACCTTAAACCAAGTCTTCAGGATGTACATTTTGTCCCCTTTTTGACCCTAAAAAGGAAGGTGAGACCCCAAAATGTAAATGTATAAGTATATATATATATATATATATATATATATATATATATATACATACAAGGTAAAACACAGACACATGCCATTCCGTTGTTGAAATCCAGTATAAGTACGAGTTGCTCTTGGTTAGTGTCATTAATCATCATCACATCACAACCCTTCCAGCTTTGACATAAACCACAAATGAACGCATGAGAAACCACATTTCGTCTTATCAAGATATTTCTGTATAGACTCCTTACGTTCCTTAAAACACGAGAAAAACATCTTCCAACACTTGAACCTGTTTACGATAGAAATCTACTTGCTTGAAGAATCAGGCTGTCAAACTGATAAAAAATGGGATTTTTTAAATTAGGCTGAAATATTCTTAGTGCACTGACAGTCAGGGTGTCTATTATAACAAGCACTATATGGTAAAAAAAACCATTACATGACAATGATCATGAGGCCAATATGATCAATATCAAACAAACGAAGAATCATTAAAAACAAGCGTACCGTTTAACGTGCGCACACACACACACACACACACACACACACACACACACACACACACACACACACACGTTGTGACATTGTTCCATGAAGCTTTCAGCCTTTAAAGGCTCAGCTCTAAACTTTTGTTCTGCCCTGCTCTTCACCTCAGCCAAACCCAGAGCATCAACTCACCAGCAGCCAGCCGGAGAGAGAGAGCCGAGAGGAGGAGGCAGAGAGCGAGAGCACCAGTCATCCTGCTGCTGCTCTCAACCCAGGATGCTCCATCTGTCATCAGAGCGGAGCCTCGTCTCATCTCCCATCCTTAAACTGAGGCTGCTCGCTCTGCGCCGGGTTTATAGGCAGCCGATTACAGCCGCGCTCTCTCTCTCTCTCTCTCTCTCTCTCTCTGTCTCTCTCCCTGTCTCTCTCCCTGTCTCTCTCTCTCTCTCTCTCTCTCTCTCTCTCTCTCTCTCTCTCTCTCTCTCTCTGTCTCTCTCCCTGTCTCTCTCTGTCTCTCTCGCTCAACTCTCTCTGTCTCTCTCCCTGTCTCTCTGTCTCTCTCTATCTCTCTCTCTCTCTTTCTCTCTGTCCCGGTCAATTCAATTCAATTCAATGAGCTTTATTGGCATGAATGTAAAAAACGACAATATTGCCAAAGCATTACAACAACAAGATTACAGTAAATGTGTTAAAAGACAAGGAAACAGTTGTGTTTCTTGTCACAATAAAATTATTAATAATTGTGTGTGTGTGTGGAAAGACCAGAGCTCGGCAAATGTCTGGCTCTCTATATGAAAAGCTGGAGTGTTTTACATTATTTGTTTCTTTTTTAAGTTTGTTTGTTATGTGTGTGTGTGTGTGTGTGTGTGTGTGTGTGTGTGTGTGTGTGTGTGTGTGTGTGTGTGTGTGTGTGTGTGTGTGTGTGTGTGTGTGTGTGTGTGTGTGTGTGTAATTGGAAAAATTAATCGCGATTAGCATTTCTCCATTGACATCACTGTTAAAATTAGCTTAGACGCTAACTAGTCAAGTGAGTCATGTTAATTACCTTTTCTGGCCTGATGGCTTTGTGCTAAATCATACCTTAACATTCATGTATATGGGCAGTTTGTAAGGTCATTTTCATACAAAATAAGGAAAAATTCTCACTAAAAACCCTAAACTCTACTCAGGATTACTGTGTCTTTATTTCATGGATCTGCTGTTAGCTTTCTGCTAAACTAACTTCTAGAAGCAAGAGCAGAACACCTGCTGTATTCTGTGTCATGCTTAAGTATCAAGCCAGACCTTTTATTATTAAAGAGTATTATTAATACAATAATATTGTACATGACTCAGATCACACGAGTATACATTACATTTTCTGTAACTAGGCAACCAATCCACATTCTGTTTACAAGGATAGTCATCTGATCTGAGTCATGTGACTCAACCAGAAGAGGGCGGAGTTAATCCTTTAAAGGGATAACTCCTCCCTCTTCATCAACATCATCAAAGATTGGCTTTGAAGATGTTGATGAAGTAATGGTATTTTCTATATATACAGAGTCCTCTGGGAAGAGTACTTGTTTTCCTCTTTGCATTCCATGTAAACTGAGCGAAAACAGCTACTAGCAAGACACAACTAGCAATAGTTTACTCGTCCAACAGTACATTACTTGTCCAACAGTAGATTACCCACCAACAGTAGATTACTCACCAACAGTAGATTACTCGTCCAACAGTACATTACTCACCAACAGTAGATTACCCACCAACAGTAGATTACTCACCAACAGTACATTACTTGTCCAACAGTAGATTACCCACCAACAGTAGATTACTCACCAACAGTAGATTACTCGTCCAACAGTACATTACTCACCAACAGTAGATTACTCACCAACAGTAGATTACTCACCAACAGTAGATTACTTGTTCAACAGTAGATTACTCGTCCAACAGTACATTACTTGTTCAACAGTACATTACTTGTTCAACAGTAGATTACTCACCAACAGTACATTACTTGTCCAACAGTAGATTACTCACCAACAGTACATTACTGAGACATACAGCAATGCAGGAACAGACAGTTGCTGCCCCTCAAGACCAAATGGCAAATAAGGAACTCCAATGGGAGCAGGAGAAGGAAAAACTCCTGAAAACTCTCAAGAAAGAGAGAGCATTGAGAAAGAAAGCAGAGGCTGAGTTGAAAGCCGTTCTTAAATGTGGTCCCAGCCCAGCCGAAGAGGTTCACTCCCAGGGAAACCTGCAAACTCCCAGCACACCTGAGCAGGACCTGATCAAACAAGCCGTGGAGCTGGTTTTAGAGATTACATCACTCAAGAAACAGATCAGCGCCAATGATTTGAGAAATGAGGAAGAAAAAGGGAAACTGTTGAACGCTCTCAAGAAAGAGAGAGTGCTGAGAAGGGAAGCACAGGCGACTAATAAAGTCCTTGAGAAGAAGCGTGAGGAGGAAAACAAAGCTATGGAGCAAAGTCTGAAGGCCAAGCAGGAAGAGATCAATTTCACAAAACGTCAGTGGAGCTCCCAGTCCCGACAGGCTGACAAGGCCCGTGACGAGAGAAGACAAAAGTTTAATGAAATTAATGCGGTCCTCAAAAAGAAGCTGAACCAAGCCATCGTAGAGCACAGTACTCTTCAGATTGAAACAACCGGCGAGAAGAAGGCTATGAAAGAAAAGATGGATGGGCAGCTTGCCAAAATGAACGAAAATGTCAAAGAACTTGAGGAACAGCTCAAGGACCACAAGATCAAACTGAAATCAACCGAACAAAAGATGGCAGAGGCTGAGTTGAAAGCCGTTCTTAAATGTGGTCCCAGCCCAGCCGAAGAGGTTCACTCCCAGGGAAACCTGCAAACTCCCAGCACACCTGAGCAGGACCTGATCAAACAAGCCGTGGAGCTGGATTTAGAGATTACATCACTCAAGAAACAGATCAGCGCCAATGATTTGAGAAATGAGGAAGAAAAAGGGAAACTGTTGGACGCTCTCAAGAAAGAGAGAGTGCTGAGAAGGGAAGCACAGGCGACTAATAAAGTCCTTGAGAAGAAGCGTGAGGAGGAAAACAAAGCTATGGAGCAAAGTCTGAAGGCCAAGCAGGAAGAGATCAATTTCACAAAACGTCAGTGGAGCTCCCAGTCCCGACAGGCTGACAAGGCCCGTGACGAGAGAAGACAAAAGTTTAATGAAATTAATGCGGCCCTCAAAAAGAAGCTGAACCAAGCCATCGTAGAGCACAGTACTCTTCAGATTGAAACAACCGGCGAGAAGAAGGCTATGGAAGAAAAGATGGATGGGCAGCTTTCCAAAATGAACGAAAATGTCAAAGAACTTGAGGAACAGCTCAAGGACCACAAGATCAAACTGAAATCAACCGAACAAAAGATGGCAGAGGCTGAGTTGAAAGCCGTTCTTAAATGTGGTCCCAGCCCAGCCGAAGAGGTTCACTCCCAGGGAAACCTGCAAACTCCCAGCACACCTGAGCAGGACCTGATCAAACAAGCCGTGGAGCTGGATTTAGAGATTACATCACTCAACAAACAGATCAGCGCCAATGATTTGAGAAATGAGGAAGAAAAAGGGAAACTGTTGGACGCTCTCAAGAAAGAGAGAGTGCTGAGAAGGGAAGCACAGGCGACTAATAAAGTCCTTGAGAAGAAGCGTGAGGAGGAAAACAAAGCTATGGAGCAAAGTCTGAAGGCCAAGCAGGAAGAGATCAATTTCACAAAACGTCAGTGGAGCTCCCAGTCCCGACAGGCTGACAAGGCCCGTGACGAGAGAAGACAAAAGTTTAATGAAATTAATGCGGTCCTCAAAAAGAAGCTGAACCAAGCCATCGTAGAGCACAGTACTCTTCAGATTGAAACAACCGGCGAGAAGAAGGCTATGGAAGAAAAGATGGATGGGCAGCTTGCCAAAGTGAACGAAAAAGTCAAAGAACTTGAGGAACAGCTCAAGGACCACAAGATCAAACTGAAATCAACCGAACAAAAGATGGCCGGTCAACTTGCCAGAAAAGATGAAAAAGTCAAAGAACTTCAGGAAGATATCAAGAACTACAAGATCATACTCATGGCGACAGAGGAAAAGATGATCAGTCAGCTAGCCAGAAACGACAACACAGTCACTGAACTTGAGGAACAATTCAAGCTGCTCACGCAGGAACATGTGGACCTTCAGGTCGCCAACCTGAAGCTTCAGGAGCTTTCACAAAAAACAGATAAAGAGAAGAAGCAAATAAAGAAGGATGCAGCAAAAGCTGCAAATGAGGTGGCAAAGAGGGAGGCCAACGAGGCGAAGGAGAACGCAAAGAGAGCAACGGAGTTACTGAAAACACAGAAGAAGGAGCGTGAAGCCCAGTTGAAGAGAGACAACAAGGAACAAAAAAGATTAGCAAAAGAAAGGAGGTTGAGGGAGAGGAGAGGTGAGCCGAGTGAGGCAAGTGAGCCGAGTGAGGCAAGTGAGCCGAGTGAGGCAAGTGAGCCGCGTGAGGCAAGTGAGGAGAGTCAGGCGAGTGGATAGAAGAGAGAGAGCTAATAGTATTTCTCTTCCCCACTCCCATCCTCCTTCCTAACAAACACCCTCTCACCCCCCACCCCCAGACTCCCTCCTCCTCTAATCAGCCATACATCCACTCTTCCACTCCATCACCTGTACCCCTCACTCTCAACAACGAGGCTGCGATGGAATGGTGAAACAAAAATGACAGACGTGATGTCCTGACTTTTTTGTCACCATTACCTTCTCCCTGTAAGATTGTGACACACATTTTGTTGCATGTTCTCCACCTGTTTGTTTGTAGAGGTTTTACTCCGGGCAATCCGGTTTCCCCCCAAACTCAAAGACATGCAGGTACAAATAAGAAAACTTTACCCCTCACTCTCAACAACAAGGCTGCGATGGAATGGGGAAATTAAAATGACGGACGTGATGCCCTGACTTTTTTCTCACCATTACCTTCTCCCTCTACAGTAGCTGTACAGGACCGGTTTCCCCACTAGCTCAGTGCTCTCGCTGAAGCTTACTGATAGGACACCAAGAATCACAGCTACTGGACTACTGAAGAGACTGCTCTCGCTCCCCTCTCCTCACACAGACTGTGTGGCCTGTTTCCCCACTAGCTCAGTGCTCTCGCTAAAGCTTACTGGTTGGACATCGATGATCAAAGCTACTGGAATAGTAGTGAAGAGAGTGCTCTCGCTCCCTAGATGGGAACTAGAGCACTCTCTTCACTAGTATAGTAGCTGTGATCATCGGTGCCAGTAAGCTTCAGCGAGACCACTGAGCTAGTCTAGTGGGGAAACAGGCCAGACACAGTCTGTCTAGGAGAGGGGAGCGAGAGCACTCTCTTCACTAGTCCAGTAGCTGTGATTCTTGGTGTCCTACCAGTAAGCTACAGCGAGAGCACCGAGCTAGTGGGGAAACCGGTCCTGTACAGTAGCTGTACAGGGAGAAGGTAATGGTGAGGAAAAAGTCAGGACATCACGCCCGTCATTTTTTATTTCACCATTCCATCGCAGCCTCGTTGTTGAAAGTGAGGGGTACAGGTTTCTTATTTGTACCTGCATGTCTTTGAGTTTTGGGGGAAACCGGATTGCCCGGAGTAAAACCCCTACAAACAACAGGTGGAGAACATGCAACAAAATGTGTGTCACAATCTTACAGGGAGAAGGTAATGGTGACAAAAAAAGTCAGGACATCACGTCCGTCATTTTTGTTTCACCATTCCATCTCAATCCCTAAAATTGTGTCACAATCTTACAGGGAGAAGGTAATGGTGAGAGAAAACTATCTTTGGTTCCGTTCTCCACCTGTTTGTAGGGTTTTTACTCCGGGCAATCCAGTTTTCCCCCAAACTCAAAGAATCACAGCCACTGGACTAGTGAATAGAGTGCTCTCGCTCCCCTCTCCTCACACAGTCTGTCTAGGAGAGGAGAGCGAGAGCACTCTCTTCACTAGTCCAGTGAAGAGCAGTGGCGGTGCGTCAATAGAGGGCGCTAGGGCGCCGCCCCTCTTAAAATTTAGCGATGAAAAAAAAAAAAAAGAAGAAAAAAAATATATAATATGTAATGTCAAAAAACATTATATACCAAATAATTTAAATAAGAAATATACCGTGTTGACGCGCTAAATGTGTGTGGGAGACCGTAAGCCCCTGTCAACAACCACTTATAGGGTGACCAGACGTCCTCTTTTTCCCGGACATGTCCTCTTTTCGAGACCTAAAAAAAGCGTCCGGCAGGGATTCCAAAAACGTCCGGGATTTTGCTACGTCGGGGAAAATAGTTATTACCCCCTTACAAGTTTTGGAAATGGTATCTCCCTCACGTTCCACCTTCTTGCGCAAGCTCTGACTGTAGAGAGAACTGTCATTGGTCGACCGATCTCAACGTAAATGTAAGTTCACGGCACGCTACTGCTGCTACCCCCCCCCCCCCCCCCCCCCCCCCCTGCGACGAGGTGTCCTCTTTTTCACAAACTCAAATCTGGTCACCCTAACCACTTAAGATATACAAATATAATATATCGCCATTCATCATCACTGAGAAAAGCCCCTCCCCCTGTCGGGGCGCCGGCCCAATGTGAGTCTATGGCAGCGAACAAACATTTCACCCTCGTTGCGGCAAGGACAGCTTCTCATTGGCGGATGAAACGTGAATCTTCGGGCGCACAAATCGCCGATGTCATTGCGCCCTAGCCAATGACATCGTTTCTTATTGCAACGTGGTTGGACTATTCGTCAAATCAGAGACTTTTATCATTCCCTCACATCCCATATAGCTCCCACGTAGCTACGCGAGCAACACAGCTAGCAGAGACTTTGATTATGTTAGTATGGCGACTGAAAACTCTGTGGTATCTCTACGCGAAACACCTTTCAATCCACGATCAGATGTTGACAAGAAGAGGCTGAAAGAGTTGGGACCCGAACGTCCGGATTTAAATATTCAGCAGCAAAGCAGTGACCGCGGGAGGACGTACACCCGGAGCTTCTCCTCAAGCTACATGCTAACCGGAGCTGTTAGCTGGATGCTCAGTGTGGAGCAAAGCAGTGGCTCTGAGCAGCCGAGGAAGCGCCGGCTGTGAAGGAAGATGAGCTTGAAGGATTGCTGCAGAGGTGAGTGTCAAAATCAGCAGATGCCTGTTAGAGTTTAATGTTTTATCTTTCCCACAGCAGAACACATGTTGGACATTGTTAGATTTGGGTGGATATCATATCAGGCTATAACTTTATCTAAAATACCAATTCAACCCCCAACAAGTTAGAGTGTGTGAGTGTGTGAGTGTGTGTGTGTCATAGCTACAGCCATCAAGGTGGCTCCTGGCCTTTTGTCTATGTTGCTGAGCCATCAAGACACACAAAACATAGTTTTTTGTCTGTAGTATGAAGCCTGTTTGTAGTAGATATTTCCCCACAACTTATCTTACTGTCTCTGTCTCTCTCTATATATTTATCTGTAGGTTTGTGACACCATACTTGGACACACCAGGGAACACTTTGCCTTCAAAGACCACCTCACCAGTGCCACCTTACTGCAGGGCCCCCAGTTTGAATGCGACGTCAATGTATTCCCTGAAGTTGCTCTGGCCACCACATTGAATGTTTCTTAAACCATTCTGCTCTGAACCTCTCATGCCCAAAGTTACAGTTTGTTGATAGTTGTTATTGGACAGTGTTGAGCACTGTGTTTTCTTGAAATAAAGCTTTGTTTTTTAGAATATTCTACTCCAAACCTCTTTTCTTCTCATTGTGGAGTGCTATTTAAACCGCGCCGCCCAACTGCGCCCCCCCCAAAAAAAATGTCACCAGCCGCCACTGGTGAAGAGGATTGCAATGGAATGGTGAAACAAAAATGACGGACGTGATGTCCCGACTTTTCCTCACCACCATCTTCCTGTAAACCCAATTATAATTTGAACTTTTGAACTCTAATTCCATGATTGAATGTTTAACAATTATTTCACTGACGCCCACACTAAAAAGTAGTGTGTGTGTGTGTGTCTGTGTGTGTGTGTGCGTGTGCGTGTGCGCGTGCGTGTGTGTGTGTGTGTGTCTGTGTCCTCATCTCTTACACACCCAGAGAAGTAAAGAGGCAGAAACAACACAGTTATCAAGCTTCATAAATCATACTCAGTGTGGTGACTGATCATAAGTCTCATTAAAGCAGTGATCCTCAACTGGTGGGTCGCGGACCCGTTTTCAGTGGGTCGCAGGTCCATGCCTGGGCGGAAATAAAAAAAGTCCTGTGCTTTTATTTTGAAGGGGATTTTCTATTTCGAAGGGGTGTTCCATCTATTCACAGTCCTTAACGCTGCGTTCACACCACGCTTTCCTGCAATGAGTTTACTCACCGGTCTACTTGATCATACGTGATCATACACTTCAACCACGCCGGAGAGGAGGAGGGGCTTATCGCCATGGAAACATCGACCATGGTAGAAATAACCACTATTTCTGCTTTGTACATGTTGTGTCTGGGTTCTAGGGCTGCAACTAACGATTATTATAATAATCGATCTGTAGATAATTTTTCCGATTAATTGATGAATCAGATAAAAAATAAATAAATAAAAAAACATTAATTTCCAAACCTTTATTCAAAAACAGAACTGACCGTGCAAAAAATCTTCAGAAAGTGCACAACAGGTTGCTCCTTGAACTGTCACGGATTCCCCGTCATATTAAGTGTTTTTTCATCCTGTCTGTCAGTTCTAACCACTCTCCTGTCATTCCAGATCCTGCCACCCACGTCTGATTACCCCTCATCACCGTCACCTGGCCCTCACACCCATCTCACCTGCAGCCCGTTCCCTCATTAGCTCACTATTTAGGTCCCCTCACTTGCACGTGTCCTCTGCCAGATTGTCTTGTCCTTTGTGCCAAACTCTCCAGCGTATCCCTGTACTTCTGTCTACCTGTTCTGACCCCGTTTTTGCCTGTCTTTGCCTACCTTGGATCTTGCCTGCCCCTTATCGGATTGTTCGCCTGTTTGATTGATCTCCTGGTTTTGACCCCTGCCTGAATATACTACTAAAGAACTTTGCCTGCCACCTGCCTCAGAGTTGTGCTTTTGAACTCGATTGTCTACTGTGCCTCACAGTACAATCTGGCCAACATGAGTTCAGCCGACTCTGCTCAGGCCGCGACGGAACCTCTGACTCCTGCCGACATGCTACAGCGCCACGAGCAACAGCTCACCTTCTTGACCGAGGCAGTGCAGGCTATGGGCGTGAGTCACGAGCGCGGCATGGAGTCGCTCCGTGATCATCTGCTGAGGAGACCCGCTGGAGAGCGGACTGCCGCCAGTGCTTCCAGCCCGCCTCCTCGCACCTCTCCCGTGTCAGAGGCACGTCTGCCTCCTCCGGAGCGTTGTTCTGGTGCTCCTGGTTCCTGTCGGTCATTCCTGACCCAGTGCTCTCTCGCCTTTGAGCTCCAGCCGTCCGCCTTTCCCTCCGATAGGGCCCGAGTGGCGTACGTCATCTCGCTCCTCACGGGCAGAGCCAAGGAGTGGGGAACCGCTGAGTGGCAGCGACAGTCGCCGATCTGCTCTTCATTCCTGCTGTTCTTCAAGGAGCTGCGGAAGGTCTTCGATCACGCCACACCAGGGAGAGAGGCCGCTCGAGGCTTGATGGACCTGAAGCAGGGAGGAAGATCCGTGGCGGATTACTCCATTGACTTCCGCACCGCAGCAGCCGAGAGCGGCTGGAACGCTCCTCCGCTCCTGGATGCCTTCTACCACGGTCTGTCGGACCGCATCAAGGACGAGCTGGCGGCTCGCGATCTTCCGACTGAGTTGGATGACCTGATCGCGCTCTCTATCCGTATCGACGGTCGTCTGCGGGAACGGCAGAGGGAGAGGCGGTTTTCGGTCGCTCCACAGGCGCCGTTTCACCGATCGGCCGAGTCGGGGAGGTTCCCTTCGGAGCAGGCCTTTGGCGGTCCTGCCGAGGCCCCTGAGCCCATGCAGCTTGGGCGGGCCCGACTCTCCACCGAGGAACGACGGCGCCGCCTGCAGGAGAATCGATGCCTGTACTGCGGTCAGAGCGGTCATTTCGTAACCTCCTGTCCCGTAAAAGAGAGGGCTCACCAGTCAAACAGAGGGCGCTGGTGAGCCGAGGTGTGAACTTTGAAATGCCCTCTCGGCCTCTGATGACAGTTCAGCTATGTTGCTCAGGGAGGAACCACCCGGTTTCAGTGCTCATAGACTCTGGTGCAGATGCTAACCTCATGGACATGGTTCTGGCTTCCCAGCTGGGGATCGGGCAGGTGGTCCTGGACGAACCCATCCACGCTACCGCCTTAGACGGTCGCCTCCTCTGCAGGGTTACTCATCGATCCGCTCCCCTGCCGATGACCATGTCAGGTAATCACACGGAAACACTCACTTTCCATCTCATCAGTTCACCACAGCAATCGGTCATTTTAGGCTATCCATGGCTCACGAGACACAACCCACACATTGACTGGTCTACAGGTACCATTCTACAATGGAGTGCTCATTGCCATGCGGTGTCTAAAACCTGCGCTATCGTCTGTGTCGAGCTCGCCTGTCTCTGCTGAGTCCTCAGATCTCACCGGTGTTTCCAAGGAATATCATGACCTAAGGAAGGTTTTCAGCAAGGCTCGGGCCACCTCATTACCACCCCATCGTCCGTACGACTGTGCAATCGACCTTCTCCCGGGTACGACTCCGCCCAGAGGTAGACTTTTTTCCCTATCGGCTCCTGAGATTAAGGCCATGGAGAAATATATTAATGACTCTTTAGCCGCTGGCCTGATTAGGCCGTCTTCATCTCCTGCTGGAGCTGGCTTTTTCTTTGTCAGCAAGAAGGACAAGTCCCTGCGCCCCTGCATAGATTACAGAGGACTTAACAACATTACTGTGAAGAACAGGTACCCTCTCCCACTCGTTTCCTCTGCTTTCGAGTTGCTCCAGGGGGCAACCGTCTTTTCCAAACTCGGTCTCCGCAATGCGTACCACTTGGTGAGAATCCGAACGGGGGACGAGTGGAAGACCGCATTTAATACCCCTAGTGGGCATTATGAATACTTGGTCATGCCATTTGGACTCACCAATGCCCCCGCGGTTTTCCAGGGGATGGTTAATGATGTTCTCCGAGACCTGCTTAATATTTCTGTTTGTATCTAGATGATATCCTCATCTTCTCAAAGTCACCACAGGAGCATGTGGTACATGTACGGCAAGTCCTCCAAAGACTCCTGGAGAACCACCTGTTCGCGAAAGCCGAGAAGTGTGAGTTCCACACCTCTGAGGTGTCATTTCTAGGATTTGTAATCAAAGCAGGTAGCATCCAGATGGATCCAGCTAAGACCAGCGCAGTGGAGAACTGGCCTACGCCTGCTACGCGTAAGGAACTGCAACGCTTCCTAGGCTTCGCCAACTTCTATCGGCGGTTTATCCGAAACTACAGTTCCGTGGCTGCCCCACTCACTGCTCTCACCTCCCAGCGTGTGCCCTTCAGGTGGACCTCCGCGGCGGCAGAGGCCTTTGGTGAGTTAAAGACACGTTTCTCGTCTGCTCCCATCCTAATATTCCCAGATCTGACCCGCCAGTTCATTGTGGAGGTGGACGCCTCGGACACTGGGGTTGGGGCTGTTCTCTCGCAGCGGGCTGCCGGGGATCAGAAGGTTCATCCATGTGCCTTCTTCTCCCGGAAACTGTCGCCCGCAGAGAGGAATTACGACATTGGGAATCGGGAATTGCTGGCAGTGAAACTAGCGCTGGAGGAATGGAGACACTGGCTGGAGGGAGTGCAGCAGCCGTTTGTAGTCTGGACAGACCACAAGAACCTGGAATATATCCGCTCGGCGAAGCGGCTGAACTCCCGTCAAGCTAGGTGGGCTCTGTTTTTTTTAACCATTTTGAGTTTGCACTCTCATACAGACCCGGCTCCAAGAACATAAAGCCCGATGCCCTGTCTCGTCAATTCCAGCCTGAAGGCCCCTCGGCTCACCCTCAAGGCATCCTCCCCTTGGAGTGTGTTATTGGTGCAGTGTCCTGGCAGGTGGAGGACAAGGTAAAGCGCTCCCATGCGGAACACCCAGCCCCCAGTGCTTGTCCCGATAACCGCTTGTTTGTCCCAGACAGTCTCCGTTCCCAGGTCCTCCAGTGGGGTCATTCCTCCCGTCTGGCGTGCCATCCGGGAGTCAGACGCACCCTGGCACTACTCAAGCAGCGCTTCTGGTGGTCTTCCATGGCGGACGACACCAAGGGATTCGTAAGTGCTTGCCAAGTCTGCGCTCAGCACAAAAGCCCCCGCAAAGCTCCCTCTGGTCTCCTGCATCCTCTGCCAATTCCTCATCGCCCCTGGTCCCACATCACGTTGGATTTCGTAACCGGCCTACCCACCTCCGACGGTAACACAGTAATTCTCACGGTCATTGATAGATTTTCCAAGTCTGCTCGGCTCATTCCACTTACCAAATTGCCTACCGCCAAAGAGACTGCCCAGATTATGTTACAGGAGGTGTTCCGCCTGCACGGTCTGCCCACGGATGTGGTCTCCGACCGGGGTCCACAGTTCACCTCGCACTTTTGGACGGAGTTTTGCAGGCTACTGGGGGCCACGGTCAGCCTGTCATCAGGATTCCACCCCCAATCGAATGGACAGGCGGAGCGTATGAACCAGGAGATGGAGACCGCGTTACGATGCCTCTCCTCCCGTAACCCGCAATCCTGGTCCACACAACTCCTGTGGGTTGAGTATGCCCACAACACCCTTCCCAGTTCAGCCACTGGGCTCTCCCCCTTCCAGTGTGCCCGTGGATACCAGCCCCCACTCTTCCCGGAGCGGGAACAGGAATCCAGTGTACCTTCCGTCCAGGCCTTTGTCCAGCGATGCCGACGCACTTGGAGGCAGGCCCGATCCACACTATTACGCACCTCCGAGCGCTACCAACGGTCAGCCAACAAACGTCGTCTCCCCGCGCCTCAGTACGCTCCGGGACAACGGGTCTGGCTGTCGACTCGGGATCTTCCCCTCCGGGTAGAGTCCAAGAAGTTGGCTGCCCGTTATGTGGGTCCGTTCCCTGTTTCACGGGTCATTAACCCTGCAGCCATCCGGCTGCGTCTGCCACCAGCCATGAGAGTCCATCCCACCTTCCACGTCTCCAGGGTTAAACCTGTCCGGGAAAGCCCGCTTCAGCCCTCCCCCAGACCCCCGCCACCCCCCCGGCTCATCGACGGGGGCCCTGTCTACACAGTCCGTCGCCTGCTCAAATCTCGGCGACGGGGTAGGGGACTACAATACCTCGTTGATTGGGAGGGGTATGGTCCGGAGGAGCGCCAATGGGTCCCCACTTGCAACATCATGGACCCTTCCCTGATCTCGGACTTCCATAGGGCTCATCCGGACCAGCCAAGGGGGACGTCGAGAGCAGTCCCTAGAGGGGGAGGTTCTGTCACGGATTCCCCGTCATATTAAGTGTTTTTCATCCTGTCTGTCAGTTCTAACCACTCTCCTGTCATTCCAGATCCTGCCACCCACGTCTGATTACCCCTCATCACCGTCACCTGGCCCTCACACCCATCTCACCTGCAGCCCGTTCCCTCATTAGCTCACTATTTAGGCGCCCTCACTTGCACGTGTCCTCTGCCAGATTGTCTTGTCCTTTGTGCCAAACTCTCCAGCGTATCCCTGTACTTCTGTCTACCTGTTCTGACCTTACACATGTATGCTTTACATCTGCCAAATATATAGGCTTTTTTTAATTTATAAAGTGCATAAAAATATGTAATTTTTTGTTTAAAGGGACCTGAGCTGTCAGAACAATAAATAATTTATAAAGAGAAAGAAAAATGCAAATCAAAAAACTTAACAGGATTTGTTTGAACGTCAGAACTTGCTCTCTACAATCACAGATGCACACACTCAGACGCACACACTCACAGACGCACACGCACACGCACAAACTCAGAACTCCGAGAACGAGAGATGAGAATTCCTACATCATACAAAACAAATCAGAATAAACTGAAGGGGTTAACTAAATACCTACATTCTGTAGATACCTGAACATGAGGTTCTGATACATGGAACACACACACACACACACACGCGCTAAACATGTTCCACCATAAAGGGATATTGCACAGGCTACTGAACAATGACTCATGTCATGAAGCCACATAATACCGGACTTGTTGAACGCAGTTCTGCACCTCAGAGGCTGTATTTATATATTTACACATTGCTTCTTCTGAAGCCCCCGCGGTATTTTAAAACGAAGAAACGTGGTTTCAATAAGTCATTATCTAACCCAACAGCGCGGCTCAAACACGGGGAATGAATGACTAGCTAGCGAGCTAACGACAGCGGTTAGCCTAGCTGCTAAGTTATTGTAGCAAGCAATTCGACCAAACAGTGACATACGAAAGGATGCAACGGGCTGCATCAGAACCTTCCGGACCATCTGTCCACTGTTTTTTTTTTTTGCTACGCTGTGCTCCACGGACTCAAACTTCTCCGCGGCTTATTGAGTGCCGTAATAATCACACGACGAATCGATAATGGAATTCGTTGCCAACTCTTTTAATAATCAAATTTTAGCGATTTTATCAAGTCGTTGTTGCAGCCCTACTGGGTAAATAAATGCATGAATAAATACAGGAATAAATAAATAAATGCTTAAATAAATGTATAAATAAATACAGGAATAAATAAATAAATACAGGAATATATAAATACAAGTTATACCTAAACAGGACATCATTAAATAAATCTATTTCTACATTTCTGTATTGCTTCATTTATTTATGCCTGTATTTATGTGTCCACAGTATTGCTTCATTTAATTATTTATGTGTCCTCATATGCAAATGACCTTGGGCGGTCCGAACCTCTGTCTAAAGCATGATTGGTCACAGGAGTGTGATCGCACCTGGTATGTTATGCTCTACTACTTCTGCCTTGCACATGTTGTTGAAGTTGGCAAGCTCAGCTAACCGTTAGCAGAAGTCGTCGTTAGCACTTGGCAACATGGCATTGTTATTACAAGCCATTTCAAATCAATGTCGATCTTTAGCAGATTTAGAGCAGTGGTTCTTAACCTTTTTGACCTCGGGATCCAACTTTAAGTACAAAGTGCCCCGTGGCCCATTCAAATATTAACACTGTATTGGTTTATTAACTAATTGATCTCACTCTTGGTTTGATTTGTATTCAATAACTAAATCAAATCTACCTACAGTTCAACGAGCAAAAACCTTGTCAAATAAATGACAAAAACAAGGGGGACACTAAAAAAAACTGAGAAAAAAATTGAAATTTGATAAATACATAATGTGGTAATAAAAGAAATACAGTGTGCACAAATATTAGGAAAGTAGTTTGTTTTAGGTTTAATTATATTACTGAACTACTACAGTGCTCTCGGTTAATCCACAATGTTAATAAACCTCAAACCTGAATATCTAAGACAGTAAAAGTGAGGTTTTTATTTTCTTAGGAGAATATCTGTGTGTTCACAATTATTGGGCAACTATTAGTGTGCAGACAAGTGTGCACACAATTAAAAATAATAATTTTCAAATGAAATAAACTGTAAATAACATTTAAATAAAGTGCAAATTAGAATATAGCCTTATGATGTGAATGATATGCTTCAGCAGTCTTCATGTTAGCAGAACCAGAAGTTGCTCTTCATATCTGTGACAGCTGGCTTTCACAGCACGTTTCACAGTCAGTGACAGACAGACCTTTTCTGCATCTGTAGTACATCGTCCTTTATCTGGAAAAATCCCACCGGCTTTCTCACAAGCGTTGGATGCTTGGTCTCTAGATACCGCTTTAGCTGTGAAGCCTTCAGTGCTGCGTTAGCTAGCGAGACTAGCGTTAGCGAGGCTAGCGTTAGCGAGGCTAGCGTTAGCCCACACTCCACACAGGCATTTGCATATAAGGACACAGAAATACAGGCATAAATAAATGAAGAAATACATACGGACACATAAATACAGACAGAAATAAATGAAGAAATACAGAAATGTAGAAATAGATTTATTTAATGATGTCCTGTTTAGGTATCAACTTATATTTATGTATTCCTGTATTTATTTATTTAACCATTTATTAATTTATTCCTGTATTTATTCATGCATTTATTTATTTATACTTAAGTCATTTTCTGTCCTCCATAGTATTACCTTGTGTCCTTAAATTGGACTTTTGTGTTTTTAATAGACTATAAAAGGGAATATAGTCGGGAATATTCTGCTCTTCCTCTTCCCTCTGAAGGTGGGTGGGATACATGTACCCAGGCTACAGAGGGCGCCAGTATGTGTTTGAGCACGGAGACTTCAAGCACTGGAACGATTGGGGAGCCACTGCACCTCAGATCCAGTCCGTCCGACGTGTGCGGGACATGCAGTGGCACAAGAGAGGGTGCTATATTGCTCCTGCCCCTACACCTCCCAATCCCAATCCCACTCCCAATCCTAACCCTGCTCCCAACCCCAAATCCCAAACTCAACCCTAACTTTAACACCAGCAGCTAAAGGCAGCTGGTCAGTCCCCAGTCCTGTTAGTCTAGAACAGAGGTGGGCAAACTACGGCCCGCGGGCCGGATACGGCCCGCCGAGTATTAATATACGGACGCCGAGTATTATAATTATTATAACATTAAAAAAATATATTAAAAAAAAAGTTATTAAAAAAATATATTAAAAAAAGTTTTTTATTTTAAATAATTATAAGTTATAGTAAAGACCGCTGTAGCGCTTCTCCGTTCCCAAGTTCAGTTTCCCGAAGCACGATGACCACAACAGACCAGCGTTGATGTTTCTTCATGCTTATTTATTGCACAGCGCTCTTTTAGGCTTTTCGTGTGTGTTCTGCTGCAGCAGAAAGACGCTGTAATGCCTTCTGCTGCGCACACGGCTCTGCTGCAGAAGAACACACACACGAAAAGCCTAAAAGAGCGCTGTGCAATAAATAAGCATGAAGAAACATTGATGCTGGTCTGTTGCCATCATTGTGCTTTGGGAAAATCAAGTCAGGAACAGAGAGGCGTTACAGCAGTTTTTACGTGCCGTGGGGACCGCTGCCTGCCGTGTTCTGCTGAACTAGAGCGCACACACAACACTTGCAATTCCACGCCTCCCCCACTGATCCCACAGACAAAAGCTCCACTTCTTAGCGGTCAGAATCCTTTTTAATTATGTCGTAAAGCGTTAACTTTAGAAGAATTACAGTAATATGAATCACTTTCTGTCGCCGGAGACAGGGTTTGTACTACAACAGTTTTAGAGTTGTAAAATCTCCATCCATCTGATACTGGCCCGGCCCGTCTGTCAAATTTTTTAATTCAATGTGGCCCCTGAGCCAAAACGTTTGCCCACCCCTGGTCTAGAATATTTGACCCTGACACTTTGAAAAACTGTAACTGACCACAATGAAACATGTAATTCTGTTGAAAATAAAGGTTTTGGCCCCGGTTTTGGTTATCTGAAAATCATTGCACGTTATTTATTCTGCATAAATTAACACTGGAAAAGTATTTTTATTTAGAGTCTTTTGAAGATTGTGCGTCTGTGAGCCCTATAAGATTGTGTCGAACCCATCGACACAATTTAGTTCACGAAATAAGAATCCGAGTCCGAGGCAACGACTAAAGAGCAAACCGGCACTGTGAATAATAAAAGGCTCAGTTGTGAGTGACATTCAAATGGAAATAGAGGAGTCTCAGTCAGAAGTCTTTATTCACCAATTTTGCAAGTGGCATTTTTAAAAAAGAGCAATTTTAATTTAAAAAGACCTATTTCAGGATTTGTTACAGATAAAAAATGAACTCTTCCTCCTGTAAAGAACAAAATGGAGGCGTTACTCTCCTGTTTTATAACCAGATAAAACATGAAGGCCACAATTGAACCACCACCACCTGTGGATGCCAACGTGTGCCCAGCAGTGCCCAACAGTCCCGTTGATCCCTCAACACCAACGCACATGGAATACAGAGAGCAGGCGCTCTTCTGTAGTCTCTGCATTATAGGGAGAACCAAACCTCACCAAAACATAAATGAATGAATATCGTAAGTAAGATGCTCAAGTAAACTGAGAAATGAATAAAACAAATAATAAAAACCCACATATTTGTCTTATCTTTTTAGATTTATTCTCCGTCGGCATGATTTAACTAATTTCCACTTTGCAGGACGTTGCTCTCAGATGGCATCTGTATTATTGCCCTTCAATAGACAAATAAAGGCAAAGCATAATTAATTCATCAACATGTATATAATGCAGATGTCCACCAAACCTCTCTGGGATGTGAATTTAGACTAAATACAGAGTTAAGGGGTTACATCTTATTTGTGCCTTCTGTTCATCTGTTCATTCATTTTAATGTATTTGAGCATTAAATGTATTCATTTATTTGTTTTTTCCACATTAGATTGGTTCTCCACATACAGTGCCATTATATAGACCAAGAAATGGAAGTAGAGAGTAATTTAATATTAGTGTAAATATAATATGTAAGTTTTTGTACAGATACCAAAATGTATACTTTTTATTTTTACTTTGAAAAATAAAAACAAGTCTAGAAAAGACCATTTTTATTAACAAAATAAGCAAAAGTTATCAATAAAATAAAATAAACCAAAAGTAGAATGTTTTGATTTAGATGAGTAAGAAACATCGCATGAAAAAAGATATTTGAAAATGTTGCTATTCCAATAATGAATAATGTTGTATCTAACTTGAAATGTTTTCAAAGCTCAACACAAAGATGGCATGTTGAAGCTAGCAATTTAGTTAGTTTTGGCGAGCATTTTTGTCAATGAAAATGAATGAATATCTACTTTATTAATCCCCAAGGGGAAATTTGTTGTCGGAGTAGCAGCAACTTACAGACTAAAAACAACAACAGAGATGAGAGATATATACAAAAATACAAATAAAATAAAAAAATAGCTGGGATGAAAGATATGTACAGCGCAGAGAGTATTATTATATATTATATAATCTCACTCGTACATAATATTAGTAATCATAACATCATTTGACCGGTATTACAGTATGCTGTTGTCAGTGTCTAGGCAGCTTGTGCACTATATTACATTTGGTCAAGTTTTTTGTGTTTTCTGAAAAACCTGAAAAAATGACTTGGGGAATTATTTTAGGAAGGTGACGACATTGTAAACACTAAAACACAGTGGAGAGAAGGGGCCTGAGAAGGTTCCCGTGTGACGCCACAAAAACAACTGCCGAATGTCGACGTGACGTCGAGAGCATTTTATGAATTGTAACATAATCCCTTGGCGTACCTTCTGTGGGGAAGGCCGGGGTGCTTTGCTGCACGGCGTTGAGCTCCAGCAGCAGGCGGTCCAGCTCAGACAGGTTGCTGCCCAAGGATGAGTTCATGGCAACCGCTGATGACTCACTATTCTTCTGCTTATTAGGGAAACTGCACAGAGAAGAGAGAAGAACCAATATTTATTATGAACACAGCCAAGGACTGAGAGGGATCCCGATTTGGAGGCCGGCATCTCCGTCTCACAGATGAGTCCACAGCCAAACAGATTACACACACCATTATGTATGAATGTTAGATAGTCCTGATCTGGCACCTTGCATGGTAGCTCCTCTCATCAGTGGGTGAAGAGGGGAGAAATTACATTTATATAAGTCTGAGTATTTTTTGGTTATACAGACACCTAAGTACTTAAAATGTTCAAGAGATGTTTTGAAAGGCAGGTCAGACAATGGCTGCAGCATTGATCGGCATTAATTCACTTTTTTGGAAATTTAGTTTGTAGCCTTGTGAGGCACAGTAGATAGTCAAGTTCAATAGCACAACTCTGAGACAGGTGGTAGGCAAAGTTCTTTAGTGGGGTATTCAGGCAGGGGTCAAAACCAGGAGATCAGTCAAACAAGCAAACAAATCCGACAAGGGGCAGGCAAAAATCCACGGTACACTAGACAGGCAAAAACGGGGTCAGAACAGGCAGGCAAAGAGAGGGATACGCTGGAGAGTTTGGCACAAAGGACAAGACAATCTGGCAGAGGACACGTGCAAGTGAGGGGACCTAAATAGTGAGCTAATGAGGGAACGGGCTGCAGGTGAGATGAGTGTGAGGGCCAGGTGACGGTGATGAGGGGTAATCAGACGTGGGTGGTAGGATCTGGAATGACAGGAGAGTGGTTAGAAATGACAGAGAGGATGAAAAACACTTAATATGACGGGGAATCCGTGACAGAACCTCCCCCTCTAGGGACGGCTCTCGACGTCCCCCTTGGCTGGTCCGGGTGAGCCCTATGGAAGGCCGTGATCAGGGAGGGGTCCATGATGTTGCGAGTGGGGACCCATTGGCGCTCCTCCGGACCATACCCCTCCCAATCAACGAGGTATTGTAGTCCCCTACCCCGTCGCCGAGATTTGAGCAGGCGACGGACTGTGTACACAGGGCCCCCGTCGATGAGCCGGGGGGGTGGCGGGGGTCTGGGGGAGGGCTGAAGCGGGCTTTCCCGGACAGGTTTAACCCTGGAGACGTGGAAGGTGGGATGGACTCTCATGGCTGGTGGCAGACGCAGCCGGATGGCTGCAGGGTTAATGACCCGTGAAACAGGGAACGGACCCACATAACGGGCAGCCAACTTCTTGGACTCTACCCGGAGGGGAAGATCCCGAGTCGACAGCCAGACCCGTTGTCCCGGAGCGTACTGAGGCGCGGGGAGACGACGTTTGTTGGCTGACCGTTGGTAGCGCTCGGAGGTGCGCAATAGTGTGGATCGGGCCTGCCTCCAAGTGCGTCGGCATCGCTGGACAAAGGCCTGGACAGAAGGTACCCTGGATTCCTGTTCCTGCTCCGGGAAGAGTGGGGGCTGGTATCCACGGGCACACTGGAAGGGGGAGAGCCCAGTGGCTGAACTGGGAAGGGTGTTGTGGGCATACTCAACCCACAGGAGTTGTGTGGACCAGGATTGCGGGTTACGGGAGGAGAGGCACCGTAACGCGGTCTCCATCTCCTGGTTCATACGTTCCGCCTGTCCATTCGATTGAGGGTGGAATCCTGATGACAGGCTGACCGTGGCCCCCAGTAGCCTGCAAAACTCAGTCCAAAAGTGCGAGGTGAACTGTGGACCCCGGTCGGAGACCACATCCGTGGGCAGACCGTGCAGGCGGAACACCTCCTGTAACATAATCTGGGCTGTTTCTTTGGCAGTAGGCAATTTGGTTAGTGGGATGAGCCGAGCAGACTTGGAAAATCGATCAATGACCGTGAGAATGACTGTGTTACCGTTGGAGGTGGGTAGGCCGGTTACGAAATCCAATGCGATGTGGGACCAGGGGCGATGAGGAATTGGCAGAGGATGAAGGAGACCTGAGGGAGCCTTGCGGGGGCTTTTGTGCTGAGCGCAGACTTGGCAAGCACTGACAAATCCCTTGGTGTCGTCTGCCATGGAAGACCACCAGAAGCGCTGCTTGAGTAGTGCCAGGGTGCGTCTGACTCCCGGATGGCACGCCAGACGGGAGGAATGACCCCACTGGAGTACCTGGGAACGGAGACTGTCTGGGACAAACAAGCGATTATCGGGACAAGCACTGGGAGCTGGGTGTTCTGCATGGGAGCGCTTTACCTTGTCCTCCACCTGCCAGGACACTGCACCAACAACACAATCCAAGGGTAGGATGCCTTGAGGGTGAGCCGAGGAGCCTTCAGGCTGGAATTGACGAGACAGGGCATCGGGTTTTATGTTCTTGGAGCCGGGCCTGTATGAGAGGGCAAACTCAAAACGGTTAAAAAACAGAGCCCACCTAGCTTGACGGGAGTTCAGCCGCTTCGCCGAGCGGATATATTCCAGGTTCTTGTGGTCTGTCCAGACTACAAACGGCTGCTGCGCTCCCTCCAGCCAGTGTCTCCATTCCTCCAGCGCTAGTTTCACTGCCAGCAACTCCCGATTCCCAATGTCGTAATTCCTCTCTGCAGGCGACAGTTTCCGGGAGAAGAAGGCACAAGGATGAACCTTCTGCTCTCCGGCAGCCCGCTGCGAGAGAACAGCCCCAACCCCAGTGTCCGAGGCGTCCACCTCTACAATGAACTGGCGGGTCAGATCTGGGAATATTAGGATGGGAGCAGACGAGAAGCGTGTCTTTAACTCACCAAAGGCCTCTGCCGCCTCGAAGGTCCACCTGAAGGGCACCCGCTGGGAGGTGAGAGCAGTGAGCGGGGCAGCCACGGAACTATAGTTACGGATAAACCGCCGATAGAAGTTGGCGAAGCCTAGGAAGCGTTGCAGCTCCTTACGTGTAGCAGGTGTAGGCCAGTTCTCCACTGCACTGGTTTTAGATGGATCCATCTGGATGCTACCTGCTTTGATAACAAATCCCAGAAATGCCACCTCAGAGGTGTGGAACTCACACTTCTCGGCCTTCGCGAACAGGTGGTTCTCCAGGAGTCTTTGGAGAACTTGCCGTACATGTACCACATGCTCCTGTGGGGATTTGGAGAAGATAAGGATATCATCTAGATACACAAACACAGAAACATTAAGCAGGTCTCGGAGAACATCATTCACCAACCCCTGGAAAACCGCGGGGGCATTGGTGAGTCCAAATGGCATTACCAAGTATTCATAATGTCCACTAGGGGTATTAAATGCAGTCTTCCACTCGTCCCCCTTTCGGATTCTCACCAAGTGGTAAGCATTGCGGAGATCGAGTTTGGAAAAGATGGTTGCCCCTTGGAGCAACTCAAAAGCAGAGGAAACGAGTGGGAGGGGGTACCTGTTCTTTACAGTGATGTCGTTAAGTCCTCTGTAATCTATGCAGGGGCGCAGGGATTTGTCCTTCTTGCTGACAAAGAAAAAACCAGCTCCAGCAGGGGATGAAGACGGCCTAATGAGGCCAGCGGCTAAGGAGTCGTTAATATATTTCTCCATGGTCTTAATCTCAGGAGCAGATAGGGAAAAAAGTCTACCTCTGGGCGGAGTCGTACCCGGGAGAAGGTCGATTGCACAGTCGTACGGGCGGTGCGGCGGTAATGAGGTGGCCCGAGCCTTGCTGAAAACCTCCCTTAGGTCATGATATTCCCTGGGGACACCGGTGAGATCTGAGGACTCAGTAGAGACAGGCGAGCTTGACACAGATGATAGAGCCGGTTTTAGACACACCGCATGGCAATGAGCACTCCATTGTAGAACGGTACCTGTAGACCAGTCAATGTGTGGGTTGTGTCTCGTGAGCCATGGATAGCCTAAAATGACCGGTTGCTGTGGTGAATTGATGAGATGGAAAGTGAGTGTTTCATTGTGATTACCTGACATGGTCATCGGCAGGGGAGCGGATCGATGAGTAACCCTGCAGAGGAGGCGACCGTCTAAAGCGGTAGCGTGGATGGGTTCGTCCAGAACCACCTGCCCGATCCCCAGCTGTGAAGCCAGAGCCATGTCCATGAGGTTAGCATCTGCACCAGAGTCTATGAGCACTGAAACCGGGTGGTTCCTCCCTGAGCAACATAGCTGAACTGTCATCAGAGGCCGAGAGGGCATTTCAAAATTCACACTTCGGCTCACCAGCGCCCTCTGTTTGACTGGTGAGCCCTCTCTTTTACGGGACAGGAGGTTACGAAATGACCGCTCTGACCGCAGTACAGGCATTGATTCTCCTGCAGGCGGCGCTGTCGTTCCTCGGTGGAGAGTCGGGCCCGCCCAAGCTGCATGGGCTCAGGGGCCTCGGCAGAACCGCCAAAGGCCCTTTCTGAAGGGAACCTCCCCGACTCGGCCGATCGGTGAAACGGCGCCTGTGGAGCGACCGAAAACCGCCTCTCCCTCTGCCGTTCCCGCAGGCGGCCGTCGATACGGATAGAGAGCGCGATCAGGTCATCCAACTCAGTCGGAAGATCGCGAGCCGCCAGCTCGTCCTTGATGCGGTCCGACAGACCGTGGTAGAAGGCATCCAGGAGCGGAGGAGCGTTCCAGCCGCTCTCAGCTGCTGCGGTGCGGAAGTCAATGGAGTAATCCGACACGGATCTTCCTCCCTGCTCCAGGTCCATCAAGCCTCGAGCGGCCTCTCTCCCTGGTGTGGCGTGATCGAAGACCTTCCGCAGCTCCTTGGAGAACAGCAGGAATGAAGAGCAGATCGGCGACTGTCGCTGCCACTCAGCAGTTCCCCACTGCTTGGCTCTGCCCGTGAGGAGCGAGATGACGTACGCAACTCGGGCCCTGTCGGAGGGAAAGGCGGATGGCTGGAGCTCAAAGGCGAGAGAGCACTGGGTCAGGAATGGCCGACAGGAACCAGGAGCACCAGAACAACGCTCCGGAGGAGGCAGACGTGCCTCTGACACGGGAGAAGTGCGAGGCGGCGGGCTGGAAGCACTGCCGGCAGTCCGCTCTCCAGCGGGTCTCCTCAGCAGATGATCACGGAGCGACTCCATGCCGCGCTCGTGACTCACGCCCATAGCCTGCACTGCTTCGGTCAAGAAGGTGAGCGGTTGCTCGTGGCGCTGTAGTATGTCGGCTGGAGTCAGAGGTTCCGTCGCGGCCTGAGCAGAGTCGGCTGAACTCATGTTGGCCAGATTGTACTGTGAGGCACAGTAGATAGTCGAGTTCAATAGCACAACTCTGAGACAGGTGGTAGGCAAAGTTCTTTAGTGGGGTATTCAGGCAGGGGTCAAAACCAGGAGATCAGTCAAACAAGCAAACAAATCCGACAAGGGGCAGGCAAAAATCCACGGTACACTAGACAGGCAAAAACGGGGTCAGAACAGGCAGGCAAAGAGAGGGATACGCTGGAGAGTTTGGCACAAAGGACAAGACAATCTGGCAGAGGACACGTGCAAGTGAGGGGACCTAAATAGTGAGCTAATGAGGGAACGGGCTGCAGGTGAGATGAGTGTGAGGGCCAGGTGACGGTGATGAGGGGTAATCAGACGTGGGTGGTAGGATCTGGAATGACAGGAGAGTGGTTAGAACTGACAGACAGGATGAAAAACACTTAATATGACGGGGAATCCGTGACAGTCTGAAATTTGACCAAACTCCTCCAGTAAGTTTAAGATAAGAGGGAAAGCTCTGTCTAAGTCAGAGACAAAGTAAGAGGTCATCCGCATACAGGGACACTTTATGTTCAACGCCACCCCTTGAAATACCTGGTATCTGACTTGACCTTAGGGCCACCGCCAGTGGTACAATGGCAATGGCGAACAAGAGTGGAGAGAGTGGACACCCCTGACGGGTCCCACGCTTGAGAGGGAAGTAGTCAGAATAATCATTGTTTGTGCGAACACAAGCTTGGGGGGACGTATGCAAAAGCCTAATCCATGATATGAAGGTATTACCAAAGCCAAAACGTTTTAACAAAGAGAACAGGTAGGACCATTCTACACGGTCAAATGCCTTCTCTGCATCCATGGAGATAACCACCTCAGGGGTATCGGAGGGTGTCGGTGCATAAACAATATCAAATAAACGTCTGACACTATGAAAAGAGTGTCGGTCTTTAACAAACCCTGTTTGGCCAGTACCTACAATAGTTGGTAGTACAGTCTCCAAACGCCTAGCCAGCATTTTGGCCAAGAGTTTGACATCTGCACATAGCAGAGAGATGGGGCGGTAGTTACCACAAGAAAGTGGGTCTTTGTCCTTTTTTAAAAAGAGAGAAATAGTGGCCTGTCTTAACGTGGGGGGAAGATTGCCATTTTGCATAGATTCATTGAACATGTTAAGTAAAATTGGAGATAATTGATCTGAGAATGTGTTATAAACTTCAGCCGGGATACCATCTGGGCCTGGGCATTTACCACTCTGCATCAGCATTAAAGCACTACTGAGTTCACCAATCGAAAAGGGTTCATCCAGTCTAGATGATGTTGCGCTGTCTATGGAGGGAATCTCTAAAGAGTTAAAAAAAAAATGTCATATTGTTTCTCATCAGCCATGCATTCAGAGGTGTATAATTTGGCATAGAAGTCTCTGAAATGGTTGTTAATTACCTGTGGGTCAATAGTTGTCCCATCGGTAGAACTGATCTGAGTTATATGTTGTGATGAAGATGCTTGTCGGAGTTGGTGTGCAAGCAGTTTACTAGGTTTATCTCCAAACTCATAATATTTATGACGTGATTTTAACAATGACTCTGCAGCTTCGTTGGAAGCCAGGAGATCAAATTCAGCCTTTTTCATAAGTAATTCTTTTGAAAGATCTGCATTGGGTGAGTCCACACATTTAGACTGAAGTTCTAGATATCTCTAGCAAGGCTAGCACTTTTCTCTGAGGTGATTTTTCTCTGATAAGCTGAGTAAGATATTATCTCTCCTCTCAGGTAAGCTTTGCATGCCTCCCAGATGACTGCTGCCGATGTATCTGGGTTAACATTGGTAGAGATAAAAAGATCAATGCGGTTCTTCGTGGTCAAAACAAAGTTTGGGTCAGAAAGCAATAAAGAATTAAAGCGCCAGGGGGAGCGTTTCATAGATCTACCAGGAAGAGAGATGTCGACAACCACTGTTGCATGGGTCAGATATCACAATGGGATTGTAGGAGCATGAACTAACAGATGGTAGGAGTTTGCTATCAATGAGAAAGTAATCAATACGGGAGAATGTGCCATGGACAGAAGAGAAAAAAGAAAACTGTTTAGTACTAGGGTTGAGAAAGCGCCAGGCATCTGCGACTGCATATTGCTCCATAAACATCTGAATTACTTTTGCTGATTTAG
Organism: Myoxocephalus aenaeus; assembly: GCA_038501785.1. Classification (NCBI taxonomy): domain Eukaryota; kingdom Metazoa; phylum Chordata; class Actinopteri; order Perciformes; family Cottidae; genus Myoxocephalus; species Myoxocephalus aenaeus. The sequence goes on from JBAMJR010000040.1 coordinate 11,895,235, forward strand.
ATAGACCAGAGGGCTTATTGGATGATCGATCAAGTGAAGGGTCAAGACGGCAATTGAAATTACCAGCAAGAATGAGTTGGTGGGAAAAGTGATAATTTAGTTTAACTGGACAAAACAGAAACCATTATATGCAGTAACTAATTCATATGAAACTAATTAGCGTTAAAGGTAATCCTTGTAGGAGTGCCATGTAATCAAAGGGAAGGTTTGCAGTATTTGCTATTTTACTGTCATCTATGGACATTAAAAACAATACATCACTATCAATCTTCCATTTTGAGCTCTCTTGCCCACATTGACAAATTTGAAGTTAGCTAGTTAGCTTTATTTTGACTTAACTGTGCAGCACATTTAAGCTAACTTTCAACTTGGTTGCGTTACTCCTCTGATAGTCAGTATTTCAAGACAAAAAATAAGTGCATGTTGAACAACAATATAAAGTTGTTCTAATGATTCTCTGTTCATAAGGTTTCATAAGTGATTTAGAGAAACTTACCACAGTCTTTGGAGAAGCCAGTGAGGAGACTCCTGGTCCCTCTGAGAGGAGAGGAGGAGGCGGAGCCTCAGAGTACAGAGTACTTTCCAGAGGAGGCTTGAAGCAGTGAACAGTACATCAACACTGGGGGTGTTTTACTCTTGCCTTTGTTGTAATAACTCTGAAATAGTCAATGTACTTTGACACTGTATATTTTACACTAAAAAGTTGAACTGATTATTTTCACCAACAATGGCCGATAGGTTGGTAGTAATTACTCTTAACGTTGTTATAACTTTGAAAGAGTCCATATACTTTGAATTTACTTTGCAGGTTTGGTCAAAGGGGGTTTGATTTAAAGAAGCTACAGTAACATAAAAATACAAAATAATGTATTTACTTTGGGGACCTTAGAGTATCTGACACGCGAGCTCCTCGGAAAGGAGACCTGATTCAGCAGAGCAAACCGCTCTGCAAGAGAGAGCCAACAACTGGAGGATACGGGAAAGGAAACAGCTGTCTGGTTAGAAAAGCCTGGAGGAGCTGTTGTGAGTAAAGAGAAGCAAACGAGGAATGACTTGAAAAACATTCTGGTCACATGACATCTATTACTTCTGTCCATCCGGGGAGAGGGATCCTCCTCTGTTGCTCTCCTGAAGGGTTCTTCCTCTTTTCCTGTGAAAGGGTGTTTTCTGATCCCATGTGAGGTCCTGGGACAGGGAAATCATGTGTGTACAGATTGTAAAGCCCTCAGAGGATAATTTGCGATTTGTGATTTTGGGCTATATAAAATAATATGAATTGAATTGAAAAACAAAAGACTGAGATGAAGGCTCATGCTGAAAGGCTATCAGAGGACTAGGAAGAGAGAAATAATTACAAAGACTGTTGACTATATTATGTATACATGCCATTGTATAGGAATAGTTGTGCTACAGTCAGCACTGTATGCTCAATATTTCTGGACAGCTGGACTGCTGGAGACAGCCGTTCCGTTATGCTTGGTCCGTAGGAGACCGGGGATGAAAGTAACACCTTTTGTTGAGTAACTCAGTGGTCGCTGTGCTAGATCTCTCAAACTTTCATACACAGTACTCAAATTAGTCTACTACAGATAAAACGCACATGGATGTCTACTCTACTAATGTCAAATGCATGGTTGAGTCAGTGTAACACTAGCTGGAGATGGATATAACAACGAGAGATACATAAACAAAGATCCACATTATCCAATTTCTGCAAAGACTTTATTAAAAAGAGAGCAAATAAAGAGTTTTGAATGAAGTGAAAAGATGTTCCTGAATGTGCACGTGTCACAGGCCTCAGGGTTTAATCACTGCCGTGGCAGATGTAGATGGCTGCCCCTGGGCTGCAGGATTAATGAACTCATAACTCATGTAACCTCATGCAGCCATTAGATAGCTATCCATCCTGGAGGTTTCTTTCTTTTTTCCCCCCTGAAAGGTTTTATCTGTCCAATGTGAGGTCCTGGGACAGAGATGTCGTATGTGTACAGATTGTAAAGCCCTCCGAGGCAAATTTGTAATTTGTGATTTTGGGCTATACAAAATAAACTGAACTGAAATAACATGTGGGTTTTAGGTTAGCATGAATGTAAAGCATCAAATTAGACTAGAGAAACTGATACTTTAGGTTACGTAAGTCAACCTAAACACACACAGACACACACACACAAGGAATGTAAGGTAAACACTACTCTTGATACAGTCCACACAGAGACATTCTCCTGGAAGCTCAACAAAGAAAGGTATGTGTACAATATTGATGACACCGCAGCTCTTTTCTGATTGGTCAAACTGACGGCTACACTCTCAGTGTAACAACTCTCCCGCTCTCCCTGCTCCTCCTGGTCTGAGCTGTTCCTGAAAGATCTTCTGTCTCCCCTCAAGGCCACAGAGATGGAGCACAGCTGCTGTGTTTATTCATGTCGTCCTGGAGTGAAATCATCCACTTGAATTAGCACAGTGGCGTCTTAGCATCTTAGTAGTTCATGCAACAGAACAACTCAACACTTTCAGACCTGTTAGTCTTAGTTAATGCTAAATAAAAAACACGTTGAAACCAAATGTTCGTGAAAAACAAGTACAATTTTGAGAACTCAAATGAATGCTGAATATTTACATAGTTGAAATAAATTGAGAGGTTTAAAGAGAACAAGCATTGACATATACTTTAGTTGTAAATAACATAAACAGGGACGTTTATCAAAAGTAGCTGATCAGAATTTGTTAAAAACAAAATAGCATGCAAATGAAAGCTTGGAATACGATCAGATGACCTACCTGGAACGAGAGCAGGGATGTAATGCAGGAAACAACAAGCTCTTTAGTTAAATAATCTGAATACATAAAACAAAGACTCCTCTGTCATTGTGCACCATATTTAATATCTGCACATTTTTTTTATATTATGGTAACTTCGTAATATATATAATCTTGTTGTATATATATATTTTTTTTAAGTGCAGTGCTGATGGTGACAAAGAAGTATTTCACTGCACAATGTGTTGAGTATGTGATCAATAAAGCGACTAAAGGCAACAATGTTTGCAATGCTCCACAATGTTCATAATGTGAGCTGCAAAACAACACGTTCTGTCATCCGTTCCAAAAAAAACAACAACAGTAAATGTTATTAATTCATTAATATATTTTATGTTTATGTTTTATGTTTAAGTGCCAGTGTAAAATGTACCACTAAATACTGAGACCAGCTGCATCCAGCATGGAGACAACATTTCTGCTATGAAGGTGAAGTAACGAGAGGGAAAATTAAGAATTTACCTGAACCTGACATTATTTTCCATACTTTTATAACCTTTCCATCGAGGACACCAAAAACGTGTGTCAGTCAAAAATATATATATATATATATATTTATTTATTACAACAAAGGTAAGCATAGGATTATGAAAAGAAAGTCTTTAAATTAAGCACATTAATCTGCACATCAATACTGTTAGGGTATATTTCAATGAATTGGTCCTATAAACAATTAGGTTTCAGTACACAACATTCTATTGTTTTGCTGTAAACGTCAAAATGTTTGTTAATTGATTTTCATCGTGGTCCCCATGTCGGTGCTGCAGTCAGTTGGTGTTCAGGTTTAAAGGGCAAGAGTGGAGTCAGAATACATTCCATCCTACCAGTAACTACACATGATGCGATTCACAGGAAGCAAAAGACTCAGGGACAGAATTACTCAGAACATGGTGCAGCCCACATTTGCTTTTCAAGATTGGACGCAGGGAGAAACAGCGAGCGAGCTAATGACACCGTTCAACATTTAAACATTTGTTTAATCTGTACACTAACTGAAATGTATAAACATCACTTTGAGGTTGCAGTGTCTTCTTTGGTTGTAGTGCAGGTTTTGGTCTCCGTACAGACAAGATGGCTATGGAAACTTCCGGAAGACTTCAGGAAACTGATCACAGTCGCTGCATCAGGCCAGCTTCATTCTCAAAGTTAGAGCGCCGTTAGCTTCTGTACCGTGACGTCATGGTCCTTTGCATTTGATTGGAACACTAAAAAGTGTGCGGGCTTAGAGGTTAGAGGACTGTTTCTCCACACACGGCTCCCTCACCTGTTGTTAGATCAGGAGGAGGACGAGTCATTGCCAATTTTCATCCGGCTCTGTTTCACTGCAGAGATCCAAACATGCAGATGAGCGTCCTCCCTCTATTTCACGTCTTCCAGAGGACGTTCATATCATCTGCATGTACCGCTGGTTGTAAATCGGCAACGTTTCTCTTGAATGAATCAGACCACACCCACATTGTTGTTGAAATGAAAACAACGTTTCTTCACACTGATATCCAAACACACATCTCTTCCCGTCGCTCTCCATATTGCTCTGTTAGCTGCTGCGATCCACAAACCACCATGGCATGGTTCTGATGTCGTGATGTACTGCCACGTCTGGACCAAGAGCTGCAGCTCTCCTTAATGTTCCCGTCTCTGGAGGGAGCTGCTTCACTAGTGACGTTAGCTTTAATGTTAGCTTGCTAACATGGGCTTACGGCGTTCACCTGTCACAGCCAAACCACTGACATTAGGTGTCCCGGTGTCAGGACAGTCAGGTGACAGGCTCGCTTGTCATTGGCTGAGAGTCAGAGGGAGCTGCCACACCAGCAGTGTGTTGTCAGTGGCTGAGCAGGGCCCCGGTGAGGACGTCTGTCCTATCCTGCGGTGTCCTCTGCCCCCGGAGAAGACGGCGGTCGAGGTGAATTTGTTGCGCCTGACCTCCCCCTCCTTCCCCCGCTCCACCGGCCGCCCTCTCACCCACACATCAGGGTCCTCGCTCACTTCGTAGATGGAGCCGTCCTCCGGGCTGTGCACCAGGGAGTCTGGGGGCCGGTGGGTCCCCTGTTCGGGCTGCGCTGACAGCAGCTTCCCAGGCAGCTGGCAGGTGGAGTGGAGGCGATACTGCAGCAAGAGACGCTTGGGCTTCTCCTCCCTTGGTGGAGGAGCTTCTGAGTCCTGCTCCAACCTCTGACCCTCTGCATCTCCTCCCCCATTACCTTTACCTCCCTCTGCTTCTCTGTTGGCACCCTCCTCGCTGCCGTTGAGGATGGAGTCCCGTCTGAGCAGGTTGGAGGCCAGGGTGCTGGAGGTGGACACCAGGAGGTCCACCGGACCGCAGTGGGCATTCAGAGAAGTCATCCCCTTACCTGAGGGTAGGACAGTTCGAAATGAATCCACGGTGTCTCACATGGCAATGACAGGAAGTAAAGGATGTGTATCAACAAGATGAATATCAGGGTTATGTTAACATTTACCATCAGCCCGACAACCAGCAATTGCTGATATATTCAAGCAGGTAGGTGTGAGGTAGGTGTGTATGTGTGTGTGTGTGTGTGTGTGTGTGTGTGTGTGTGTGTGTGTGTGTGTTATAACATCTTGGCTGTATAACATCTTGGCTGTAAAAAAAACAACATAGGGACTGCCGTGTTCCAAGATGGCGAAGGCGAAATTGCCAAACCTGAGGCTTCAAAATGGTATCCACAAACCAATGGTTGCCCTCACGATGTCCATACATGCAGTCTATGCTGTTGACATTTAGTCACGTGAGTTGTTAGTGTGGTTAGTGCTATAAGTCACGTGAGTTGTGAATCATTCAAGTTAAGCCAAGTTTAGTCAAGTTAACGTCAACCAGGCTCTTTTTCCATAACCAAAGTGTTTTTGTTGCTTAAATCTAACTTCCTGTGAAGACAGAAGTTTATTTTGAAAACACACTATTCCTAAAACGAGTGGAAGAAATACAGGTCCAGAAGTGGCGCTGGTGGGTAGTGGTGTAACAAACTGTTGTCGATCCGTGGCCCGCATGTGAACTGCGGATTAACTACTCAGTGTAACCAACACTGTGAAATAAAGTTTGACTGATGATCGTTATCGAACAATATTCAGTAAAATATGCGATCAGGACATCAGAATGAACGCTTCCTGTTTGCCGACCCTGATAATGTTACTCTGAACAACACATGTGTGGTTCCATTCAGTTCCATTATCATGCTTTCAGGCATTGTTCAGTGAAACATTATTATTGGTCAAATGTAAATGAAGACATTACCATGATGTGTTCAAATGTAATCTTGTAAAATGTAGTTAAAGTGAGAAACTTGATAAATAAATCCCTTTGTTCAGGGAAATGTTTTCCCTGGCTGCTGTTACAGTTTTAGTCAGCACACATGGTGGGGTCATGCCTGCATGCTGCAGAGATGTATGTCCATCAGCAGAGTACTCAGCACGGACCTGTGATCTTGGGGATGCCCTCCAGTGTGGGCACAGGGAAGGTGACGATGATGCCGTGGCTGGTCCCCACCCACAGCAGGCCCTGGCAGACCAGCAAGCTGGAGACACACACCTGACCTGGTGCACAGAGAGACATCAACCTTTAACATGACCACCATTACTGCTGCCACAACAGGAACTCAGTCCATGTTCACAGCGGTCCAGCCCTGATCCAAGGCCTGGATCGCCATCTCCCACAACCATTTCAGTCTTTTAATCTCCTTAGTGATTTATAAGTGGGAGATAACGACATCTGCTGGGGGGCAAAGTAACAACACATGACTAACTATTGAAATCAATACAAAGCATCTGAAATCAGAACCCTCCTCATTCAGTAACTGAACTCACCTTTGTAGCCAAAAATGTATACATGTTGGCTACTGGTGACATCACTAAGGGCTCTGCTGCTGAGCTGCAGTCAGCCAATAGCACTTCATTACCTTTATTAGCTTGAGGTTTTCTTACTAATAAAGCTGTGATCTGAGCACGGCACTCTACTCTGTATGTCCGTCTGGCCTTGCCTGGTGTCAGGTGGGCGGTGCGCGTGGAGATGTTGACTTCCTGTAGGTGTTGCAGGGTCTCGGTGTGGAACAGGTGAATGGAGGAGCCCTGGGTGAAGGCCATCCACACGCCCCCGCCTGAGCGAATCATGTGGCTGACGCTGCAGCCGGCGTCAGAGTGGGCTGTGAAGCTCTACAGAGGGGCAGACAGAGGGGCAGTCTGCAGGAACTCAAGCTCAAATATCACATGGAATCATATCTGTGTCTTTTGGGGAAAACATTGTTCTGGAAGCACATGACTAATATTTTGTAGAAATGAAAGAAATCACTTTTTGTGTGTTTGCTATTATCCATAAAAGCGTAAAGTTAGAACCTCTCTCACTTACTACATGTTGGTCCTCAGTCCCATCGCTATCAGGACAATAGTTACTAGGGAAGCACGGGATACATGTAAAGAGAATGGAGATTTAAGAGTAGGCTTAACACTTTCCCCTTTGATAAGCTTAAGGCTGACTCAGGCTTATAGTTAGGGCTGGTTCAGGCTTATAGTTAGGGCTGGATAAGGTTTATAGTTAGGGCTGTTTCAGGCTTATAGTTAGGGCTGGATAAGGTTTATAGTTAGGGCTGGATAAGGTTTATAGTTAGGGCTGGTTCAGGTTTATAGTTAGGGCTGTTTCAGGCTTATAGTTAGGGCTGTTTCAGGCTTATAGTTAGGGCTGGATAAGGTTTATAGTTAGGGCTGGTTCAGGCTTATAGTTAGGGCTGTTTCAGGCTTATAGTTAGGGCTGGATAAGGTTTATAGTTAGGGCTGGTTCAGGTTTATAGTTAGGGCTGTTTCAGGCTTATAGTTAGGGCTGGATAAGGTTTATAGTTAGGGCTGGTTCAGGTCTATAGTTAGGGCTGTTTCAGGTCTATAGTTAGGGCTGTTTCAGGTTTATAGTTAGGACTGTTTCAGGCTTATAGTTAGGGCTGTTTCAGGTCTATAGTTAGGGCTGTTTCAGGTCTATAGTTAGGGCTGGTTCAGGTCTATAGTTAGGACTGTTTCAGGTCTATAGTTAGGGCTGTTTCAGGTTTATAGTTAGGACTGTTTCAGGCTTATAGTTAGGGCTGTTTCAGGTCTATAGTTAGGGCTGTTTCAGGTTTATAGTTAGGGCTGGTTCAGGCTTATAGTTAGGGCTGTTTCAGGTCTATAGTTAGGACTGTTTCAGGTCTATAGTTAGGGCTGTTTCAGGTTTATAGTTAGGACTGGTTCAGGTCTATAGTTAGGGCTGTTTCAGGTCTATAGTTAGGGCTGTTTCAGGTTTATAGTTAGGGCTGGTTCAGGTTTATAGTTAGGGCTGGTTCAGGTCTATAGTTAGGGCTGTTTCAGGTCTATAGTTAGGGCTGTTTCAGGTTTATAGTTAGGACTGTTTCAGGCTTATAGTTAGGGCTGTTTCAGGTCTATAGTTAGGGCTGTTTCAGGTTTATAGTTAGGGCTGTTTCAGGCTTATAGTTAGGGCTGGTTCAGGTCTATAGTTAGGGCTGGCTCAGGTTTATAGTTAGGGCTGGTTCAGGTCTATAGTTAGGGCTGGCTCAGGTTTATAGTTAGGGCTGGCTCAGGCTTATAGTTAGGGCTGTTTCAGGTTTATAGTTAGGACTGGTTCAGGTTTATAGTTAGGGCTGGTTCAGGTCTATAGTTAGGGCTGTTTCAGGTTTATAGTTAGGGCTGTTTCAGGTCTATAGTTAGGACTGGTTCAGGTCTATAGTTAGGGCTGTTTCAGGTTTATAGTTAGGACTGGTTCAGGTCTATAGTTAGGGCTGGTTCAGGTCTATAGTTAGGGCTGGTTCAGGTCTATAGTTAGGGCTGGTTCAGGTCTATAGTTAGGGCTGTTTCAGGCTTATAGTTAGGACTGGCTCAGGTTTATAGTTAGGACTGGCTCAGGTTTATAGTTAGGGCTGGCTCAGGTTTATAGTTAGGGCTGGCTCAGGTTTATAGTTAGGGCTGGCTCAGGTTTATAGTTAGGGCTGTTTCAGGTTTATAGTTAGGGCTGGCTCAGGTTTATAGTTAGGGCTGTTTCAGGCTTATAGTTAGGGCTGTTTCAGGTTTATAGTTAGGGCTGTTTCAGGTCTATAGTTAGGGCTGGCTCAGGTTTATAGTTAGGGCTGTTTCAGGTTTATAGTTAGGGCTGTTTCAGGTCTATAGTTAGGGCTGGCTCAGGTTTATAGTTAGGGCTGTTTCAGGTTTATAGTTAGGGCTGTTTCAGGCTTATAGTTAGGGCTGGTTCAGGCTTATAGTTAGGGCTGTTTCAGGTTTATAGTTAGGGCTGGCTCAGGTTTATAGTTAGGGCTGTTTCAGGTTTATAGTTAGGGCTGGCTCAGGTTTATAGTTAGGGCTGTTTCAGGCTTATAGTTAGGGCTGGTTCAGGCTTATAGTTAGGGCTGTTTCAGGTTTATAGTTAGGGCTGGCTCAGGTTTATAGTTAGGGCTGTTTCAGGCTTATAGTTACGGCTGTTTCAGGTTTATAGTTAGGGCTGTTTCAGGTCTATAGTTAGGGCTGGCTCAGGTTTATAGTTACGGCTGTTTCAGGTTTATAGTTAGGGCTGTTTCAGGTCTATAGTTAGGGCTGGCTCAGGTTTATAGTTAGGGCTGGCTCAGGTTTATAGTTAGGGCTGGTTCAGGCTTATAGTTAGGGCTGTTTCAGGTTTATAGTTAGGGCTGGTTCAGGTTTATAGTTAGGGCTGTTTCAGGTCTATAGTTAGGGCTGGCTCAGGCTTATAGTTAGGGCTGTTTCAGGTTTATAGTTAGGGCTGGTTCAGGCTTATAGTTAGGGCTGTTTCAGGTTTATAGTTAGGGCTGGTTCAGGCTTATAGTTAGGGCTGTTTCAGGTTTATAGTTAGGGCTGGCTCAGGTTTATAGTTAGGGCTGGCTCAGGTTTATAGTTAGGGCTGTTTCAGGTCTATAGTTAGGGCTGGCTCAGGTTTATAGTTAGGGCTGTTTCAGGTTTATAGTTAGGGCTGGTTCAGGCTTATAGTTAGGGCTGTTTCAGGTTTATAGTTAGGGCTGGTTCAGGCTTATAGTTAGGGCTGTTTCAGGTTTATAGTTAGGGCTGGCTCAGGTTTATAGTTAGGGCTGTTTCAGGCTTATAGTTAGGGCTGTTTCAGGTTTATAGTTAGGGCTGTTTCAGGTCTATAGTTAGGGCTGGCTCAGGTTTATAGTTAGGGCTGTTTCAGGTTTATAGTTAGGGCTGTTTCAGGCTTATAGTTAGGGCTGTTTCAGGTCTATAGTTAGGGCTGGCTCAGGTTTATAGTTAGGGCTGTTTCAGGCTTATAGTTAGGGCTGTTTCAAGTCTATAGTTAGGGCTGTTTCAGGTTTATAGTTAGGGCTGTTTCAGGTTTATAGTTAGGGCTGTTTCAGGCTTATAGTTAGGGCTGTTTCAGGCTTATAGTTAGGGCTGGCTCAGGCTTATAGTTAGGGCTGTTTCAGCCTTATAGTTAGGGCTGTTTCAGCCTTATAGTTAGGGCTGTTTCAGGTCTATAGTTAGGGCTGTTTCAGGTTTATAGTTAGGGCTGTTTCAGGTCTATAGTTAGGGCTGGCTCAGGCTTATAGTTAGGGCTGGTTCAGGTTTATAGTTAGGGCTGTTTCAGGCTTATAGTTAGGGCTGTTTCAGGCTTATAGTTAGGGCTATTTCAGGCTTATAGTTACGACTGTTTCAGGTTTATAGTTAGGGCTGTTTCAGGTCTATAGTTAGGGCTGTTTCAGGTTTATAGTTAGGGCTGTTTCAGGTCTATAGTTAGGGCTGTTTCAGGTTTATAGTTAGGGCTGGCTCAGGCTTATAGTTAGGGCTGTTTCAGGCTTATAGTTAGGGCTGGCTCAGGTTTATAGTTAGGGCTGGTTCAGGTCTATAGTTAGGGCTGTTTCAGGCTTATAGTTAGGGCTGGCTCAGGCTTATAGTTAGGGCTGTTTCAGGCTTATAGTTAGGGCTGGCTCAGGTTTATAGTTAGGGCTGGTTCAGGTCTATAGTTAGGGCTGTTTCAGGCTTATAGTTAGGGCTGTTTCAGGTCTATAGTTAGGGCTGGCTCAGGTTTATAGTTAGGGCTGTTTCAGGCTTATAGTTAGGGCTGTTTCAGGTCTATAGTTAGGGCTGTTTCAGGTTTATAGTTAGGGCTGTTTCAGGCTTATAGTTAGGGCTGTTTCAGGCTTATAGTTAGGGCTGGCTCAGGCTTATAGTTAGGGCTGTTTCAGCCTTATAGTTAGGGCTGTTTCAGGCTTATAGTTAGGGCTGTTTCAGGTCTATAGTTAGGGCTGTTTCAGGTTTATAGTTAGGGCTGTTTCAGGTCTATAGTTAGGGCTGGCTCAGGCTTATAGTTAGGGCTGGTTCAGGTTTATAGTTAGGGCTGTTTCAGGCTTATAGTTAGGGCTGTTTCAGGCTTATAGTTAGGGCTGTTTCAGGCTTATAGTTACGACTGTTTCAGGTCTATAGTTAGGGCTGTTTCAGGTCTATAGTTAGGGCTGTTTCAGGTTTATAGTTAGGGCTGGCTCAGGCTTATAGTTAGGGCTGTTTCAGGCTTATAGTTAGGGCTGGCTCAGGTTTATAGTTAGGGCTGGTTCAGGTCTATAGTTAGGGCTGTTTCAGGCTTATAGTTAGGGCTGGCTCAGGTTTGCCCTGGTCCAGCCCCTAGATATGCTGCTATAGGCCAAGACTGCTGGGGGACATCTTAGGATACACTGAGCTCCTCTTCTCTTCTCTCTCTCCTGTAGGAATTAATGTAAAAGGTAAATGGACTGTACTTTATAGGGGCGGCTGTAGCTCAGGGGGATGAGTGGTCGTCCCGCAACCACAAGGTAGCCGGTTCGATCCCCAGTCCCCCCATAGCTCACACGTCGAAGTGTCCCTGAGCAAGACACTGAACCCCTAATTGTTCCCCGTTGCTGCGTCTACGGTGTATAGAGCAAAAATGTAAGTCGCTTTGGATAAAAGCGTCAGCTAAATGAAATGTAATTCATGTAATAATACTTGTATTTTTATTTTCTTCCGACCACTCAAAGCTCTTTAATACTACTTGTCATCATTCACCCAGTCACACACTGATGGGAGGGGCTACCATGTAACCGGCCCATCAGGACTAACTAACATTCACACACAGCAGGAACAGCTACAGGAACAATTTGGGGTTAAGTGTCTTGCTCAAGGACACATAGACATAGACAAGCGGAGCCGGGAATTGAACCGCCGATCCTCTGATTAAACAATGACCCTGCTCTTCCACTGAGCCACAGTTGGTTGCCCCGGTCAATCACCATGACTGACAGCATTAATGCTGTTATTATCATTCTATTGTATCCACTGCTCCTTTTAGTGAAGCGCTCCGTTGATGAATGCAGGACACAGAAGTCATGAATCCAGCTGTAACCAGCTGATTGAATCACACACCAGTCACAGCCCACTCTCACCTCAAGGCGGCCATTTAAATATGACTCCCTCCTGCGACACCAATGCTGGTACAGTTATTTCAGAGTTCAGTTTGCATAGCAAATACATTTATCTTGACGTATTACTAAACATGTGTTTTGTGAGGTCACAGTGGTCAGAAGAGATGATGGAGAGGATTATTTCTGTACCAGTCTATACATTGTTTTTTTATGAAAATCCTACTCATTGTGCCTTTAAGCTAAATCCTTTTTCAGCTGCTGTGAAAAATGAGGACAGCAGTACTGCGCTGTAAGCCAGCAGAGATAATTTTCTGGAACATGGTGTTGCATGTTATTTGATTCCTTACCAACATCATTCAGTTTACACCATCTGGAGTGGCATTTGATTGCATGTGAAAAAAACAGTGGGACAAAATTGCCTATGTAAGGCAATCACAGGGCGCATAACTTATTTTAGCCCAGGACCCACATGCAGGTTACTCATTTAAACTTCCTAAAAAACAACAACTAATCCAACCCTTTTGGTCTCCCATATTTGATACAGCTGTCCACCTCTTGCTGGTACCTGTGTGTGGAGGCTGGATCCTTGGATGACGGTGACTCGGTTGGCACAGCTGGCCCACGCAGCGTCTTCCAGTGTCAGCAGACTGCAGACCGGCTCAGAGCCCACAGACACCAGCTGGCACGAGTCCACGTCCCACAGTCTCTCTGAGGGCAAGAATGGTCCATGGTTTAACACCCACTGTAATACTGTGAATGGGGACCAGTCGCTTCCCTCTGAAATCCAAACCAGCATGACGCCAGTGATGGAAGGGTTCTTCAGTGAGAACTCACCGCCAGCCCTTCTGTGGTAAACAGCCACTTTGCCATTGGCCAGTCCAGCGAAGAGGAAAGACAGCGAGTGCTTGAGGCAGAGGACAGGACAGCTGTCGGGGTTCACCAAGGTGGACAGGCAATGCACAGCTGTGTCCACGCTGCTGTACACGTCGATGCTGGGAGACAAGGAGACACTACAGTGAAGTCAAATCACCACACATCAAATGAAAGAGACGTTAACAGGAAAAGGTCAACACCTGAGACTATCCGATGGATGTCAACCTCATCAAGTACAGAGCTGGAGTCAGGACATGGTTAGCCTAGCTTAGCATAAAGACTGGAAGCATGGGGAAACAGCTGGCCTGGCTCTGTCCAAAGTTCAAAAGTACACCTACCAACAGGTTTTAAGTTCACTAAAGATCATGTTGTATTTGATCTGTGTAATGTGTCCACAGCTGACTCCCTGGACATAGCTTTGTGTCTACAGACTGATGCTCTGAGCTGTGGAGATGACTGACCTGCCGTCCTGCAGGCCAACACAGATGATGTTTCCTATCTGGGCTGCAGACTGGGCCTTCTCAGCCTCCCTCTGCTCTGGGCTGGGACACGGCTCCTTCACATACTCCAGACAGAGGACCGGGGCCCTGAGCGGGACGGTCTTGACCAGACGAGGAGCGGCTCGGTTCAGTGAGAAGATCTCCACTTGGCCGTGGTTAAAGTCGCTTCCTCCACCTGCAACCTGAGCTCCGTCAGAGACAAAAAGCTTATTTCAGTCAATAAATGACAATAAGATATACACAGAAACAAATACAGCTCAAGAATAAATTAAACATCATGAATAAATGTGATGACAATTCCTTAAAAAAAAAAAAAGATACAAGCCTTAGATAATGTGTACTTTGGTATCCAAGATGAGTACAACTGACTGATATAATATATGAGCAAATACTGGCCATGGGTAAGAAGGAAGATAAGGATGGCATGTTGTTATGAGAATACCTTTGAGAATACATTTTGAAGTTACTCAAAGTGGCAGGAATATATATGTATACCCACTTAATTGATGAATACTGATGCCACTGAAAAGATTGCTCTGTTTTATGAACGGTTGGACAGAAGTCTCCTTCTTTGATTATTCAAATTACAGTTTAAATATAAACCATGCCTTGTATTATACCTAAAATACAATATTTGGTCATTGTTAACACAAAATGGAGAAAACTAGCGAGCTGTACTACTATGAACTGATGATCATTCAAAACCATTGCTGCAAACATTATGGAAAAGGTGAGACTGTTTACTGCCTTAAAAATGATTCAGCTGTACAGCAACCTTAACAACAGATCTGAAATCAGCTGTTGTCTTGTCCCTCAGTGAGGCCGCAGAGCAAATGCAGTTCAGCATTACTCCACATGGAGAGTTGTATATATGCGCTGTAGAATAGTAGTTTATGGACATACTGTACAGCACTTTAAGCTTTCCTCAGTGCAGAGTATCTGCTCCTCAAAGGGGGACACCCTCAGGCCCACTCCCATCGTACTCACCCAGAGGTAACCTGTACTCACCCAGAGGTAACCTGTACTCACCCAGATGTAACCTGTACTCACCCAGAGGTAACCCTGTACTTACCCAGAGGTAACCCTGTGGTAGAGACGTACTGGCAATGCAGAAACCCAGCAGGCTGGACTGAGACGGACTGTGAAGAGCTGCCTCCAGCTGCACAGACAGACAGAGAGAGGCATGCTTCATTTAGGACAAGACTCCTGGACTCCCACATGTACAGGAAGAGGCGTTAAATATGCCCCGACACCAGATGGAAACCTTTTTCATCTGTCATAACTTTCAAAATAAAAAAAATCACTGCAGTTTCCAAGAAAATAGGTCAAAGAGATGAAGAGTACACGCTACAGTGATCCCAAGTAGGATTCAACTGCTGTTCAGAGACCGCATAGAAGCATTATGGAACATACTGAATATGAATATATGCTAAATATATTACTGTTATCGACTGTATGACAACCAAAAATATATATTTTCATTAATTAATTAATTATAGAATCAAAACAAACGTAACAGCTGAAATAAATCATCAAATTAATTAATAAACAAATAAACTATTATAACACTATTATAAATATAAGTAAAAGCTGAAATTAGCACATTGATACATTATTAAATAACAAATGTTGTAATTAAAACAGGAAAAAAATTAATCATTTATTCCAGGGGTATTCAACTAAAATTCAGCGAGGTCCAGTCAGAGAGAATGTCCTCAGGCAAAGGTCCGGAATATCACAATAATGTCAAATTAAATAAAGTTCATTTAATTAACATCTAAATAATATTCATTATTACAGATTTCCAATTTAACTGGAATAACTATAAATAATACATACTCTAATAATACATACATTATCTTCTCTTATTTCCAGTAAATAAAGGCTGGATTTAAAATTTAATAAAGTCCTTAATTTTAGAAAAATGTATTTAACTGAATTGTCCTGCACCTTCAAATTCAGTTTATTCGGGCGTCAAGTGATGTCAATAATTAAAAAAAAAAGATATTACATTCTTGCATCTAAAAAGAGAAATGTGTGTTCATGGACTTTACCTGGTTATTAAACCACTTGTTTCAGCTCATTTGTCCTGTCTGTTAACATTATTGTTGGTCAGTTAATTCATGTGTTAGGGTTCTGATCATATTGGGCTCTTAGGTTTATTTTCCTGTGCTTTAATTTAGGATGTGAGTTGGTCCGTTTGCTCATAAGATGTGTGCTTTGTCTCGTAGTGACGCTTCACATCACTGCTTTAAATATCGCTGAATATGAGACATGCTGCTTTTTAACTGGTTGTGGCAGTGGTGGCCGTCAGGGCCTGCTAAGCCTTCTCTGCTGGCCTAAACAGAATCACAAAGTTTACATTTAAAATGTTTATAATTTCTTTCTTTTTTGATTAATAGTTATAGCTATTTTAGAATTGCATTGTTTTTCACAAATACACTACATGTATTATAAATATTTTTCCCTATTAGCTTATTTTCTCATTGCACAGCTCCTGTGTTGCTCTGTTGCTCTTGCCTGCTGCCTTCAGCCTTCAGCCTGCTGTGTGGCACGTCTTCTCATCCAATCACATTTCACCTCTGTTTCTCTATGCAATCGAGAGCTGGTTAAACTACATGGAGAGGCCTGCTAGCATTATGAAACGTGTGTTTGGCCACAGGGCCCGCGTGACCATTAACGTGCGCTGTGATTGGTCAAAAGGAACTCCTCGGGGACCGCCAAAACTCATCAACACCACGAATGAATACGGCGCTGCTGACTCCGACTGAAGGCGCAAATAGAAAACCCATGGTCCGCCACTGGTTCTAAAGTTAGAAACTGTTTGCCAATCAATTTAGTTGTTTTTGTTGCATGTTTTTTGCCTGCTGTAAGCAAAATGTATTTGGTTTCCTGTTTTGAGATGTGGTGCTTTTATTTTGAAGGCGGAACAACTGAGTTAAAACGGAAGTCATAGTGCGCCGTTTAATGGCTAAAAGTTACGGTTTTAACGGTCAATTTTAATGGAAAAAGAAGCGGTATCAGCACTCCCCCGAAGAGGCACAAGTTCTTACGTTGGTTTTTGTAATGAATAAAAGACATTTGAAAATCATCAGCCAAAGTGAGGACCATCTGTCGGAGGGGTACGCTACACTTTTGTTGTTAGAAAGATGAGTTGCTCACGTCCAACAGTCTGTAAAAGCCTAAATGGGCCTAGTCGTCAAAGTGAATGATTATGATAGAAAACATCACAATGATATTTGTTTAAATATTTTAAAACATCAGATTTCTATAAAAATGCAGGTAAACACAATTTGTAAAAACATGCTTATTCATGTGTCCACCAAGTCAATTTCTAGAAGAGGCCTAGTTGTCTTTGAAGATGGCAAGTTAGTTTTTTGGACCAGACACTCCAATTCCTCTGTGTGGGACAGTGGATCTGACCAGCAGCAGCAGCCCAGAAAGCAGAGGATGCTGGGAGCAGAACAACAGAGGCTGGCTACAGAGGTAAGCTGTGATGCAGTTATATAAATACTTTATACACTCACACACATACATGTACTGTGTGGGTGTGCATACAGCACATGCTAATTACAGAAGTAGTCAAATATTCAATAACATAGTCGATAGTGTTTCCTGAAAAGGGGAGGACACGCTGGTAACTGACCGGCTGATACATTTTGATGATGTAGTTATATATATATATATATATATGACATTCATATTATAATATGATATTTATATTTTATTATAATATATTCATGATATTTATATTGTATATTTATGATGATATTATATGTTATTTATATATCATATTATAGTGAATATTATCATATGATATATATATATTAATATACTGAATTGTATGAATAAGATGTCCTTATTATGTCAGTGTTAATGATAAAAATGTAACTGCAAAGTAGTAATGCGTTTTTTTATACCTTTTTTTGCATTGAATCATACTAGGATGTTTGCGGAAATTGATCGGCTGGCCCTACCCAAAAAAAATCCACCAGCCGCCCACTCATCAAGACTTCAGCCACAGCACCACACAGCCAAAACACAGACAATGGTGAGCCAGAAAAAAGGAAAAACATTTTGGAAGAGGATTTGTGACGGTCTCAATTTCATCATCTTTAATGCCTTCTCACAGCTTGTTTTCCTAAAATGCATTTATATGTTGGAATGCTCCTCTGTGTGATGTAAACATCCGTTCTACACAGCAACAACCAGAATATATGGCTGCTCATTAGTGAGCCGGAAACACAGCAATCCGTTTTATACATATATATTATATACAGTATGTAGGATATTATATCAATACCGAGCAGCAGCTCTCACCTTCAGGGAGTGTGTTTTGGAGGAGAAGACAGGAAGCTGGCAGGTTAACAGAGGACAACTAGATGGAGCTTTGGTCTTCACGTCTTCTTCAGCACATTCCCACCCAGGAGTGTTTTCCTGTCCTGAACACACACACACAGACACACACACTTAATACTTGTATCTAATAATGTACTATTGGTAGTGTGATGGTCAGAACTTCCTTGAGTTGAGAAGTCGCAGGTGTTGTGATAATAAAAGCATGGCTGTTACATCGATCACTGAGATTCAGATAGTGATACTATTTGTTATCTGAAATTCATTTTTGAGCATAACATGAACAAATATTAGGATCACTTGGATATGGTTAGGACATATCACTTTGGACACAGCATATAGAGAGCAGACTACTTTATCGGTGCTGTATACATGAGGTGACCGACTGGCTTTACAGCAACAGTTTTCCTATTTCACCTACAAAGTCGGCTCAGTCTACTCTTTGGAAAGCTGCCTACATGCTATCAATAAAGTTGAGGACAAATATGCACAGAGACAGAACATAAAGAAGTTTTCAAACTGAAAGGGAACGAATAAACCTTCTACACCACACAATTACACACACAAAGCTCAACACAAACCAGACATTTTGAATTGCATGCAAGTGGATCAACTTCAGTGTCAATGTAGGTACCGCAACATCTGGCCTCTCATGTGTGAGATAGATGAGAGAGTGTTAGCGTCCTGCATCCTCAACGCTAAGTCAGCGGCTTTTCACCATGCTGACCATTCAGACACACAGTCAACGTGTTGGGAGATCACAGACAGTGTTACACTGTGTGACACACACACACACACACACACACAGCTGAACTCACTGTGAGCTATCTTGGCCAGGTGAAGCCGGTTCACCCAGGAGATCTTACTGAGGGGGCTGGGCGTGTTGAAGACAACAATGATGCTCACTGGACGACCAGACCTGGGGACAAAACGTGTTGTGCACATGAAAGCACATCAATATGCAAAATACTTTGCAATCCAAGTTACCACACCTGTAGCTGAACCCAACTACAGCTGGACCTCCCTGTCCCACATCAACCTCCTGACTCACTTGTCAGGTTTGCCTGGTATGGACAGACGCAGGCGACACTTGTTGGCATTCTGGATCTCCTCCACCTTCAGACGGATGAGCCTCTGCAGAGCCAGACACCAGTCCTCAGACACTGTGGTGTTTAGATTCTGGGAAAGGAAGGATGGACCAGTTAGATTGTCTTCTACTTTATTAACTTCCTCTGAGAAAGATGCAGTAAGAAATCAGCTTTTAGATTCTACTTTCATACAACGTGCGGACCATCAGTTCTAACTGTTATGACACAGTTGTACTCGAGATCTGGAAACATCACTATAACTAACTTATTATGTATTTTTATATGCCTTGATACATGTATTTCATTTATATATCACTAAGCTAAAGTTATAAATAATTCACAGCAGGAAGAAAAGAGAGAATTGACATATGTATTATTAAATATAAGTCTAAAGAAAACAAATGTGTTTATTTGAGAGTAATACGCGTTGGTACCTGGTAGGTTCCATGGAGGGTGCCCACCAGCAGGGAGACCTGCTGCACCACAGCCAGGTCATGCTGCACCTCCTCCAGGTCCTGGTACAGTTTGGGAGGACCCATGAACACTTTACCTGAAACACAGGTAGCATTCAGCCTCACGCCTGAACACTGACACACTACTGAGCTATCGAATACAAAGGGTTTGATTTGGCTACAATATTACACGTTTCAGGCCTTGAGAGACTAACAGAAGCAAATAACCCTGCACTCTGTTATTCACTTGTGCTCACTTTATCAATGCAATATCAATATTTTAGTCTGTAGACATCCATCCGATAAGATTATCTGTCAACTGCCACTAGATGTGAAAGTGGGAGCCTAATGAGCTGGACAATGATCGGCTGACACAGGAAAACCTGTTGTTTATATTTTGTGATTTTATTTCAAAGATGCCCGTTAACGATTAACCATTTAATATGCAAATGTTGTAATGTATCAATTTATGAATTATATTATAGTTAAACCCTGTTTAAGTCTATAAATAAGTCATCTAATTCAGTCACAAAAAATACAGAAAACTGCGCCGCGCCCAGCTGTTAAACAGCTGATTGAAGGCACAGGTAGAAAATCCATGGCCCACCACTGATATATATACATACACATATACATAGAAGAGGATGTATAGATATATATATATATATATATATACGATCTGCATCTAGGTCAGTGGGAGTCTGTGGATGTACCGATGCTGCTGGAGGTGGAGCTGCGGCGTCTCGCGGTGATGACACTGTCCCTTCTCTGCTGACTGTCCTGTCCCACCTCCACCACCTGAGTCTGCAGCAGGGGGGCGCACCACTTCACGGTGTACTTCGGGCCGACAGGAACCAGGCTGCTGATGTCAGGGGGCCCCCTGGTGGACAAACATGTTCTAAACGTTTACTGCGTGGCAGCTATTCTGTGCAGGAGCGCTCTCATCCGTCCAAATCCCTCTGACCCCCACCACCCATGACACCACCTGGGTTTTGTCTCACTCCTACATTCATGTCAATAATCAACTGTAGGAGAGATTCAAGGAGAGACAGTGGAGCTACAGCAGCAGGGACTTACTTCAGGTTAACGTTGGCACAGATCAGGGTGTCGTTGAGGAGGAACACCTTTCGCTCCTTGGACTTGAGAACTTGACCTTTATCACCGTAAACAATTTCAGTGAGGAGTTCACACTGAATGAGCTGCCGCTGCTCCGAGTTCAGCAGCTGGAAGCACAAAGCAGGTCACTGAACAAGTAGATCCTCACCTACACTCTGAGCATCAGTCAGGATATGAACCAGGAAATGATCTTCCCTTGCGCCTGCTTGGAATGAAAGTTGAACGGCAGTGCTTCATGATCTTCAAAATGACATCAAGAATAATGAATGCAGCCGTCTGGACCAACGGATCAATTTGGATGTTTAAAGCTTGTTGTGGCTTTGGGTCCACTACCAGGTATCTCACTGATCACCAGACACATCAATATGACATTCAGTTTGGATATTCATGGTCCCCAGATGCTGATTATTGAGGAGCTTCACTTCCTCTGGCATCGTTACATAGACAAAATAAATTAACTGAACACAAGACACATTTCAATGTAAAGGGATAGTTTGTGTTTTGTTGTTTGAGGTACTTATCAGTAGTCAGTGTATTACCCACAGTAATGCAGTCAGCGCGCTCCTCGTGAGGACAGAGAAGCAAAGCAATGACTGCTGTGGACGCAAACATATTCTAGAAATGTACGCTATATTAGAATGTTTTCACCGATTTCTATCTTCCCTTCATAATACTTCACCGTAGTACATTACTTTCCTCCTTCTGTTTCTCTGAACATCTACTGTAGCGATACACATGGTGCATGGTGCGTCACCTTGCTGAGGTTGCGGTCCCCCACACTGTGTGCCAACTGCTGGATCTCAGCCTCCTGGTCAGCCAGGCGCTTCTGTTCGTTGAGCTTCTCTGCCAGAGTCTCCAGCTCAGTGAGAGCCAGCTGCAGGGGCAGCCGGTCATTGTGGGTCTTTGGAGTGTTCTTCAACATGTCCTGATACAAAAACAACAACGACAACGCAACACTGTGTTACCCAGGAGTGGAGGGTCAGCTCATGTCACGTCAAGTAAAGAACATGCGATATAATTATCGTAATAATATTATTAAATGGTACTTGTGTTTCTCTTTTCTAGTCTTCTGACCACTCAAAGCTCTTTAACACTACATGTCATCATTCACCCATTCACGGGTGCAACTTGGGGTTAAGAGTCTTGTCCGATGATCGAACCGCCTTCAACCGATCCTCTAGTTGGGGTTAATCATTAAGAGCATAATCATGCTTCTATTTGTTTTGTGATAGCAGGTGTTGAGGGGGATTTCTTTTGACGTTTTTCCATTCACCCACAATGCACTGCTGCAGACGCACTGCCTTTCACTTCCTCTTGTTAAAAACTCCAACAGAGTTTCAGTAAAAATCCAGGCCTGGAAATGAAACCAAACACTCCACTTGACTGCACACCACATGCTGCCCCTTTCTGAGAGATTTACTACTCTGACAACCAGGGACCTGTACAATGTGGAAGTACAGTCATCAAAACTGTGGGTATACAAGATTTATCATTTATACATAAAGGAATGATTATCAGCTGATGTGTGAACAGTGTGTGAACGGTGTGTGAACGGTGTGAGATCAGCGTGAACAGTGTTTGTGTCTGTCACTCACCTGCAGCAGCAGAATGAACTGAGGAAAGCGTTGGATGGGTTTGACCATCAGGCCGTACAGAGTGATCCGGTCTGGACTGGAGGCCTGCTTCTTCTGAAAGTGAGATCACATTGTGTATCAGTGTTCTCTGCATCAATAATGTTACATTAAAATAGGAACCATGGAGAGTGTTACAAAACAAGGGTTGCATATCATTAAATCTAACACGGATGTGTACTCCTTTCATGGGATACGTTTTGTAGAACCTTCTCAGATTTGCCTTTAGTGCCTGATGAAAACATACGACTAGAACAGGCCGGATGTTCGGCCTGTGGTGTTGAACCGCTCATACAAACTACTTCACTCACACTGTGCTTCCTTGCGGTCTGTGCAATAGCTGCCAACGTTAGAGATAATCCAGCTAACAATGTGTAAGAAAAGTGTGGAAACTATCAATATCCAAACTTCATTTAAGTAGTTGCGTAACTGTTTTTTATTCATTGTGCAGGCGATTCCTGTGTTGTTTGCTCTTTTATTGCCTTGAGCTTTAATACTGATCCCAAAAATAGAAACACCCAGCACAAAGTCATCAGGTTTCAACCTTCAGACTACATTTCTTAAAGGTATCAAGTTCAATGTGTGTGGCAGGTAGTCACAATAGAAGCTGAATGAACCCGTCCAGCGCAGAGCCGACAGGGTTTGACTCAATAACTCAACTATGGTTTCAAACAAAGAGTGAGCACCTTCAGAAAGTCCAGGAAAGCAGGTTTAGACATGCAGGCCTTCTTGATCAGTGTCATGGCGTTGGTGAAGTTGTTGATGTAGTCACTGTACACCTCCAGCACCATGGACTTAGAAAACTGTGGAGGACAGAGACTCAGGACTCAGGACCACAACAAGGTTCACGGCCACCAGTGATACAGTCATATATAAACTCACCTCACCATCAATACAATACGACTCCTTGTGTGCGTTTTAAAAACCTTTTTATTATGGCTCTGCATATTAAAAGGGCACCAAACATGAAGATGAGTTCTCTCATGGTTACAACCACTCATCCTGTCTAACCAGCTGTATCATAATGTCTACTTTCAGTGGAGGAGCTTTGTTTAATAACTCCGTTATCATCGTGATGACGGCTCAGAGAACACCTTTGTGAGAGAGAGCCGGTGTTACTAACAGGGGACGTGGAGACTGAACGGCTGCTGGTAACAGAGGGGAGGAAAGGAAGAAGGAATCAGTGAAGCAAAGCTGTGACTAACCGAGGCGACGAACAGGTCTCCGATCGTCTCGCTGTGATCCCACTCGGCCACGCGGGATGCCAAGGCGATCTGGAACATTGAGTGGCACTGATGGATCTCCTGCAGACGGTAAAAGATGCAACGCACCTTCTTGGGGTTTAGGATACAGTTCTGCGGCTCCAGCAAAGGCTTCTGGTACTCCTGACAGACAAAGAAGAGTCAGCTGTAGATCTGTGGCGGTTTCTTTCAGCTTCCATGAGGATCACACCGCTTACACGGCATTTTATTCTGGTGTTTTTTTCAGCAGGGTTATTCAGTTAACTGCATCCTGGAGATCATAGTGTAATCATTTCCTGAAAGCTTAATACTGACTTAAATTGGCACGTCAGGATTTTTATGTAAAAGATTATTATTACCATAAATCATAAAGTGTAAAGCCACAGCAATAGCTCCGTCACCCCTGATGCTCTGGTTATGATCTTCTCAACTGAACCGTGAACACAGACCATAAATATGTTCCGCTCTCTCCCACAGAAACAAAGAGACTCCCTTTTACCTGAGGCGGGCTGAGACTCACCTGGAGGATCCTCTTGAGAGAGTCCAGGTAGCTGCTCTCACTCTGCACGATGGAGCTGAGGATGAGGCGTCTGACCACCTGAAGGAGGCAGTGAGCATCAATGTGGAATAAAAGGTTATCCCAAAATACCACATTGTATTCATCAAATAAAAGCTGATAATAAATAATTGCTGTGGTCAGCACAAACAAGGGCACTAATAAAGGCCTGGTTCAAAAACAACCACATAGGATTACCTGTACTGTAATGGCAAAGATTCAATGGCAAAACTCAAAGCGCTTTAACACTACATGACATCATTCACACACTGATGAGAGGAGCACCATGCAAGGAGCCACATCAGATTATCAACCATTCATACACCGTAGGCGCAGCTACGGGAGACATTTAGGGTTAAGTGTCTTGCTCAAGGACTTATAGCAGCTTAAAGGGATAGTCCATCCACAAAATGATTATTTGTATTACTCAGCCAGCGTCACCTTGAACTGCTGAAGGAAACTTTGTTTCTCTCGGCCCCCACGTTGAACGAAGAATCAAAAAACGTCTCGATGAATTTAAGTGAATGGGGCCAAACTATATCAGAACTAAACTATATCTCACACGACTCGTACGGTATAATCCAAGTCTCATTCATCCAGTTTATGGATGTATCCAGTATGCTCATCACCTTACTATTGGCTGTTGTTAAACACAGTCACCATTTAATCATCAAGGCCTTTCTGCCGTTTCTTGCTGTTTTTGTATTCTCCATTCACAGTGAAGGCCTCTAAACTATTTTTCCTCAAGAATTCAATAGGTCATTCATATACAAATGGTCATTTTGTAGTATTCCTTTATCAACAATTGAGAAAACATCAAAGTAGAAGCAATTGATTAGTGAATGAAAGCCGTATTATAGTAACAAAGTGAAAGAGAGAACATGACCGTTGCTGCACTGCTGGAATTAGTGTGTGGAAATGTACTTTATACTGAATTAATTAAAACAACAGGTAAACATGGAGGACGTTAAACGTTAATCAGCTAACTAAACCGGGTCTTCTTACACCAACATGGTCAGACAAACAAAGAGGCTCAGTTGAGGTGAAGAAGTGAGCGTGGTTAAAGAAGACACATGTTACAGATACTGAGGTTAATCAGTATTGCCTAAAAGATGAATGCTGCTTTCTAAATAAGCTGCAGAAGAACTAAAGCTGGCCATCTTCAGTGTGCCTCCTCACCTGCTGACTGCTGAGCCCCTCTGGCATGGGGCCCAGTTGTGGTGGAGGGTGCTTCAGCTCACACACAGACACATCCAGGTAACCTGCATCATCCCTTCCCTCACCTGCGAAATGAAACACAAGCCCTTTAGGAAGGTTCTGGTGGCTTTGTGACTGCATTATTGGTGCTCAGAATTACAGTACTGAAGAGATTAGGTAAACTAAAGTTTCTGGACCTGAGGAATCTTTTCTCTGCAGGAATGACACTTTGCGAATCATGGCTAACTTTGTCTTTTCTAAACCGTCCCTGGTACCACTCCTCGCTGCTTTCATCAACTGCTGCACCTGGAAAACACAACACAGTTGTATAACTAAGGTTTTGCAGATTATCAAATCTGATACAAACATGTAACAAATGCAATTTGTCCCAAAATCTTATTTATTAGTCCTCATTTGTATCACATCAGTTGTTAATCCCAGGCTCTGAAGGGCCAGCGGAACAAGTCCTTCCTCCTTCAAAGATGTGTCCATAAAAAGAGGAGGAGGATGGAGAGAACGCCGTGTCAGTCAGACTCTACCTTAGTGTCACAGCTCTGTCTGATGTGGGCGACATGAGGCGGAGCGAGACGCACCGCCAGCTCCCTCCTGGTGAGCGCACAGCGCTCCTTCAGCCTCAGCACATCTGCAGGCAGCTGGGGTCCAACGGCAGACAGCAGAGACACAGAGTTCAAGGTCAACACACAGCTGCATCCCATACTGAGGCCAGGGCTCTATTCCTCGTACCTGGCTTACTGGGTTTTCAGGATAAGATGACGTAGGTCTGGCTTTTCGGTTCCCCGATGCAAGTTTAGAAAAATCACCATAAAAATTTGAACCTGCTCCAGCGCAGGCTAACTGAAATTCACTGGATAAGCTGGCCACTCCCACCGGACAAAAAAGGCAGCTCACTTCCTCATTGATGAAGGAGCGATATTAGTTATATTAGTTTTATAGGGAGAGAGTTCTTCCAGATCGCCAAGATCCGTTCTCACATCATGACTTCCTGTACGAGCGCTATTGATTCTGCCGACAAGGAATCACTTATTTACGGCCGTACATTAAACACCACAGTGCAGCAGAGCATCGCTCGTCTCACATACTGTATGCAGACTGGATCACAGACTGTATGCAGACTGGATCACAGACTGTATGCAGACTGGATCACAGACTGTATGCAGACTGGATCACAGACTGTATGCAGACTGGATCACAGACTGTATGCAGACTGGATCACAGCATTGAGCTTTCTTGCGACTGGTACATGTGTGTACAGTGTCTGCGATGTAGAGAACATTGGGAAAGCCGCTGAATGGCGTGCTGTTCGTAACGTTTATTTAGCACTGAAGAAACTTATGGATGTGTTAAAGCATTCATAATTATATGACAGTGTTATTAGTACACCATACATATCAGTATTGTAGAAAATGATTAAGGTACTGATCCGCCCATACACATATTCAAACTCCTAGTCATATGGTAATCTACACATACATGTATATACACATATATAGTATATAATACATACGCGCGTACAGTACATATATCCTCATAAGTATATATTAATTTGTATACTACTGCCAGCACGGAGAAAAGAGACACTCTTTCTCTGAGTTTATTTGCCATTGTAGCGTTTGAAGATCATCAAATCTGTGTTCGACTCCTCCCCCTTCTGAAGAAGAGCGGGCACGCGCATTTATCCAGATGAATGACGTCTGGTTAGAATTAACGAGACCGTTTCAGCAGGGATCAGGCGTGGAGAAACCGAGTTAGCCTGATGTCAATCATCTCGCTCATTTCAGCTGATAATAGGACATTTGATCGACTTTGTTGAACCACGTACGGGAAATAGGGCCCAGGAGTCCTTCATGGGGTCAGTGCCAGTAATATGGAATATTGAAAATAACTGTATTGTCTAAACGGGAGCCTGGTCTACGTGCACCTACTTGCAGATGGTATTTATACAGCGCAGGCTACGAGGAATAGACTGATTGAGACGATGTGCATGTATGTCCAATGCTGTCTAGAATTGCCCGCCACACATGAACGTTCCCAAGTTTCAACGTTTGAAATAATATTTTAATGAAATGAAAAGTGAACAAGATATAGAATCTGCACATCTTGTAGGTGGGTGAGTTTTGCAGACTTCATCTGTACTCAAAGAGTCATGTGAATCAATACCCAGCTCTAGTTTCCTACTTCAAGCCTGAAGAAAAGACACGTACCTCATATATCAGTGAATCTCTTCTATTCACACAAATGATTTGTCCTTCCAAACTCCAGCTGATCAACTCCTTATTAACTTCATAACACACTGAACACTAACTCGTGTTACACTGTGTCTTCTCCAAAACACTTACACATGAGCTGAGCGGGAAAGTCCACTGTAAGATAACACATGGTGGCAGAAGCAGAACACAGAAGTGCTGACTGAGCAAAGCACTGCCAGACATAATTCACTTCCTCTTTTCATCAAACCAGGTTTCATTCACACTGTGCAGTCATTATAATGGAGCCGGGGCTATTCAGCAGCCAGGGGAACTTTTTAAGATCCATAGCCACTGAGTGAGGGCTTGTTTCATCACCACATTCAGACCTTTTTAAATTCAACAGTGTAAATGTTCAAACAAAGCTCCACTGGGCATCCAGCTGGAAACCTCACCTTAAAGCTGCATTAACGAATATTCTAGTATCAACACTGGGAGAATGACTATGAAAGAAGTCGTTACAGAGACTGATCACCAACTCTGCACTTCCTGTCTGTCACACATTCCACACATCTTGGATTGTTTTCATCCCACCTGCCTGTTTCCTAACTCTTCTGTCATTTCAGACCCTCCCACAGCATCCGCTCTCATTCCCCTCACCTGGTCCTCCAGCCCATCTCACCTGCAGCACATCCCCTCATCAGTCCCTCACTACTTAAGCCCTCCACTTGCAATTGTTCCCTGCCAGATTGTCTCGGGTGTCACTGCCGAGTGCGGCTCTTGGTTACTATTCATATCAGCCGGTTCTCTGCCTGCTCCTTTTGGATGGTTTGCCTTCTGACTGATCTCCTGGTTCTGACCCTGCCTAGAAACCAGTACACTCTGTTTGGACATCTTGTGGTTCATTGTTTTGATTTGGAGCAGAGCATTTTCACTGTTTCCAGACCCAGCTAGCTGGTGAATACAGGGAGCATTCAGCAGATAAAGAGACGGATGTTTCCTCAGGAGTTGGTGGAGACAAAGCCTAGTGTGTAACGGACCCGTGTTCATCGGTACAGATCCTCTTACACCCCCCCCCCCCCCTTGAACCTTAGATTAATTAACTATCACAGAGTGAAATAATGTTTTACTGACTCTTTATCCTCCACTATTCAGTAAAATATATATAACCAAGTAAAAGGATAACATTGAGAATTGTTGATGGTTTACTGACTTCAGAGCAGTTGAAATTATTTTTGGGATGGTGGCAAAAAAAAAAGTCTGGAGGCTTGTGGACCAGCTGCTATAATCAAAGAACAATATGGATCACAATGATCGGTAATTAGAATTGGCGGCAAAAAAAGGTGATATGGGGATCTCAAAATATATTTGATCACTTTCTTTTCTTTTGTGCCAATTCAAATCAGGATCCGATCCGTGATATGAACCGATTTATGATCCACTGCACCACTACCAAAGTTTTATTATTTACCTCAAAAAACATGTGCTTTAGTTAGTATGCATTTCCCCCTTGTCCTTTATCTGTAAAGCACTTTGCAAACCTGTGACGATTTTTTTTATATTTATCACATATCAGTCCAAGCCATGTTTTCAGCATCCGTGCAGTAATCTTAGTGTCCACATCTCATGAGTTACCTTGCTGCTGCTGCGGGCTGGAGGAACCGTGTCGCTGTCAGACAGCTCATCGTAACTCTCAAACTCACTGGAGCTCCAGCCGTTGGAGCCCCAGTGATCCGGTCTCTGGATGTCCTCGTAGATGTCATCAACATCTATACCTATAAGCCAACAGAACACATAATGTGCAGTTTCATATAATAGGGATGATCTTCTCAAAGCAATATTGGGCAAAAATTGGTTTTATTGCGGCTTAGTTTTGCTGAAATACTGCTTGTGTTTTCAGACCATGTACTGTACATAGTTTGCCAAATGATTAAATGGGAATTTTGACATGTGGAGAAACTCAGAGAGACAGTGATGACACTGTCAATGTTGCAATCATTCACAACACTGGCAGTGATAAACACTAGCTTATGTCAGGACAGTATAAACAGTTTCCAACCCTGCATTAGTTGGCTCAGATAGCGTCTTCGTATAGCTCACTTCTCCCAGGAGATGGTACCTGCTCACCTGTAGCAGGTACAGTGGTTTCACTGACTAACAATGCAGCATCATTGTGTCTTAAGTCCATGTTTCTAGTCACACTTATCTCTCGTTTATTTGCTCCAATGTGTTTTTGAGACTGTGTGGCATGTCTTAATAGTATTCAGTTTTTTAGGGTAACTTTGTAACATCTGTCCAGGGACCACAGGTAAAAATAGCTTCTTGGCTAACTCTGGTGCCTCTAGTGATGTTTTATTATTGTGCACGGTCCCCACAGAATAAAGCAAGAAATAAAAAAAGAACAGGCAATCAGGGCGAGAGTGGGAATGAAAGAAGTGCAAGTTCAGAATAACATCAAAAGATTTAGAATCTGTGATTTTAAAGTAATAATGTTGCATAATGTTGCCTAATTCAGAGAGTTAATACAGCAGCACATGTAAAGTTACAGTAAAGTCACTCTCCCTCTGTGTTCTTATCAGAGCTTCTCTGTGCTTTGTTTACAGCTGTAGCTCATGGGGATGAGTGGTCGTCCCTGAGTAGCCGGTTTGATCCCCATGAGTTTGCATGTCGACGTGTCCTTCAAAGACACTGAACCCCTAGTTGCTTCCCGGGCGCTCCTAAATTGCTATGGATGGGTTAAATGCAGAGACCAAATTTCATGTATGTATGTAAAAAGTATGTAATTTGACAAAAATAAAGTTTCTTCTTCTAGCTGGCCGGCCGTGCATGCTTTTGGTGCACGAGAGCCTCCGGTGTGCTCCACTCGTTAGCTCAGGGCTGCCGCTCTGCACCCACCCTCTGGTTCCCCCTCAGGTTACCGCCGTCAGCACTGTGACCATCGTTTGCCTTCTTAGTGCTGCAAGCCACCGGCTCCCATGTGAGAGCTGAGTGGAGGCAGCAGATCTAAATCCCATATAGAGAACCTTTAACCTCTATTGTTCCAGGCAGCCTGTATAAAAGGTGTAGTCCACAGTGGTGTCAGAGTTCACTGCTGTGTGGACTTCTATGATGTGTGAACTCACCTTCCACTGGGTGCTGAAGGCTCTCAGCCGGCACGTCGTCATAGAGGACCTCTGGGTCTCTGACCACACGGTCTGGACTGCAGATCTCTGGACTCTGGTTGGCGGGTCCGTCTACCTCAGCTGTGTGATGTTCGGTCTGTGGGCTGCCTGAAGAGGACACCCTGGTCTCGGCCGTGTCCTGCTGTGAGTTGCACCCGTTTATAGCACTGCCGGACTTGTCCTGACCGCCTTCTGCCATTATAGACGGATTTTCTACAAAACAATGAAACCACTGGTTCAAGTACTACATTTACATTTTGTTCAATGCTGTCTAAAACATGCAGTGTGTATTTAGGATTCAGTTGCCATTGATTATCATTGATTTCAATAGTAGGAGTAAATACAGTAAACAGGCACATGCTCTATACCAGTACAGTAAATGGACTGTACTTGTATAGACCACTCAAAACACTTTAACACTGCATGTCAACGTTCTCCATTCACACAATTTGGGGTTAAGTGTCACATGGACTTGTGGAGCGAACCACCGATCTTCTGATTGAAGGACGACTCTACTCGACCACTGAGCCACAGTTGCCCCAACAAGTACGGGAATTAAATCAGAATCTTTTTAGATTAAAATAACTGAGGTCATATGTTTGGGAGTGTCCCAATCCAAGTTCATCTATGCTTGTCTTTAACTGACTCACACGAGGCATGATTTATGATTTCTATAAAGTCTTGGAATACTTCTCTGATAAAAGGTTCACTGGCTTCAGGAAAGAGTACTAATTGGACGAGACAGGAAGCCTCTGAAGAACAGGTTTCTTATACGCAGGACCGTGACCTGTAGAGACTGGCATAATACAATTAACAACAACTTGCTGCACAACCACACACTCACTACCTCAATACCCCACCACCCAGATGCTAGAAAGAATGGTCTGTGTTTGTGGGTGAACACACACGTACACAGCACTCATACAGGACGGGGGGATGGAACAGAGGACAGCGAGCTAATGCCGCTAACAGCTAGCTGGAGCTGGAAGGAAGGACTGTATGCACAGGACTTGGGCTCTATATTCCAACTCAACAGGGAAACAATTGACATGTATTAAATGAAAAGATGGAACCTCACAGAAACATAGCCTCGTACCTTTGCTACAAGCTAGCTACCAGAGCTAACATACAGGCAGGGTGTGTACCTTTGTGTAATCGCACTGTGAGCTCTGAGACCACACTGAGCCACTCCTTGGTTCGAAGTGATGCCTGTGCTGTCCGGATGCAATCAAACACAAAAACAGCCTCACTTTGGTGAGCATATGGACACAGACCAGCTGTGAGCCGGAACCAGGTCTCAGTATCTGATGAGACCGGCACCTCGTCAGATACTGAGGTTCCTCTTATTTCTTACCTTCATGAATACTGCTCGCTTTCCAGAAGCTCTCTGACTCTCCAGGCACTCCCAGATCAGAGGAGGTGGAACGCCTGCAACAAGCATTTCAATCTGAAGGTCATAGCAGGTCAAAGAGCGTTTCCTAAGCATCACATGACATACTTCAGTCCACGAGGGGGTTTCTCTCCCATTTTGGGGATGAACTGTACTCCAGAACCTCTAAATAGATAAAAGCCTGGTTGCCAAATAAAGCTCTAACTGAACATGTGACTGGATAATAGGTGGTAATATATGAGATCTGTTGAGACCCGGTCTGCGTTCGTTGCTGAAGATCATGTAATCTGCTGTTAAAGCTCTGGGATAAAGATAGGACCGTAACAACCTTTTTTTCAGGGTTTTTCTTTTCCAAGGTTCCAGAATGAACTTTGATGCTCAGCTGTAAACGTACGTTTAATAGAGACAACAGTCTAATGGAAACATATCAACAGTGGAATCAATCACAGACTGGCCACACCCACAACACGACGTCTATGGCAGTAAACAGCTAATTGTGTCCGATCACATGACAAGGGGAGGTGAAGTTTTCTTAGAACTCTAAATTAGATGATGTGTTTATTGCATTCTAGTTTTTTCCCACTGGAGTTGAACTGGTTTGTGGTTTTGGTGGCAAAGCTGACAGGTATCAGATCTATGACTGCATCATATCCACTATATCAGAATGTTGACTCATTTCATAGGATCTTTTGACCAGTGAGCTTGCAGAACTGGGCAACATTTAAAAAGGACTTAATTGG
Source organism: Myoxocephalus aenaeus (assembly GCA_038501785.1). Classification (NCBI taxonomy): domain Eukaryota; kingdom Metazoa; phylum Chordata; class Actinopteri; order Perciformes; family Cottidae; genus Myoxocephalus; species Myoxocephalus aenaeus. Next base: position 11,927,937 of record JBAMJR010000040.1, read on the forward strand.
TCAGGTTAGTTTTTTTTTTCCTTTCTTAAAATCGATTTACATCGGATATGAAATTCTACATACATTTAAAAAATGTGTTTTTCTTTGCATGGCCCTAGATATTACAAACAACACTGATTAAAAAGTGTGATTACAAAGAGTATTGGTTTGCTTGAATATTTTATTGTGGTCAGTTAAATGTGCTCTTTTGCAAAATTAGATTAGAATTAGAGGCTCTAATTATTGTGTTATTATTGTGATATTATTCAATCATAGCTTACCCTTCTGGTGACTCCCTGACCTCCATATCTGGCAAAAAAAGAAAATGACAATGTCATCTACAAACATAAAACCCTTATTTCAATACACCCTGATTATGTTGCTATGCTCACCTGAGCAGTGCTGCTGGTGCAGTGAGGCGCTGTGGCCCTTCAGCCCAGGACAGCTTGTCCCATGCATGCCCTGTCCTGCTGTGTCCTGGGCTGGGTTTGTCTTGGCATAAAGGTTTGACACTGTGTCTGTGCTCCACTCACTCTTCATCTCTGGAGGTCCCATGTCATCCATGTCATCCATATCATCGAACTCAAACTCCTCCCCCTGCTCCTCTTCATCCGCATCTTCCTCTATGCGTGACGCCCCATTAGATATAGACACTGAGGAAAGAAGCAGGTGATTTAGTACTAAATAGGACCCGGTTTCACTGGAGATGAGCACAGATGTTCACCAAGAAAACATCTCATTCAGATTGAGATTTCGTCCAGAAGTAAATCCAAGACTTCTTTGCTGTAAGAATAAAGTGCGAGGTAGAAATTAACAAAAAGTAACAAAATGTGTCCACTGTCAAAATTAAATTAAAGAGAAAAACAGTTTTTATAGCCTGGTTCCACACCTCTGAGTATCTACATGACCAATTTGTTCTGATTTAAATAGGCCTGCTCACTGCCAGCTGTTTGGTCTAATTAGTAGGCGGGACTAAGAATTTAGATATCATCTTCTTAAATACTGTAGCTACCTTGCAACATCTATAAAGAATGGCCACAATAAAGGTGACAACAATGAATAAGATCAACACAGCTTTACAAGTGTTTGTAAACGGTTTCTGAAGTTTTAAATCAATATATTTCTTTGATTGTCTTGTAAATTCATGAACTGCTCCTGCAGCCTAGACCTTTGGTTTGCACTTAATGGACCATCAGTGAGTCATCCAGCAGTCTCCCTAGATCTGTTTATGAAACTGAGACGATGCAAACCAGTCAAACTAATGGCAGCTTCAGGACGGATAGAGTGGGAGAAAGGGGAGGGGGCAAGACAAAAAGAATATTGAATATAGAATAGTGGCATAAACATGGAGGACTGTAATATTTCACTTAGTGTTAACATCCTGACTTTAATGAAGAGCTGGATCAAGCTAATACACAATCAAGTCATATGAGATACTGTCAGAGTGTCTTTTATGAGAGAGTCAATTAGGTGAAATGGAAACTCAGCAGTTCACTAAAAGAAGAGGAAGCAACGCTACAGTTTCAAATACTCTGACAAGTAAAAGTCCTGCATTCAAAATCTCACTATAGTAAAAGTATTTAAGTATTAGCATAAAAACATAGCTTAAAGTACCAAAAGTAAAATTATTCATTATAGAGAATGGCCCATTTAAGAAGTATATATATATATATATATATATATATATATATATATATATATATATATATATATATATATATATATATATATATATATATGCTAATTTTAACTACTTTATGAAGCATACTGCTGGGTGGCTTAACCTATAATAATATAATATATACACAAAAATAATAAGTAACTAGCAACTAACATTGAGGTTCCAGCAACTACTGCATGTCTAAGAAACACAGAGCAAAACATGGCCGAAGCAAACAAATGTTTGTCTTCACTGTGCCTCAGTTGGTTTATGTGATTTTGTAAAGAAAGCCCCATCTCATGGAGACACCCTGCAATCACATGAATGGGTGAGTTTACAGTAGAATCTAGACATGCCCTGACAGGAAGCGGGAGGAGAGGGGAGACTCACAGCTGCTGGGAACTGGGAGGGAACTGGCTGGGAACTGGGAGGGAACTGGGAGGGAACTGGGAGGGAACTGGCTGGGAACTGGGAGGGAACTGGGAGGGAACTGGCTGGAAACTGGCTGGGAACTGGGAGGGAACTGGGAGGGAACTGGCTGGGAACTGGCTGGGAACTGGGAGGGAACTGGGAGGGAACTGGGAGGGAACTGGCTGGGAACTGGGAGGGAACTGGGAGGGAACTGGCTGGGAACTGGCTGGGAACTGGGAGGGAACTGGGAGGGAACTGGCTGGGAACTGGCTGGGAACTGGGAGGGAACTGGGAGGGAACTGGCTGGGAACTGGGAGGGAACTGGGAGGGAACTGGCTGGGAACTGGGAGGGAACTGGCTGGGAACTGGCTGGGAACTGGCAGGGAACTGGAAGGGAACTGGCAGGGAACTGGGAGGGAACTGGGAGGGAACTGGGAGGGAACTGGAAGGGAACTGGGAGGGAACTGGAAGGGAACTGGGAGGGAACTGGCTGGGAACTGGCTGGGAACTGGCTGGGAACTGGCTGGGAACTGGCTGGGAACTGGCAGGGGTGGCTGCGTCTGTTCCAACTGAAAAGCGTGTTGGTACAAATACATCAGGCGCCAACTGGTTGGGGTGAAACAAACAAGCGTGGACAGATTTTGCCCTGGGACTTTGGTCCTTCACCTAACACTTGGAATACTGAGATTGATGTTGAAAGACAATATTTTGGGAAGCATGCTTATTTGCTCTTTTTGCAAAAGTGAGATGAGCACATCCATATCAATCTCATGTCTGTGCATTAAATATGGAGCAAGTTAAATACAGAGCTGGAGTCAGGATGCTGTTAGCCTAGCATTTAAAGTGTCAAAAATGTAGTTATTCATTATGGAGAATGACCCATTTAAGAATAATAGTATATATATTGAATTATAATCATTGATGCATTTGTGTTCATAACCTTAATGTTGCAGCTGGAAAAGGTGGAGCTCATTTGAACTACTGTATATACATAATAATTATGATATATATATATCACTTTAAATTATACATAATACTTAATTAGGTGATATATATTATGGATCTAAATCTGCAACATAGCCTAACTAGTAACTAATATTGTCAAATATATGTAGTGAAGTGGACTAGATGAAGTTACATGAAAAGGAAATACTAGTAAAGAAGGCTACAAGTACAGTTCTTGAGTAAATGCATTTAGTTACTGTTAGAAAAATTTACTCGACACCTGGTGGTAAAATCATTCAATCAGGACATTTATTCGTTGCAAGGAAGGAGCAGCGAAGAATTACACAACATGATGGACACATTGCATATCCTAGACTGCTCAACGAACGAGCAAAGAGTTACCTCTTAAATACATTAATCACACAATCACAGAAGTTCTCATGACGTCTTGGCCTTATCCTCCATGACGTCTTTAGATTGGCTTGCATCGGCATGGTCATATAATAACAAGGAACGCGATGATCCCAAAACATAGACATGGAGGCATCCCCAGTCTCATGACTATCAGAAGGTTACTTGATAAGCATACGTATGTTTCAACAGGAAAGTAGGTAAAATGAGAAGCCACAAGCCTTTACACAGTATATGATTAATAAACAGAACATATGATTATTAATATAACAGTGAAACAGTAACTGATTAATAGTAAATACGTTTTTTTTTCCAACATTTACATTTCACCACAAGATCACAAAGATATTCATAGATCTAGACACTGCTGACCGGACTGAGGACATTGTGGAAAGAGCACTTTGAGGAACTCCTAAACCCGGCCATCATGTCTCCTGAAGAGGGGGCAGCGCCTGAAGTCTTTGGGGTGGTTGCACCCATATCCCTGGCAGAGGTCACTAAGGTAGTCAAAAAGCTCATGGTGGCAAGGCGCCGGGGGGATGAGATCCGCCCTGAGATGCTGAAAGCGCTGGACATTGTTGGGCTGTCTTGGCTGACACGCCTTTGCAGTGTCGCATGGGGGTCGGGAACAGTACCCATGGACTGCAGACCGGGGTGGTGGTTCCCATCTTCAAGAAGGGGGACCGGAGAGTATGCTCGAACTATCGTGGTATCACACTGCTCAGCCTCCCGGGAAAAGCTTGTCGAACCTCAGATTCAAGACGAACAGTGTGGATTCCGTCCCGGCCGTGGAACAGTGGACCAGCTCTTTACCCTCGCAAGACTACTGGAGGGGTCCTGGGAGTTCACCCAACCAGTCTACATGTGCTTTGTGGACTTGGAGAAGGCTTTCGACCGGGTCCCTATGGAGTTTTTGTGGGGGGTGCTGCGGGAGTATGGGGTGCCGGACCCGTTGGCACGGGCCATCCAGTCTCTGTACGCCTGCAGTAGGAGCTGTGTTCGTATCCTCGGTAGTAAGTCAGACGCGTTCCCGGTGGGTGTTGGTCTCCACCAGGGCTGCCCTTTATCACCGGTCCTGTTCGTGACTTTCATGGACAGGATATCTAGGCGCAGCCAGGGGGCGGAGAGGATCCGTTTCGGGAGTCTCGGGATCGCATCGCTGCTGTTCGCGGATGATGTGGTCCTGTTTGCTTCCTCGGACCGTGACCTCCAGCATTCACTGGGGCGTTTTGCAGCCGAGTGTGAAGCAGCAGGGATGAGAGTTAGCACCTCCAAATCTGAGGCCACGGTGCTCTGCCGGAAACCGGTGGACTGCTCCCTCCAGGTGGGGACAAACTGCCTACCCCAAGAGAAGGAGTTCAAGTACCTCGGGGTCTTGTTCACGAGTGAGGGTAAGGTGGAGCAGGAGATCGACAAGCGGATCGGTGCGGCTGCAGCAGTAAAACAGGCGCTGTACCGGTCCGTCTTGGTGAAGAGGAGCTGAGCCGGAAGGCGAAGCTCTCCATTTACTGGTCGGTCTACGTTCCAACCCTCACCTATGGTCACGAACTCTGGCTCAAGACCCAAAGAACGAGGTCTCGGATACAAGCGGCCGAAATGAGCTTCCTCCGTAGAGTGGCCGGGCTCAGCCTTAGAGATAGAGTAAGGAGATGAGTTTCCTCTGTAGGGCTCAGCCTTAGAGAAAGAGTAAGGAGATGAGTTTCCTCTGTAGGGCTCAGCCTTAGAGATAGAGTAAGGAGATGAGTTTCCTCTGTAGGGCTCAGCCTTAGAGATAGAGTAAGGAGATGAGTTTCCTCCGTAGGGCTCAGCCTTAGAGATAGGGTAAGGAGATGAGTTTCCTCCGTAGGGCTCAGCCTTAGAGATAGAGTAAGGAGATGAGTTTCCTCTGTAGGGCTCAGCCTTAGAGATAGGGTAAGGAGATGAGTTTCCTCTGTAGGGCTCAGCCTTAGAGATAGGGTAAGGAGATGAGTTTCCTCCGTAGGGCTCAGCCTTAGAGATAGGGTAAGGAGCTCGGACATCAGGAGGGAGCTTGGAGTCGAGCCGCTGCTCCTTCGTGTCGAAAGAGTCAGCTGAGGTGGTTCGGGCAGGACTAAAATGTCTGGAGTTAAATGTTTGTTTTTCTCCCATTTTCCTCTTTGTTGGACAGTTGACAGTGAAGAGACAGACAAGAAGTGAAGAGAAAGAGGGAAGTATTACATGCAGCATAGGGTCCCAGGCTGGAATCGAACTTTTTCAACAATTGTTGATTTTTTTTTCATTTTATAGCTTTTGTATGTTAGCCAGATAAGGTCTTCAATATTGTTTTAATAAAACGTGAATTGCCTTCATACTGTGCCATCTATTTCCAATTAGCCTGCAGAGCAGTAAACTGCCTAAGCAGGTGTTAGCACGCCATCCCACTGACCCACTGGGCCTTTGTAGTCATCTCAGTAACTCTGGGTTCAGTATGTCGAACAGATTGTGGAGCAGCAGCATGGGAAACAGAGGATTAGTGGCTGATATGCCGTTAGTGCTGGAAAGATTACGCTCTGGACATATGGCGTTTAAGCACTTACTCTTCTACGGTCATTCCTCATTTGCGTCGACATGCACACCCAAGCAACAACAAGGCTGAGTTACCAGCTGGACAACTCCCTCAGGGCTCCAGACCCCAGGGGGCCTTCAACAGCGCCCACGCACCGTGTGGCATTAGTTTGTGGTAGTTTTGTTGATTTTTTCACCTTTCTCTTAAATACAGGCTGCCCCAAACATGTATGACAACATTGTATTTTAAAGAAGGTGGACAGACAGTACACACCATGGTGCTGGAGAGAAACAAATCGTGTTCACAACTTTTTGTGAACACGAGTTTTACTTCAAAATACTATGTATTTCCATAAAGCCATGTCCCCAAAACATTGAAATAGTAATAAATACAATGAATATTGGTCAATATTCATATGACTGAAGAGCTCCATGCTATACAGACAGATACATGGCACATTGAAGGGCCCACAGGCCTCTATGAACACAAAGATAACTTGTTGGTGTGATGCTTCGTTACAGCCACCAGGGGGCCTGAAATACTTTAGCAAGAGCAGATTTGTGTCAGTGTGACTGTAAATGTCAAGTTTGGCTGCTTAGTTTCTCCATTACGAGCCGGTGCTAAGTGTTCGGAGTTTAGGTGCATGACGAAGCTCTGATTTCTAGTTTCCAGTGATACAAAGCCGGTTATTGGAGACCGAATCTTTTGAAAACAACTCACTCTTATATTTGGGAAGGTTAAGTTTGTATGAATGTATTGTTAAAATACTTTGTAATAAGTTTGGACATACAAATTTACATATTCTGGCTGCAGCACACAACTTGTGAAAGACGCTGTCCGCATTTACACACAAGGAACAGCAGCCTAACTTCACTAATTGTTGCAGAAGCTAAAGTTTAGTTGTGTTTCCTTCGTTAAGTTAACTAAAGTTAGTTGTGTTGCCTAAATGTCCTACGATATTTGCTGCAGTGACAATACTGCATGCTTGGAAAAGTTTTTCTCGAATGTCTTTAGAGCGATGACAAAAACAAACACCTTTTTACCTTGTAAAGACAGCAGGGATGATGAGTCAGGCATTGCCTACGGGCGACTCCCTGAGCCAGGCTGCACAGTGGAGTTGAGACCTGATATTTTGGTCAAAATGTGTTTCCCTTGTTGCAGGATGTCATGGCAAAGGATGTGCCATTGTAAAACATTAAGATGCAAATACGGTGGGTTCATGGTAGAATCTAAATTGTCAGCGTTTTGCAGAGTGCTGCTCCTCTGATGATGGCATTAGTTATCTCTGCTTTGACTCGAGCCATCTTCTGAGAAATCAGAAAGACTTCCTGTTACGAATTGTGGCCGAGGATTTTGAACAACAGGGGCATATTAACCAGGCAAGAAGACTCTCCAGACACTATTGAGTTGCATTATGGGAAATGTAGGATCGAGGATTTGTTCAACTTGACCCATACTAAAGATTAAAAGTCAACATATTCCCCCAATATGAAAATAGCTGGAGTAGTCCTTTAATTCACAAAAAGTATCTGGAAATATATGTTCACCTGCACCTGATGTGCACCTGTGTAAATGCAATGTTATATTACGGAAATTATGTCTAATGGACTGACCATCAGTTCACACGCCATGCCAATGTCAAGTTTTGTCTTTTTTTTTAACATACTTTTGGGGGAATCATTATGTTGTTGATGGGAGTAGAGGAGCTGGCTGTGACTGTTGCCTGGCTTAATGGCAGACCTACCAGCAATGAATCAATCAAACAGATCAAAATAAAATTCTGTAAAGAATGTTACAGAGGCTAAATATTAAACTTTACTGTATTGTACTGAAGCTGTCAGGAGGAATTCAAACACATACATCTGAATGATTAATATGATGGCTGACTCACCCAAGGAATGGCAGAGAAGTGGATGTGGAGAGGTCATTCTCAAAGGTCACATCAGCTCCTGTGAACACACAGATCGCCTCATTGAAGACAGATGACGAACAGCTGGCACTTATCAAAACCGTTTAGTTCTAGGTTAGACACGACTGTAACCGATTAACATAAAGTCACTGTACGCCAAAACCACCAGACACAGGAACAGCTTCTTCCCACTGGCCGTCACTCTGATGAACAGTTAAACAGACTCTTCATCTGCACTATCTGCACTTTTTTGTTGTTTTACTACTGTCTTTAATGTCCTTTTATATTTTTATATTTATCTTGTATATTGTGTGTGGAAAAAAGTACGAGAGCCAGTGAAACCGGAGTCAAATTCCATGTATGTGAAAATTTACATGGCCATTAAAGCTGATTCTGATTCTGATTCAAATGCAATCAAACCCGTTTTCACAGATGTCAGTTTTCATCACTGCTGTTGAGACCTGCGCTGCAATTAGAACTGGAGAACCTAAATAAGCCGCCCATAACCAAAGAGGCAACCCAGGTCTATAACGACCCACCTACCCCCTTCACTCGTGGTACCTCGAGTCCCAATAGCCAGAAAAGAAGTCCCAAGAAGTCATTTGTGCCCTCTGTGGCCATCCTAAACACAACTATTCAACCATACAGAATTATGATGATCATACAGAATTAACAGAAGTAACATTCATAACATACATTTCAATGACATAACCATGCACACCTGAATAAACACAGAGAAATGTGAAATAGATAGTAATAATATGACAGAACACAAATAATTGGATGGACCGAAGGATTTCCTAACTTTATAAAAGTTAGATTACTCTCACAAGTGCATCGTGGCACACAGGTGACTAGATCACTAGAGACCATCTGAGGATGGATCACAGCAGCCAAGTAGGGCCAGAAGCTCTGACCACACCTTCCCTTTGATCTCGACTACACACCTTAAAGTGTGGTGGTTGCATCTTGTACGGCTGTGACAGCATCACATGGACACAATCCAGCAGTCTGTCCACAGACAGACACATAGCACCGCCCTCACGCTCTCCTGTGGCGGTCCCTGCTGCAGAAGGAGTCTCCAGGACCACATTTTGCCATGATGAGGCACACACACCCTCACAAGGTGAAAACATTACCACACGCGTCACAGCTGGTAATGACGGGCAGAGCTTTGGGGGAACCTGTGTTCTCGTTGTATTTTCCTGCATTCTGCCGGAGGCAATATGAGCATGTTACATTCCTTCACAGCAAATCCAGACGTGTCCTTCCCCACACGGTTACTCAACTAGATGGCAAGCCACTTAAACATGGGACCACAGCTTTTCATAATTCTCAAAACTAGGTAATTGGACATAAAAGGACATTCTATTCAGACATAACAATGTGTCTTAAATAAGGCCAGGGCCTGTTCTTACCACCACAACATGAACAGTGACCTTTTCCTACTAGAAGTGGTGTTATTTATTAGCATCACATTAAAGACCCAGGGAAGAAAAAGCTCTTGTTGAAAGATAGATGAATAATTCAGCAGGCTGTATGGAAAATAGCCTCACTAGTAAAGAAGATGCCGTGGGCCTGGCAGCTGAATGGACAATAGCGGAGAGAGGGCGCTCTGCTGTCAGCGGTGAGGAGAAGACAGCCTCTGATTGTCCAGACTAAGTGATCCACTGACTCCCACTTTAAGTTAAAGCCCAACGGCAAACAGAAACGCATGACGGCACGTTCACTGAATGATGATGATGAATCCTGTTGGTAAATGAGAGCCATTAGGATTGTAGACAGTCGGACTGTCAGTCAAGCTAACACAATCACAGTGCTCCACAACCTCCCAGAGAGCTGCTGCCTGGATTGTCATGATAATATATAGCCGTGTTCCCAGAGGATCAATACTCCTGGCTGTGGTTATCCTCTGACTTCTCCTGTAGAGCTAATGATGATTATACAGTCACACTTTTGATTAGACCAATACTTTGCTTCATGACCAAATAAAACATATGATGTTCCCATCAGCCCAAGCTGTCCTCTGTGTTTAATGCTAATTAGCAAATGCTAGCATAGTAACATGCTCGCCGGTGACCATAGTCAACATTGTGGCTGTTACACATCAGCTTGCTGCCAGTGTCCCTGTGAGCCTGTGAGCATGAGGTGTGTAGAGGCTGCTCATCTCAGAAGGGCACATTCCTCTGGTCGGTCTTCAGCACAAGACACGACTGAGAAACTCACACTGAGTAACTGAGAATATATACTGAGAGATATATATATATATATATATATATATATATATATATATATATATATATATATATATATATATACACATACATACACATACATACATACATACATACACACACACTGAGAAACCACATCGATCACTGATACTCATGTGTTGTGGGACCCCTGGATTTTCCACTATTTTGGCCACCTCCTGACCTTTGTTATTTTGCCACAATTTTAACTAATATATCATATATCTATCTCATAATCTCATGGGCAGATGACATGCGACTGTGAAACAAGATATTAAAAACTAAGGAATAATGAAATAGTTTTAATTTGTATTTATTGACCTCATGGCCTTTTCTTTTGCTCCAAACTAAATGACACAATTATTAGGAAACCTACTGTAATCCACTCAAACATTTTAATATATATATATATATATATATATATATATATATATATATATATATATATATATATATATATATATATATATGTACTGTGGATTGTAATAACCATTGCAGCCTGTTCCTCACGGGTTGTGATGGAGAACAGGTATGAGATCCTGTGAGAGTCAGTCATGCTCTCAGTTAAACACTGACAGGATACAGGAACCCTCAGCTGCTGACACGGTGCACTTTGCCCTGCAGGTTCCTGCAGACAGGTCTTCCTGGAGCAGGACTAGCTGATTGTGGACACATTATATGGAGAAGACACACCTCGACATAAACCTGCAGGTCACGTGCATTCACCAGCCTGGAGAGCTCACATTGGTCTGTCCTGCTGCTGTCACTCATGTTTAGACCAGTTGGTCATGCAGTTATATCTTATTGTGGGCGGATTCGTTCATTATAGTTCTATGTTGTCGCCTCCATCATATAGTCTAATGTGGAATCTCTTTTGACAGTAATACTTAAGTATAGCTTACAGTCAACTGTTTGTTGTTGTTGTCAACTGTGAAGATGCCAAACCCCTGAGCCGTAGAGAAGCAGCCCTCACGGGGTCCTGCGTGGAGCTCCCTGACGGGTAATCCCCATGTTCACTGGGCCACTCACCTGCCGTCTGGAGGTCATCACCAGTATCAATGTGAACATAGCATCATGAATCCAAGCAGCGTCATTACGCGGTGTCACCCATACAGCTCAGTGCTCACCTCAGGTCCCGCTGGAGGGCGACAGCTTCCCCGCACTGCTACTCCAGGAACATGGCTCTGGTTAAACACAGGCTTCCCCAAGAAACTCTTCTTTCCGGGGCTTTCCTGTTGCGTTTCCCCCTCTCGTCCTCTCTCCTCCTCCTCTTCCTCTCTCGCTCCCGCTCTCCCGCTGCAGACGGAGCGCGAGCTTCACTTCCAACTCAAGAATAGCCGGTTGTACTTTGGGGCGGAGATTCATCTGATAGCCCCGCCCCCTCTCTGTGAGAGCCCGGTGAGAGCCCCGCCCCCTCTCTGTGAGAGCCCGGTGAGAGCCCCGCCCCCTCTCTCTGATAGCCCGGTGATAGCCCCGCCCCCTCTCTGTGAGAGCCCGGTGAGAGCCCCGCCCCCTCTCTGTGAGAGGCTGAGAACACCGTCATTTCATATTCAAATAAATGTAGGTGTTTCAATATATATATATATATATATATTTTTTTTTTTTAATTATTTATTTATTTATATATATATATGTATATATATAATATAATATATATTATATATTAATATATATATTATATATTATAATATTATAACGCCCTCCCCATCCACATCCGTCAAGCTCCCACACTATCATCCTTCAAGCAAGCCCTCAAAACACACCTCTTCAAACTCGCCTTCACCTGCTAACCCCTGCTCCCTACCCTTCACCTGCTAACCCCTGCTCCCTACCCTTCACCTGCTAAAAAAATTCTGTTTGTTTGTTTTGTTTGCTCCATTGTCTTTCTATTTTTTGTTTTGTTCTGTTTATCTCTGTCCTATGTAAAGCGTCTTTGAGCATTTTGAAAAGTGCTGTATGAAATGAAAGTATTATTATTATTAGTAGTAGTAGTAGTATTATTATTATTAGTAGTAGTAGTATTAATAGTGTTATTATTATATATTGCCAGTTTATGAAAGAGCCCTGAGCACTCTAATATTGTCTACAATTAGAGTGCCTAATAGTGAACCTGATGAAGACCAGGTTCAGGTTCATTACATTCAGCACTCACCAACATAAACATTAACGTTATTCGCCTTCACGGCTTGGAAAACAAGCAGAACGGTGAAAAAAAAGTGAAGTACTAAGTGTTTCCATAGATATTACACAAACAGAAGCAATCTGTCTTTGGTTTGTTTTGTAGCCAACAAGACAAGTTTAGGTTACATTTTATTTTAAATTAATTCAACCATGGCCAGTTGGATGTATGTCTATCTTTTGACAGGTCATAATGAAAAAAAGTCCCAATAAGTAGATGCATTCCTTTTAGATTTGGCTACAGGCCTACTTTATCAATAGTTACACCAAGTTTTGGACTACTAGGAGATGGAAGCGGGGTTGCTTCACTACATAAGAATGAACGCCAGAAGGCGATGTCGGGTCCTTTTCTATTCTGTGGTCCAAAAGATGCCGGTTGTAGGAGTAGTATTGTATTTGTGTAATATGCATTTCAAGCACTAGGTGGTGATTTGGTACAGGCCAAGGCCCATTTAGTTTCCAGTAATCACGGGTGGGCCTGATTAGAGAGACAGGCAAACTGTTTTTGACAATTCTGACAATATTGTGTGGCAATATTATATATTTGTAGCTATCAATTTTATGATCAAAGTTATTGGAAGTGACTGGCACTGACTGAACACCAGTGGCAGAATAAACGCCATCTTATAAAGTAATGGTAACATTGTGTGTGTTTCTCTGAGCACATGTCTAAACAATCAAGCTCCATCAGCAGCCAGCAGCAGCTTATATGGGAAATGGACTGTACTTGTGTTTCTCTTTTCTAGTCTTCTGACCACTCAAAGCTCTTTAACACTACATGTCATCATTCACCCATTCACACACTGATGGGAGGAGCTACCATGAAGGTACCACCTGTCCATCAGGACTAACTAACATTCATACACTGATGGGAGGAGCTACCATGAAGGTACCACCTGTCCACCAGGACTAACTAACATTCACACACTGATGGGAGGAGCTACCATGAAGGTACCACCTGTCCATCAGGACTAACTAACATTCACACTGATGGGAGGAGCTACCATGAAGGTACCACCTGTCCATCAGGACTAACTAACATTCACACACTGATGGGAGGAGCTACCATGAAGGTACCACCTGTCCATCAGGACTAACTAACATTCATACACTGATGGGAGGAGCTACCATGAAGGTACCACCTGTCCATCAGGACTAACTAACATTCACACTGATGGGAGGAGCTACCGTGAAGGTACCACCTGTCCATCAGGACTAACTAACATTCACACTGATGGGAGGAGCTACCGTGAAGGTACCACCTGTCCATCAGGACTAACTAACATTCACACACTGATGGAGGAGCTACCATGAAGGTACCACCTGTCCATCAGGACTAACTAACATTCATACACTGATGGGAGGAGCTACCATGAAGGTACCACCTGTCCATCAGGACTAACTAACATTCACACTGATGGAGGAGCTACCATGAAGGAACCACCTGTCCATCAGGACTAACTAACATTCACACACTGACGGGAGGAGCTACCATGAAGGAACCACCTGTCCATCAGGACTAACTAACATTCACACACCATAGGCACAGCTACAGGAGACATTTTGGGGTTAAGTGTCTTGCCCAAGGACACATCGATAAGGCCTAGCAGAGCTGGGGAATCGAGCCGCCGATCCTCTGATTGAAGGACGACACCGCTCACCACTGAGCCACAGTAGCCCCATTAGGACTTATAGTCCATTACTAGTCCTGATTCAAAACATTAGTGTTTATAATAAACACTTGTCAGTTGACCATGTGAGAGAGGATGCTGGTCGTGATGAACCTACAGAGAATTGTTACTCGACACCAGTTTTAAAATCATTAATCAGGACATTTGTTCTTTGCAAAAGAGGAGCAGAGTCAGAGATACAACGTGTTACTTTACTAATTGCATATCCAAGTCTGTTCTCCGAACGAGCGGAGAGTTTCCTCTTAAATACATAAAGCACACAATCAACACAAGCTCTCATGAACTCTCTTATCGTGAACCTTCCTCCCGTCGTCCCATAGATATGTTTTAAGCCTTAAGAACAACAATGATGTGTTTTGTCTTCAGTCCGGAACATAGAGATTTAGCAGATCGCTCGACTCCCAAACCGAACTTGCTTTGTGTCAGGGAAAGTTCACACCGGAGTCATAATTAGGGTACAGTTCACTCATACGTCACAGGCCATAAAACATCATTTATTAAGAGGAAATCAGTGTTTCTCCATCATTGATAATATGCTGTTAACACTATTTCCTGCATCATAGACTTTTCTCATTGTTATAATGTGTATTGCAGTTTGCCAGCAGCTCTCTGTTATTAGTTTAAATGAGCTACACTTATACGGACTAATGAACTGCTCTGTAAAACTAACAACTCATATTCCTTTACATGGATAAACATGGAAAGTTAATCAAAGTAAGAGAAATAAATGATCAGCATGTTAAGTACAAACTTCCGTTGTAGCAACAACCCAAGCCGGTCCTCAGACTTCATCAACACTGAACATCATTTATAAAAGAAAACGTTTGGATTCAGAACAAAGTGAGAAAATACTTTTTACTTTGGAACTAATTCAGAACGTTGACCTCTGAAATCATCAAACAAGTTATTCAGAAAGCTTGTTAGCTGGGGAGCACACGTCCCAGCATGCATTGGGGTTCATATTCTCCAGAGTCTTGTTCTACTAACATTATAATGGAGGGTCTTTTCATACAGGCTCCTTCCTCTCTTTGGTTAAATCAGTTGAACTCGCATCATCATGTGATCACAGTCTAGTGACTGGGTTAAATATTGGGTTGGGATAACCAGATGGTAATATGTATCTGTGTGTGTCTGTATATTGGATTTAGTTGTGTTAATATACAGTACATGCAGGGCTCAGATATATAGGTAAATAAACCTCTGTTGTCTTCAGGTGTACAGTTTGCTCTTAAACGTGTGTTTTCTAATAGACTGTTCTGTTGACTGTTCACATTCATGCACGGCAAAACCAATAAATCTACAATAAATGGTTATTTTATAACCGAAGAGCATGTCTGCAGAATCTATTTTGAACATAACAAACAGCAAATGGTGGTGTAAGATAATAGCAACGCGCTTCAACCAGGTCACATGGGTTAGACGTATTAGTTCCTCACAGTAAACTGAGCTCCTGTAACAGACAAAACCAGTTGGAACGTAACGGAAGTCGGAGCTACAGTGCTAATGCTAAAGCAGCTGTTGAGCATGGTGCCCACCACACAGAGGTATGTGTATTAGAAATGGCATCAACATTGTGTGCACACATTAATGGGCATAAAGCCATAGACTTTGCATTTGACTGTTTGTTGCTGCAAACTGTTGACTAACTGTTCATACATGATGTACTGTTGACATACCTACTGGGACTGGTGTGCTAACTGATAGTAAACCAGCAGTGTGACCATAGATATGTGGTAAAGCACAAACTCAAAGATTGATAAATAAGTAAGCAGATAGGTAAGTGTTATAAATTAGACGGGTTGCAAAATGTTAGAAAAGCTCAGCACAAAGAATAAAGATCTTAAAGACAAGTTCTGTTACACGGTATTCTTTACTTCAAAGACGCATCAGAAGCGGGTGAAGGATGTTTCTACCTGTTGGTCAAGATGACCCACAACACATGCAGAATGGAATTTAATCCAGTACTGTTCCCACTGATTGGCTGCAACGTCTTCAAAGAGTTGGCAGCATTCACAAATGAAACTGCAAACTATGACAATTATTTTCTTATTAAAATGTCCATCAGGACTAACTAACATTCATACACTGATGGAGGAGCTACCATGAAGGTACCACCTGTCCATCAGGACTAACTAACATTCACACTGATGGGAGGAGCTACCATGAAGGTACCACCTGTCCATCAGGACTAACTAACATTCACACTGATGGGAGGAGCTACCATGAAGGTACCACCTGTCCATCAGGACTAACTAACATTCACACTGATGGGAGGAGCTACCATGAAGGTACCACCTGTCCATCAGGACTAACTAACATTCACACACTGATGGGAGGAGCTACCATGAAGGTACCACCTGTCCATCAGGACTAACTAACATTCATACACTGATGGAGGAGCTACCATGAAGGTACCACCTGTCCATCAGGACTAACTAACATTCACACACTGATGGGAGGAGCTACCATGAAGGAACCACCTGTCCATCAGGACTAACTAACATTCACACACTGATGGGAGGAGCTACCATGAAGGTACCACCTGTCCATCAGGACTAACTAACATTCATACACTGATGGGAGGAGCTACCATGAAGGAACCACCTGTTCACCAGGACTAACTAACATTCACACTGATGGGAGGAGCTACCATGAAGGTACCACCTGTCCATCAGGACTAACTAACATTCACACTGATGGAGGAGCTACCATGAAGGTACCACCTGTCCATCAGGACTAACTAACTAACGTGCATACCCAATCATAGAGCAATTTTGGGGTTAAGTGGCTTGCCCAAGAACACATCGACATGACCTAGTGGAGTCTGGGATCGAACCGGCGATCTTCTGATTGAAGGCTGACCCTGCTCTACTACTGAGCCACATATATATGTCATAAATGAGATACAATAATACCGTTGTTTTTACTGGCTACATATGGTAGCAGTTAAGAAAGAGACAGAGGGCATGTGACTAGCCTAAAGAAACCCCACTGTCATGAAAAGTTACATTATGAAATAAACTTGGCATGAAATAAAGATGCCATGGGGGGAAATGTCGTTGTTGAATAAAATCCGATATTTTAAAATGTAATATGAAATAGAAATGCCTATAATGATCGGCAATACAATCCAAATATGAAAATGAATATGAAAAGCTCCGCATGAGGGTGCTCTGTGATAAGTCACAGCTGGGAGGTCAAATAAAAAAGAAATACCATCACAACATATTTAGTCTTGTAAAGTACAGCTTGTTCAAAATGTGTTTTTTAGAACATATTTTTGCAATGTGGTGGACAATTGTATAATTATTTCTATCAAGCTTTTTCAGATTCAGACTTACTCCAGAGAGAGTGACTGTAACAGTCGTACAGCTAGAGAATGAATCATGCTGGGAACTACTTAGATGGACACATTCAAGGCTTCCACACAGTCTGATCCAGTGATAAGCAGCCAGAGCCCCTGTTCTGTCCTGTTTCCAGAGGCATTCAGAACATCAGACGCCGGGTCACTTCCGGTTGCTTCACTTCAGCACCTGTGTGGTCGGTTGCTGCCATCAGATGAAATGCTTCCCTACCGGAGTCTAATTGATCTCCATTATCTCCGTAATGGGACAGAACAGTGTGACAATAACTTTGTCATAACGCACAGTGACGTCTCCTTCTTGCTGCCTGCCAAATGCATTTAGACAACAATAGTTAATGGGTGAATCACTTCCTTCCTCTCTTTGACAGCAAGTTAGAAGCATTTGGATGATATTAGCTTCTGTCCGTCCATTTATATTCCTGATTATCCAGCATGCTTTTGTGGCTTCATTATTAGCCTTCTCTTCTTTACTTGTTATTTGATATGTATACTAACACTGGGGACGTGACCACAAAGTCAGTTCAAATGTGTTCAATGAGTTTGTAGGCAACGTGAGGCAATGGTGCAGCTGGGAAAAAAACAACTAACAGAATTCTTCGTATGAAAACGAGTTTATTTATTTATTTGTTATCAACCCCCAGTACATTAGTAGTTAAAGCATCTCCTTTAGGGCTTTAATGTTACACATGTTTAAAGGACTCTATAGAATGCGTTACATAGTTGACACGCAGCCCATTTGTGACTTCAAACCGAAATACATACAAGATACACACACAGCTGAACTGTGACTCATGCAAAATCAGACGTGTGCAATCTCTTTGGTTGTGTCATCAGTTGGAGATCAAACTATAATCCAACCTGTGTCCCAGGAAACTGTCCGACTAGCCTGAAGGGAAAACAACACAAAAAAGGAACAAGATTTGTTATAAACAACTGGTCATGTAGTGTGGATCGTATTTATACATATTGATTTCATGTTAGTAGCCTCTAGAGGCTGCAGTACAAACAACATACTGTTGATTTTATCATATATATCTCATGTCTGTGTGTTAATTACAGAGCTGGAGTCAAGGCATGGTTAGCCTAGCTTAGCACAAAGGCAGGAAGCAGAGGGAAACAGCAAGCCTGGTTCTGTCCAGAGTTCTAAATAGACCTATTATTAAATATTTCAGCCAAGTATTGTTGTTTCTATTGTAAATAATCTTTTCCCATATGCAAATCTGACTACCAATTTATGCCCACATAACCAGCTGAAGCCGCTGACCCCTATGCTTCAGTAGCCTTAATATGAATCATAATTTGATTTCCTGCTGCAGTCTCACCTCTTCCATTGTTGCATCCCAGACCGCTGGCATTTCCTATTCGATCCATCCTGGCTCCAAAGCAGCCGGAGGCCTGTCTCCTGGCGGTCAACAGCAGGTCCTGCAGACGGCTCCTCTGACTCAGAGTCCTGCTGTGGCCCTCGGCTGGTAATTGAGATTTTTCTGATAGCAAGGGTTCTTGGTTCCCTTCCTGGTCCAGGTTCCATCCCCTCCTGGCCTGGCTGATCTCAGGCTCCTGGTTTGTCCCTTCATAATCAGCTTCAGAGTCCTCCTCCTGGGCCGCTTCGGCCAGAGTCTCCTCAAAGCGCTCCAGTAAAGCCTGGTGGGTGGAGTCGAAGACGGGTTTACACTTAAAACTCAAACTAGTTACGTTAATCCTAGTTATGTCATAGTTGACAAACACAGTATAGGAAACCGTAAGCCTTCTAGTGAACAAGGATTGGCCAGAACTTGGTCTTGGATGGTGTTGGTGCTGGTAATGTTGATGGTGTTGTTAAAGATTGTTAGAAAAGGAATGGTTTGAAAAAAAGTAGAAGTTCATAGTTTAAAGGTTTTTATACGAGGCGAGCGGTCCAAGCCCCCTGACGCCATTCAGACCTTGAAGTTGACCGAGCAGATAAGCAGAGAGTATCACTGAGTAGCTTCACAGGTGCTTTAATACACATTGTTGGCTCAAGCAGGTTCAGAACTGATCCCCCCTTGGACCACAGGGATCGTTGAGTCTGTGCCTGCACCAAACCTATTCTCAAGAAAACATATCTACAAATCTAAGCTAATTCACTTAAATCACACATTTTAATACTTTAATCCACATAAACTATAAGTATATTGTAGTGCAGCTTATAAGTGTAATGTGCCAAACACCACCCATGTGTATACCAGAGCTCATATGGAATGAAACACGTTGGCATTCTGTTGCGTAAGGTCATGTTCCAGTTACTCTATAATATGGTATGTGGTGATGATGGAGTATTTTATCTACCTGTTTTATGTGCATTTTCAAATGTTTGCACAGTATTAGAAAACACCTGAGTGATAACAGCATAAATTTGAACAAAAGTCAAAATATTGCTTTCAAACTTGGAATTAGGATAAAAATGACAAGCATTACATATTTCAAAGGAAACTATTGTCTCATTGTTCACATAAAGAAGAATTACAACAAATAACTTTTTGTGAAACATAATCTTTCGTTATGCTCAGGAACTTTACCATTAGTCTGTTTGTTTTGTGAGCCAGGCTAAATTGAGAATGAGGTTCACTTTTTGATTTACTGTCCGGTCTACAAGATGTACTTTTTAATAAAATGTCTTGCAGTTGATTTCTGTGACTTCTCCCTGACTTTATGATTAGTATTATCATTACTGTTGTTGTTATTAATGTTATCATTAACTTTGGTACTATATTTATTCAGTTTTTTTTTTTCTTTCCCCAAAAAAAACTGAATAAATATATACTATATATAGTTCACATCCTAACAACCGACACCACCTGGTTATCTGTTTGTTGGACACATTGTGGATAAACACAACAGCTCCCAACCACTCCTGTGGAACATATTCTCACCTCACGTAGAATTGTTAACAAACTCCCTGTCTTCAATGCAGTCTTCACACAAACAGGTGTGATCACTAAAGGTGTGCAGCGGTTTCTTACCTTGATCTGAGCCAGCTCACTGGTAGAAGAGGGCCTTCCCAGTGCGTGGCTGCTAACCAGAGTGTGTTGACACAGCAGGGCCAGCAGGCCCCACAGGACCGCAGTCCTCATGTTATCCTTCTGCTGCTACTACTGATACAGCAGCCTGCCGGCACGATTTTATATACATGCCAACACACACACACACACATACACTTACCACGCAACAGACAGTCGGTGTCAGTGGCTCGTCGTTTTGTAGCGCGCCTCAAGTGCATTCTGACACCTCAGCATGATAAGGCAGCCGGTCAGATGTCCCTTCAAGTGGTGCTTGGTGGTAGGTGTGTGTGTGTGTGTGTGTGTGTGTGTGTGTGTGTGTGTGTGTGTGTGTGTGTGATGATGATGGCATGACCTCAGGAGCCATCTTGGAGCTCTGAGCTCAGACGTGGTGTGTATTGACAGGAATGCAGCATTGACCATGTCTACACTTAACACTGTCTACACTCATCAGCCTGAAAAATACCATAGTAGGTTAAAACGGCTGCTGCTGCTGGGCTATGTGGAGGCAGCATGGTTTAGATTAGGATTGGAAGGAACCAATGACATCATCAATTTAAGGTCATTTGCAGTAAATAACATTGTTGATATTTTATCTCATGAAATGTCTGTTTGGTTTAGAGTTATGGTTCAGTCTGTGAGGTTTACGCTGGCAAGGTTTAGATGTTTGTTTAATTGCATATCAGTTATGCTCAATTGAATGATGGCAGTTCACCAGAACATTGTGGTGCTGTTTCCACACAGCCCAGTAAAAATCAATTAGGAGTAGATGATGTCAAATATTAAAACAATTATTTGACATTTTATAAAATAAGCTACTTCTCTTTCTTAATAAGATTGCGCTGAAAAGATGGATACAGGGTCACCCCTATGTTCCCACGGTCCTCTTTGTCATAGATTGGTAAAGGCTTTTGTCGCAGTTCAAATTGACAAAGGAATCAAGGGAGATAGAGTTAGTTGGTGATTTAAAAAAAATTATTCAGCCATGTCTAAAGTCAAGAAAACTATCTTTCCTGCATACTTGAGGGCCTACATAAAATTCCAGGGAGTAGAACACCAGGAGGCTTTAAGCTGTAGGTGGGTGGTTTCTACATAACAGCCCCTGAGAAACATACACTGAATGTTGACGGGAAAAACATTGCTAAGAATATAAAACCATTTGAAAGGTTCCAGGAGACATTGATATGCTGCTATAGGCTTAGACTGCTGGGGGACATCTTAGGATACACTGAGCTCCTCTTCTCTTCCTTCTTCGCTCCTCCTCTCCTCTTCTTTCTCTCCTTCTGGATAAACTATTGTCTCTTCAATGCACATTACTAACTCTACTTTCTTTTCCATGGATCGTGGCTGCCTGGAACCGGTCCTGCCTGCTGCCATGGCCCTGCTGATGGAACCGGCCTGGAACCGGTCCTGCCTGCTGTCATGGCCCTGCTGATGCGTCCCCCCTCCTCTCTCCCTCCCTCTGCTTCATGGATCGTGGTTATCTGGATCATGGACCATGCCTACTACTCATTATATGAATAATTTCTGTCATATTCATGTAATGTGCTGTAACTCCGTTATGTTATTCATTCTGGTCACATGACATCTATTGCTTCTGTCCATCCGGGGAGAGGGATCCTCCTCTGTTGCTCTCCTGAAGGGTTCTTCCCTTTTTTCCCTGTGAAAGGGTTTTTACTATCTTTATTTGGGGAGTTTTTTCTGATCCGATGTGAGGTCCCGGGACAGGATGTTATGTGTACAGATTGTAAAGCCCTCTGAGGCAAACTTGGATTTGTGATGTTGGGCTATATAAAATAAACTGAATTGAATTGAATTGAATTGAAACACTCCCATTGACACCACTCTCCTCTCTGTATTACGTATGGAGCTACAGCCACAAAGCTATTAGCTTAACTTAGCATAAAGACTCACAGCGACTAGCTTGGTTCCCTTCACTGATCAAAATACACCTGCTAACACCTCTAATGCTCACTGATTAACATGGGGTATTTCATTTGTCAAACAGAAAGATAAAAACAAAAAGAAATTAGTGGTTTAATATTTACGAGCTGGAAATCTTTCTAAGCGAACAGAGTCTGGAGAGCAAAGCTAAGCTAATCAGCTTCTGGCTGTAGTTTCATACTTAACACAGACATGAGATACACAATAATGTTCTCAGCTCGCTCGCTGCAAGAAAAGTAATAACTCTATTTCCCCAAAAACTTTAACTACACTTTACACTTTACCGCTCTCATAATAACAAGAGAGTAAGTGGACCGATGAATTAACTGACAATATCAACTCTCAGGCTGTGGACATGGACCGAAGACCTGACGTTTTTACTGTCATGGGAAGTTTCAACATCTATAGTTCACTGAGCAAACATCTGCTGACGAGTTTGTGTGATTAGGTTGAAAGCCCTGGAACAAACAAGTAAGTGGGCTTTGAGTGGATATTGTTTTGTCAGCTGTCATTTTCACTGATATATCCATACGGTCTTAATCAGTGGAAACCGTTTAATATATGACTCAAAGTCCACTTAGATCCAAGTATTCAGGGATATGTCTCAGTGAAGATCCAGAGTGAACTTTAGTATCTCTGTGATTGGTGGGCTCATGGCTGTCTGAGAGGGTCTTACTGGGACTGCACATCACAAGTGAGACACAAAGGTGCATCAGTGTTACTGGAGCATCCAGTCCGTTCAGTCCACACAAAGTCCAACATGGTGAGCTGTGACGGCCAGAAGCAGCTGCCTGTCAGCAGTACAGGAGCTGAGAGGACTTTATTCACTAAACCCTACAGCTTTCCCAGCTTCTACAAGCTCACTGAAGGCTAAGGGTGGCTGTGCCAAAGATTAAACGCAGCTTGGAGTTCATTTACATTAAAAAGATAGAAACCAAATCAGATTGAGGCTTATCATTGATGTTGTCAGTGTCTTCTATCATTGTTAGATGCAACTATGTTAAATGTAAGAAGTGTCCATCTGATGTATCATTGGAGGCCATTTCAGGTGTGTGTGTGTGTGTGTGTGTGTGTGTGTGTGTGTGTGTGTGTGTGTGTGTGTGTGTGTGTGTGTGTGTGTGTGTGTGTATGTGTGTGTGTGTATGTGTGTGTGTGCTTGTGCGTGTTGATGCTTCAGCAACACTTGGTTCAATGATGTGCAGTTGTAAACATTTATTAAAACATTCAACAGTACATAAAGAACAGTCTTACATCCATTATAAATAAATGAAACAATAATCAATAAATATGAGTAAATAAATAGCGTTCGAATAAAAATGGTAGAGACTTTGCAGTTCCAGTGTCAGTGGTAAGACTTCATCTTCACTTTGGATCTGCAAGAGAACAAGATAGCAACGACTCTGTTAATAAGATTTCATATTTCTGGATGCATTTCATTAATAATACAAATGTGTATGAGGTAAATTCATGGTCCACTAAACGTGAAGATAGGATATGAGGATGAACATATTATAAAAGTGTAAACACAGGGCTATGTGTGTGTTTCCTGTGGAGGCGTTCCTGTGACTCACTGTATCTGCCCACAGTGTTGCAGCCCAGAGAGCTCATGGAGCCGATTCTGTCCATCCGGCGCCCGAAGCAGCCGGACGACTTCCTGGTCGAGTCGTTGCGGACGCTCTTCAGGTTCTTTGCTGAGAGAAACTCCCTGATCGCTGCCTCATCCAGTCCGGTTTGGGGCTGCTGTCTGTCTGCTGCCTCCTCTATGTCCAGGCTGTCCCTCTCTGCAGAGACTCTCTGGTCCACATCAAGAACTGACTCCTCCAGTCTGTGAAGGAGCACCTGCAACATCCACATATACACAAGTTAAGTTCACTTTTGCATATTGAACGTTTTTGCATTGTGGATTTACATTTAGAGGACGGGCCTTCACACTTTTAAGCATCATGATGCATCAGAAGCAGATGTTAAGACCACGAGAAGCCTGTGAGATCTTCTCCTGCAGTGTAGGCTCCAAATAAACATGGTTAATGTTGTAACTATACGACTACGGCGTTATTTATTTTTTACATACTCATTACACTTGTTGTTAGAGCACCAATTTCACTTAATTTACCACATATGTGATCAAAGAGTCCCATTAAATCATATATGGTCCCAGAGGTCCATACAGGATGTTGCTATTGAGTGATGATATTTATACAGATACGATAAAAGAAATGAAAATGCCAGCTTGTCTTGCTGCTGCAGATTTCCACAAGGACCCATGTACCCCGGAACTCCATCTTTCCAAACCCAAGTTTCAGAATCCCTCCTCTGAAGACTCACCTTTAAGATGTCCATATCAGTGTCAGTCAAACTGGTGCTGATGGGGTTTGTGCTGGACAGCTGCAGCTTTAGGATGAGCAGGAGGCCGAAGAGAGGAATGGAAGACAGATGCATGTTTCTCTATGAGTTCCTGTTAGTCGGATCAGAGATGGGTGGATGGATGCTCTTGGGCTTCTTTGCCTGGTAGCTGTTTGGATGTTGGACTCCACAGCAGAAGCCTCTGCTCTTTTATACATAAGCTGGACACACGTAGGTATGCCTGGAATTGGACTGGCATTCCTGACACCTGATTCTGATAACAGGAGCTGTCGGAAACTGCTCCATTTAAAGCGTTGTCTCTTAGATATGGGGCATTCGTGTGACATAGCTGCTTCTATTTGCCACTTTGTTTGAGAAACATACTCCAACATTGTTGTCACTGAGCTACGGGAAGTCGTGGAGTAACAGACGTGTGACGGTGTTTCTAAATTGAGGGGTGTACATGATTGTGGGGAAGAGATCAGCCTTCAGTGGGAGGAACACAACTCAGACCAACACTCCACTAAAAGGTCCTTGAGAAGGATGCAAGTGCCTACCAGCTCTCAGGGTGCTGCTCTGTGGCAGACTGTGACCTCTGACCTTTCTGTTGCGGGAAGCAAGAACACTGTGAAGCCTCTCATTATGAATATTACAGTCTGTCTGTAGAGCGGCGGAGCCTCTTTCAGCTCTTTGTTTTGGTTTTACTGTATTGTTCAGTCTCATCAACCTGCTCTCCAACTGTTGTCAGTGAAAAAGCTCAGATAAGCCCACTGTCCTCTACCTGTCCCCTGTACTGTCCTCTACCTGCCCACTGTACTGTCCTCTACCTGTCCACTGTACTGTCCTCTACCTGTCCCCTGTACTGTCCTCTACCTGTCCACTGTCCTCTACCTGTCCACTGTCCTCTACCTGTCCCCTGTACTGTCCTCTACCTGTCCCCTGTACTGTCCTCTACCTGTCCACTGTCCTCTACCTGTCCACTGTCCTCTACCTGTCCCCTGTACTGTCCTATACCTGTCCCCTGTACTGTCCTCTACCTGTCCTCTACCTGTCCCCTGTACTGTCCTCTACCTGTCCCCTGTACTGTCCTCTACCTGTCCCCTGTACTGTCCTCTACCTGTCCACTGTCCTCTACCTGTCCACTGTCCTCTACCTGTCCCCTGTACTGTCCTCTACCTGTCCCCTGTACTGTCCTCTACCTGTCCACTGTCCTCTACCTGTCCACTGTCCTCTACCTGTCCCCTGTACTGTCCTATACCTGTCCCCTGTACTGTCCTCTACCTGTCCTCTACCTGTCCCCTGTACTGTCCTCTACCTGTCCCCTGTACTGTCCTCTACCTGTCCACTGTCCTCTACCTGTCCACTGTCCTCTACCTGTCCCCTGTACTGTCCTCTACCTGTCCACTGTACTGTCCTCTACCTGTCCTCTACCTGTCCCCTGTACTGTCCTCTACCTGTCCACTGTCCTCTACCTGTCCACTGTCCTCTACCTGTCCACTGTCCTCTACCTGTCCTCTACCTGTCCCCTGTACTGTCCTCTACCTGTCCACTGTACTGTCCTCTACCTGTCCTCTACCTGTCCCCTGTACTGTCCTCTACCTGTCCACTGTCCTCTACCTGTCCACTGTCCTCTACCTGTCCCCTGTACTGTCCTCTACCTGTCCACTGTACTGTCCTCTACCTGTCCTCTACCTGTCCACTGTACTGTCCTCTACCTGTCCAGCACAAACAGCAGACAGACACAGTTAGAGACTCTCTGCTGAACACATTGGACAAATAATATATACATTTTTGTTACTTCTGGGTTTTTGGGGTCAACTTCCTGTTTGATGCTGACCAAAATCTTAAAACCTGTCCAAGTGAAACAAAAGATTGTTTCAGGCATTTGACCTTCTTTATTTGTGACACTAATGTAAACAAGCTGCCATGAGGACAGTGGTGGATGAAGTACTCAGCTCTTCTACTGAAGTAAAAGTACTAATACCACTACAAAATAAACACTTTACTTACATGTAAAAGTCCTGCATTCAAAATATTAAGAATCAATAATAAAATCGGCCTATAATAAATTATTGTTTCATGAGTTCATACTGATGCATTGACATGGAAGCAGCATTAATATTTAGTTGTACATTGATGGGGACACAAATCTGCTCTCATCTTTTGTTACTATTCAAATGAAACCATGTGACAAGTTCAGAGGAGAAATGTCTTTTTGATGGAACAAATAATCTGAAACATCACAAGGAGCCTCAACCAGACACCTTTTCTTTGTCTAAGAGGTAAGAGCCACTGATTTGATTGATTTTACAAGTTTATCATGAGTTTTTTTGTGTATGTGACACCTAACCACACTGTAAAAACTGGGATTTGCATTAATTAATATCTCCTAAATAAATAATAGTAACTTTTACATAATAAAAAAGACTATGTACTGTTTTTAATTACATTGAGCTGAATTCAAGAAATGTTGTTTAATTATTAATTACATTTTACTTAATTTTGTGTGAATAAAATCAGCTTTGAATCACTGAGTAGAAAAGATGCAGAAAATCAATGAATTTGACTTATTTGGAGGTCTTTGTTTTTAATCAACTTCCACTTCCGCCTCACGCATTCTGCGCCACATGGACATCTTCTGCAACGTGTTGAAGGGGCTGCCATTTTCCCAAAGGTAAGACCTGTTTAATTATTGTTAGTTAACGAACAAATTATAACCAAGTTGTTGCAGCAGTTGAACATTGTTTTGCGCTACTGAAAAGTTAACAAACATGTAAACTTTACTGTGCTGTAACTTTATTTAGCTAACTTAGGTTAAGTCTTAAATAAGCTAACGTTAGTGTTTGTTTTTCGGTCTACGTTGTCTTTGAGCCGTTAAAACATGGCAAGGACTGAAAATGCCACAATTTCATGGCTTTCCTCATTTATAATGTTATCCCTAATATGTTATGCCTTTTTGAGATACCAGCTCAGACCGAGTTTCGTGGTTTCCACCCCTCCCCCACCGTAACAAGCTAACCTAACTAGCTGGCGAAAATGCAGCAGAACTTAGAGTTAGAGCGCATTAATGCAATTGTAAGAACACACATTCTTGCTCCCAAATGTTATTAATAAGGCATACAAGTTATATTAATATCACTGCATTTTGTTTTGTCAAGTAATGTTAACCTAACATGCTGTTAATTAAAAGCAGTCGGGATAGACCATGCAGTTAATGGTAAGGTACGTTTCTGGAGAATAGTCAGTGAAACAAATTAACAAAGAGTGCAGTTTCCTCTTTCTTTCTTTTTTTTTAACCTGACGTTATATTCAGCTCCAGGCTGTTACTGTGTTTTGTGCACTCTGGCAGGTGTGCTGACTATCCCAAGTTCACCGTCGCAGTCTCCATTCATGGTACTGAGAGGCCGCAGCAGGAGATTCAGATCGCCATGTTTCTGTTTTCTCTATCAGTATAGTTTCAATGAGTGGTCTCCGCTCGTGCTGATAGTTGACGTTACACCGAGCTGCCTTTGTACATATTATGTTACAATGCTAGAGTTGTTATACTTCGTCTGCTTAGTCTCACAATACAGTTAAATGTAGAGGCCATTCTGCCAACAGTGTGTATCTGCTGAACAGAGTAAACCACTTTGTATAAAGTATGAATCTAATAGGTCTTTTTTCCAACAATCAACAATCTTTAACTGAAATTCATCAACAGGTATGTACCATACTTCAATACACAATATGCTGTGATACCAAATACTGTTTGTTACAGATCCAAGATGAGTTTCACAGGATCACAACGGTGCACCTCGAGACAAAGTTCATGTCGAATACACTCCCAGTCTTCTGAACCTCTTCCACTCCAAGGGCGGAACCATGGGGCTGAGGTTGAAGGCTATCCTTCTCAAGGTGTCATTCATTGAGTATTATGTTTGCAAATATTTCATTTTAGAGATTTTATGATCAAAAAGTTGGAATATCAGTTGATTATTACTTAAATCTACAAGAGGCAATGTTTACCTTTGATTTTCTCTCAAAAAAAGTTTGATCTAACTGCATACATTTTAGTTTCTATACACTCAGTTGCCACTTTATTAAGTACATAATTATTCAAATTTAAAATGTTCAAAGTCATTCATAATAACTAACTACCAAGTGGTGATTACTGATTCTTTTTTATATTGGTGATTGGACACCAAAACCCTCAACTTGCAATTGATATGTGATTATAAGCACATACATTTATTTTATGTTTTACATTGAATGACCTTATCGTAAAACTGGAAATGGATTAACAGCTAGTCTGGCTCTGTCCTAACAAAATATGCCTACAAGATCACCACACAGAGCTCACTGACTAACATGGTATGTCTTGATCATACAAAAAGCAAGTTTTGTAGGAGTTTATGTGATTGACTTCCTGGAGTCACAGCTGGTTCTATCGAATTAATGACAGGAAGTTTTTCATTGTGCTGGACTTGGGTTTTTAACAGTAATACAAGTCAACTAGTTTTAGATCAGTGGATGATCTTTACTCATAATGTTTATTTTTTTCATTTTAGGCTCCAAGCAACCCAAGCATCCACATCACCAGAGATGCCGTCATTCGGTGTTTGATGGCGTACTTTAGGGAATCCACTGATCACCTGATCACTGAGTATGATGTAAGTTGAAGTACATGTTCAATTATTAAGAAAGTGATCTCTTTCTCATCTCTTCTACCTTATATGTATTGGGATTTTTTTTTTAAATGTACAGATATTATAAATGTGACTCAGTTCAGATCATTATCTCTCGTCCTTGAAATGTTTTGATTTGTTGGTGAACTGATTGTACGCTTTTTAACGAAACCCTTTTGCAAAACATCTCTGAAATTTCATTATGTGCATTATGTGCAACAGTTATTACAGCTACAGGTTTTATTGTCCAAAGGGTTGGAAGCAATTTGGTAGATGTTCAATTAGGACCTTATCTTTTGGCTGTACAATCAGTAATACACAATCTTCTTGCTATTTCAGGATGCTGATGACACAGGACATTGCCATGCAAAAGATGAAAATCTATACGCGGAGGGTCCAGACGATGTCGGTATCGTTTCAGAAGGAATACAAGTTCTGACCGCTCTGGATAACATTCCGAGGGCTTGCTGCTGGTTGGGTTGATGTATGCAGTCAACCTTACCTATCCCAAGGAGCTCCGATACACATTCCAGGTATCCAGAAACTCCTTCTGGAGCTGGACTGTTCAAAGCTGTCACCGAAAGTAAACAGCCTCAAGAACAAACTGCTTACTTAATAGAATGGACCCTTGCAAAAACATTGTTATGTCACTGTTCGAACTCTCATCTGTGGTTAAGTTCAACTCGTTCAATGCTTGAGTTTATTATTTTTTGAAGGATCCCAGTGAGAAGTGTAGTTTGCCTCTTCAACTGAGTTTTAGTGCTGCAGGTTCAATATATAAACCATCCTCATTTAAGGAGACTGCCATGGTATCACTGCCATGGCACAAGCAGCTGTTTGTGTATAGTGTTTCAACTGTCTACACTAGGATTGCAAATTGTGTGTTTTTATTGAGGAATTTGCACATGAAGAATTTTAGATAAATGTAACAAATTTGCACAAATAAATGTTTACCTGCAGTACTTTGTATGTATGATGATCTGTTGGCTTAACTTAAGTTTACTGTGACACCAAGATGGCATAGTAAATTAGACATAGAAAAATTATGGCAACAAAGTGACAAATAATATTATTGAATAGATTGAATGTAATATATTTAATGTCATTCAGTAAATCCAACTCAATTTCACCCAGATAATTAATATATATGACTCAATTTCACCCAAATATTCAGTAAATGTAGATCAGTTTCACCCAAATATTCAATAAATGTAAATCAATTTTACCCAAATATTCAGTAAATATAAATCAATTTCACCCAAATATTCAATAAATGTAAATTACTTTTGATGATATTGTTAGTAAACATAAATAATTTTCCTTTTTAAAATTGATTTGTATTTACTAAATATCTTTGGTCTATATAACTCATAATTTGGCGCTCTATTACTAAATCCAACACATTTGAATAATGTTTAGATTTAATTAATCTATTCAATCATTTTTATTAATTATATTAATTGTCACTTTGTTGCCATAATTTTATTAAGTTACCATTGGTCACATTTTTTAGGGTGCAGAAACTGATACATGGAGTCCAAAGTATACAAACAAAGTAGCATCACATTGAAATGTATACCTTCAAATTGTACTTAAGTGAAATGTAGCCTGCTTTGTAACTTTGACTTTGTCCACCACTTGATTTTCATTCATTATTTGTGACATGACGTTTGTGATCGTGCCTAAAACAAGGTTCACACACGCGTGTCAAAGTTGGTCACTGTTTCGTGTACCGGAGCCTTTTCCTAGCTAATGCCACAGTGAATCATAACAAGTCAGTCGATCGCATGTTGTTGAGGAACCACATCCTTCTCACCATCTCTCTGATGCAGACGTCCATCAACCCCTTATTGTTACGGGACCAACACCATGTTCCACCGGATGAAGGCTTTCATCTGCCGGACTCTGAAACATCCTTCAGCAATCCGCGAGTGCATTTCAGGATTATTTACGGTTCCGAGCAGGTTGCCTTTCATAATTCAGTCGCGTTCACGTCAGCCACGGTACTCAACAATAACTGACTACAACACAAGCTGCTCCTGGATCGATTGTGTGAAACTGATCACGCGTTCATGCCTTTTCCCTCCGAACAGTTCAGGTTGAACACGCAACTGCTGACGATCACTTATTAAATAATAAATCAGTATGAATGAAATGCTTCCCATCGAACACACTGTGAGTGCTTTATGTGACGTGCATACACCGTGACTGTATAGAGTGCGTTAGAGCCCAACGGAGAAACAAATTCAATCACAGACTCGGCTCTTATGCAAAATAATGACTTTACTACAATACAAGACAACTTTATCCAACATAGAAATAATAAAGAATAAATACATTTCCAATAATGTATAATTTAAAAGCGCACGTATGAAAAGAGAAACGACAGTTGCGAGTGAGAACGTGGACAGAGAGCCTGAGGAGTCAGTCCGCCTGTGAGGAGCCGTCACGGTCACGCTGAAGAGCAGATGGGAGAACCCCGACTCACCGGCCTGTTGGAGAACAGAAGACACATCACCACACTGGAGAAGACACTTCACCACACTGGAGAAGACACTTCACCACACTGGAGAAGACACTTCACCACACTGGAGAAGACACATCACCACACTGGAGAAGACACTTCACCACACTGGAGAAGACACTTCACCACACTGGAGAAGACACTTCACCACACTGGAGAAGACACTTCACCACACTGGAGAAGACACATCACACTGCAGGGTTCATACACATTGTGACCAATGGATTTCATGACTTTTAACCAAATTTCCATGACCAAATCTTTTGTGAAATCTCGGTGTATACATAACAAAGTGAGTAAATGTAGTATTTAAACTAACAATGAGAATACAAAGCATACAGTAAACCTTAAATGACACAAATGAATGAGACAATAGTTTGATTAAAAGAATAAACATTTATAGATAGAGCGTATGCCTGCTTATATTTTGAGCGTCTTTCTTTTAAAAGCATATTAATTATTTCAAACTCAGCGTAAATGAACGACATGAATATAACAAATTTCCATGACTTTGGGGATTTTTTTCAAGGATTTTTCCAGGCCTGGAAATAACCATTTTAAAATTCCATGACTTTTCCAGGTTTTCCATGACCAGCAGAACCCTGACACCGGAAAAGACACATCACCACACCGGCTCACGAGCCGTTGTTACATCTCCATGTGTGCGTTGATAAGCTGCAGCTGCTGAGAAAGAGCCAGCTGATGCTCAGTGATGAATGGGCTCTCGGTGTCTCTCTTCTCACATGTTTATGGGTTTTCATGCATTTTCATGCAGTTCATGAATGTGTATTTCATGAACTCCTCCTGAAATACACAAACTATTCATGAGGGATATTGTATATGTATCTGTATACTTCTTAATGTGCCCTTCTGGTCATGATCATCCCTCAGCGTGCTGCTGGACACGTGGATGCTGAAGCTGAACGAGATCTGCATTACACATTGATGTATAAGATCAGAGTCTACCCTGCACACATTATATATCTACTCATCATCTGGCTTTATAATGTGCAATAACTGGCCCTCACACCTCATACTCTAACTGTATGTTGTTTCTGCTATTCTACAAATACTTACATTTCGTCCTGTATTTCATTGACACCTGTGAGTGTAAAACGAAATATTCATTTCTTCATCCATTTCATATTATCTCACATGTCTCCACACCTTCAGGACTAAATTGCTTCTCCTCATGTTGTAAAAAGAAAGGACTCTCCAGCTCAATTTTCTCTGTTTTGCAATATTTAAAAATGAATATGAAATAGATGATTTATAGTACCGACCTTCAGCATCCCAGCCCGCTAAAGGAGCCGATCCTCTCCAGCCGGACCCCGAAGCAGCTCCTCAGCCCGCCCTTCTTGTTCCGGCTCCACGAGCGCTTGGAGGTCCTCGTGAGGTCCTTGAAGAGACGCGCGAGGAGGTTTTCTTTCGCCTCCAGGGCCGCGTTGCCGGGGTCGGAGGGGTCCCACGGCCGCTCCTCTGGAGCCCCGAACAGCGACTTGTGTGCGGGTCCATCCGGTCCCTCCAGCTCCTTCTCCTCTGAGGAGGAGTAATATGGCGCCGTGTGGATCTCCTCTTCCAAAAGCTGCTTCAAGCTCTGTGGAGACAAACAAAGCCCGTAGTTATTGTACTGTTATTGTTATAGGAACACACAGTAAAGCCACTGATAACTGTATTGTCATGTTTCCTCATGTTCCGTCTTCATATCACATGTGAAGAGCCGGGAAACAGGTGACCTTACCTGCAGATCAGAAAGGGGTTTGGCTGCTACGGAGTGGAGCAGTAACAGCAGAGATGAACAGCAAACCAAGACGTGTGCGTTCATCTTCCCCATCTTTGTTCTGTGAGGAGCTGGCTGCCTCGCTGCCGGCGGCCAGGTGCCGCTTTATACGCGACCTGCTTCCGTCACCAGGCCTGGGAAAATTAACGAGGTGTGACTAATGCTCCTTCACGGGGGAGGACCGGCCCACTCGACTGGACGTGTTCAGGTTCAGCTCCTCTGAGGATGTCAGGCACCATCACTCAGACAGGTCCCGAGGTCTTGGGTCCACTGCGGCTGCGCCAGGGCCGGTGGGTAAGACACCAGTGGGCTGAGACGAAAGTAGGGAATACATAAAGACAATATATTTTATTGTCACTTAATTTGCCAATGTATTCAATTCAATTAATTTAGTGTAGCCCAAAATCACAAATCATAAATTATCCTCACTGGATACTAAAAAGCATGTGTCATGGTTTTCTTTATTCTTTTTTGAAAAATAGTTAATAGCAATGGATAACAACATGATTGAATGCTTATTTTACATTAACTAGACAGAAACTAAAGCTCTTTTTGAGGTTTTTCTGGTTGTGTTTCGAGTAACTATCAGAACGTGTTCTCCCTTGCCAGATGTATGTAGCCTGTAACACTGAGACCTGCTGTCACCTGAGATACTTTAACTGGAGCAGTTCATCCCAGGTGGGACTTTCCAATGCGTAGTGGATCAACTTTGTTCCTAATTCCACCGTGTGTTTGGCCCACTTATCGACAGGCTGACATCCTGTATTACTTTATAGGAGTGTAATCAGCACACAGAATGTTAATATTGGCATATTCTTCAAATACCCAGATTATGTTCAGTAGGAATGTTTTTAGAATAATGTATGTCTACAATATCAGTGCATGCATCTACAGAATGGTCAAGATAAACAACATGTTATAAGTAAAAAAAACAAATATAATGTGTTGGGTTGTAATGATTTGTGAAGTGCAGTCTGAAGAGAGGATGAGCGACACGCGTACAACAGTAAATATGAGAAAACACAAGTGAGCTGCTGCTTGTTTCTCTGACTTTGAACCAACTGTTGCTGTCACTTTTCTCTGTCTTGTTTTGTGCCACACAAATACTCTGAAGGGGCCGATGTGCACCTGCAAAGTCCAGAGGTGGGACTCAGAGGAGCCTCAGATGTGTGTGAGTGTGTGGGTGCTCTTCCTCCATCCAGACAGGTCGATGGGGAGCGATTAGCCCTGCACCCGCTCAACTGAGCACACGTGTGGAAGTGGATGGTGGCTAATTGACATTTCACCAGCACATCAACTGGAGGGCTATAGGCAATTGACTCAGGCCTCAGGGCAACAGTGGAGGCTCCACATGGAAAGAATTTGAGCTCCATAATTTTATCTGTTGATCCCGTCACGCAGAGACCGATGTGACACTGTCAGACTGATATAGCCAGAAATACAATGAGAACATAAAGTTAGGTTCTTTTTGTTTTTGAAGTTTAAAGAGCAGTGCAGTGGGATGTATTCAGATCCTTAATTTCAATACATGTTGACTGATGAAAGCCAATACATTTGCAGTATTTTTAATTGGGTGTCTGTAGCAATTTTCCTGGGAAAAGGCATGAAAACAGTTTGGATCTGTGGAAAGTGATATCCCAAAACACACCTGCAATTACTGTGTACCTCCATAGAGACCAAGACTAAGATTGGAAATTTAAGTAAAAGTATCAGTACAGCGTGAACTTAATTACAAGTAAAAAGCCTTTTATTAAATGTATTACCTGAGTAAAGCCCACAAGTTGTATCACCTAAATGCACTTACATGTCAAAAGGAAAAGTGCTCAATGGTAAAACAAACGGCCCTGTGTCATTGATTCATGTGAAAGAAGCATTGAACTGTTGTAATATACCATTGTATATACTGTTAAATCTATAACAATGCCTCACATTTAATAAATAAAATAAAAATTGAAAAGTAAATGGTAACTATAGATGTTAAATGATATAATGTATAGTCAAATATTTCCTTCTGAAATGAATTACAGTTTCATAAAGTAGAATACAGGGGAAATACTTGTAAGTACACGTATACCTCAAAGTTGTACTTAAGTCAGAACTTGAGGGAATGTACTTAGTTATATTCCACCACTGCAAGTGTGTGTGTGGATTAATTTAAAACAAAATCTACATTTCTTTACATAGGCCTTTAAAGTCAGATATGTTGTGTGTTTAAAGGTTCAATGTGTGAGAATGGGCAAAAGTGCTGTTGATAATGTTAGATAACTGCTAGGTGACGTCATGTCATTTAAAAAATCAGTCACATCTTGTCTCAAAGTGATTCAGAAAAGTTGATTCACGCATTTGTTACTTCTAGACTGGATTACTGTAACTCCTTATATTCAGGCTGCTCTAATAAGTCTCTTAAATCTCTCCAGTTGATCCAGAATGCTGCAGCTCGTGTACTAACGAAAACTAAGAAAATAGATCACATTACTCCTGTATAGCTGCTCTGCACTGGCTTCCTGTAAGATCAAGAATCACATTTAAAATCCTTCTCCTCACCTACAAAGCCTCAACTGGTGATGCACCATCATATCTTAAGGAGCTCATAGCACCATATTACCCCACTAGAGAGCTTATAGTACCATATTACCCCACTAGAGAGCTTATAGTACCATATTATCCCACTAGAGAGCTTATAGTACCATATTACCCCACTAGAGAGCTTATAGTACCATATTATCCCACTAGAGAGCTTATTACCCCACTAGAGAGGTCATAATACCATATTACCCCACTAGAGAGCTTATAGTACCATATTACCCCACTAGAGAGCTTATAGT
The DNA here is from genome assembly GCA_038501785.1 of Myoxocephalus aenaeus. Classification (NCBI taxonomy): domain Eukaryota; kingdom Metazoa; phylum Chordata; class Actinopteri; order Perciformes; family Cottidae; genus Myoxocephalus; species Myoxocephalus aenaeus. The sequence goes on from JBAMJR010000040.1 coordinate 11,964,355, forward strand.
ACCATATTATCCCACTAGAGAGCTTATTACCCCACTAGAGAGGTCATAGTACCATATTACCCCACTAGAGAGCTTATTACCCCACTAGAGAGGTCATAGTACCATATTACCCCACTAGAGAGCTTATTACCCCACTAGAGAGCTCATAGTACCATATTACCCCACTAGAGAGCTTATTACCCCACTAGAGAGCTCATAGTACCATATTACCCCACTAGAGAGCTTATTACCCCACTAGAGAGGTCATAGTACCATATTACCCCACTAGAGAGCTTATTACCCCACTAGAGAGCTCATAGTACCATATTATCCCACTAGAGAGCTTATTACCCCACTAGAGAGCTCATAGTACCATATTACCCCACTAGAGAGCTTATTACCCCACTAGAGAGGTCATAGTACCATATTACCCCACTAGAGAGCTTATTACCCCACTAGAGAGCTCATAGTACCATATTACCCCACTAGAGAGCTCATAGTACCATATTACCCCACTAGAGAGCTTATTACCCCACTAGAGAGCTCATAGTACCATATTACCCCCCTAGAGAGCTCATAGTACCATATTATCCCACTAGAGAGCTGCGCTCACTGAATGCAGGACTACTTGTGGTTCCCAGAGTCTTAAAAAGTAGGATGGGAGCAGAGCCTTCATTTATCAAGCTCCTCTTCTGTGGAACCAGCTTCCACTTTCAGTCCGGGGGGCAGACACAATCACCTCATTTAAGAGTAGACTGAAGACTTTCCTCTTTGATAGCGCTTATAGTTCGAGCTGTTTCAGGCTTATAGTTAGGGCTGTTTCAGGCTTATACTTAGGGCTGTTTCAGGCTTATAGTTAGGGCTGTTTCAGCCTTATAGTTAGGGCTGGCTCAGGTTTGCTCTGGTCCAGCCCCTAGATATGCTGCTATAGGCCTAGACTGCTGAGGACATCTTAGGATACACTGAGCTCCTCTCTCCTCTCCTCTCTCTCCTTCTGGATGAATTCATGTCTATTCAATGCACTTTACTAACTCTACTTCTTCCCCGGAGCCTCTGTGCTTCCTCTCCTCAAGTTTCCATGGATCATGACTGTGTCTGGAGGCGGTCCTGCCTCCTGTCTCCTGTCTCCTGTCTCCTGTCTCCTGCCTCCTGTCTCCTGTCTCCTGTCTCCTGCCATGGCCCTGCTGATGCCCCTCATCTCTACCTCCTTCTGCTGACATGGATCGTGGTTATCTGGATCGTGGTCAAAGACATCTATGTGTATTGTCTTATAGAGGTAGCAAGTGAAAAAAGCATGTTAACCAGTTAGCCCCGGCCGTCTTGTAATACCACTTGTACCTTGAGAGGCGATAGTGAGTCACTGTTAGCGTTCCTCAGTCCAACATGAGAGGATAGAGGAGAACCATCCTAACAACCTGTTCCCAGCAGCAAAGAAAATACGTGATATAAAAGAAGCATTCCATCACTGTTTAAAGCTCTTGGCTCGTAAAAAGATTGTTTGATACTGAACTTGCAACGTTTGATGAAATGGGGTCGATATATGGTCTGAACGTGGCTGCTTTCTTGCAATGGTTTTGCTAAAACTGAGCTAAACACGCTGTAATATAAACTGGAGGTCACACGTGGAGATTAAAAAGATAGCAGTGTTATTTTAGCCGTCTCTCAGAGTTTCAGCAGTTCTGTTGGATCGTGCATGTTTTTGAATGCTGTTAGTCAGTGGTTGGCTTTTATTTTTTTACGGATGAGTGTAAAATGAAATTGTGTGGACCCAGAGGGGAAATGCTGCCCCGTATTTGTTTAGAGAACGTTGTTCAGGTCTTATATATCTTTCTAGGGGAGTTTTTCCTGATCCGATGTGAGGTCCCGGGACAGGGATGTTATGTGTACAGATTGTAAAGCCCTCCGAGGCAAACTTGTATTTGTGATGTTGGGCTATATAAAATAAACTGAATTGAATTGAATTATGCCGTGTTCACACCAAAAGAGTTGCGAAATATTCGCGCGTCCAGATTACATGTTAAGTCAATGCACAGCCGCGTTAGGTTGCGAAAAAGCGGATTTTTCGCCGGGCGGCGCGATACTGGCGAAATGGCGTTGCGAATATATAACTCCGCTTTTTCGCTTTTTCGCTTTTTCGCTTTTTCGCTTTTTCGCTTTTTCGCTTTTTCGCTGGCGATGAAATAATTCATCGCCAGCGAAAAATTCGCCCGACGCGGAGTTGCGAAAGCCAATCAGCGTTGAGAAGCTCCGCCCGGCATCACCGCCGTTCTGCCGTCACTGAATCAAACTGCGGGTCCGCTGAAGGAGCGCTGGAAGCGGCTTCATTCAGACACTCGTCCCGGAGGAGTCGGAGCTGTGTGCGACTACAGATAATATTATGAACCCAGACACGACTACGGATAATATTATGAACCCAGACACGGGGGCGTTTGATGTTCCGACGTTTGTGGGACTTTCTCAACAAGTATAAAGCAGAACTAGTGGTTATTTCAATGGTCAATGGCGGAAATAGTAAATGTTTTCACTGACATGGAGATAAGCCCCGCCCCCTTTCCCCAGCGATGGTTGCGAAAAACGAATTAACCACTAGAGCGAGTTTTTTGCCGGGCGGCGCGATATAGGCGAAGTGGCGTTGCGAATATTCGCAACTGTTTTGGTGTGAACACGGCATTAGACATTAACATTTTTCTGAATAAAATACATTTGCCTGAACTTCTGAGTTCCATACTGATGCTCTGTTTTAGAGGACAGGTAGTGAAAGTATTAGAGCCAATATGGTGCAAATTGGTCTCTTCAGCTCTAGGACTGAGCCATGTAGTTTACTGGTTTAGACTGGCTGACATTTAAACGTCTTAACTGTCACTCAGATGAAGAATGTACAATCCCTCCTCACACCGGTTCCCCTCCATTAAAGGTCTTAATTAGAACACGAGCGCCTCATCATCTAAACGATGGAGCTATTGAACTGAGGCGAGGAACTCTGAAATGAGAGGCATGCTGCACGCTGCTGTTAGCCCCTCATGTCAAACAACACGGCAGTGTTGCAGAGGCTCGTCCTCCAGGAGGAACTCCCCACTGAAATAAACAAACTATGACGATGTTCGATAGAAACTATTGACTTTACAGATAATACAGATCACAAATTGTGATTCTCTCACCACTGCACGTTAATATGGTTCATTTTGGACTTTGGAGACGCACATGCTGCATGGCTCAAGGGATGGCATTGTCAATCACTGAAATGTCAATCCTGACTGAAATATCTGAACAAATACTTCATGGTTTACCATGTACAGACATTCATGGTCTCCAGAGGAAAAGTAAGATCCTCTGACTTTTCCAATACTTTGATTTATAACCGAATACAGTACATGGAATACTAAATACATTACCATCAGCCCTAGCTGCACTTTGAACATGTTAGCATGCTAACGCACACTAAACCAGACATGTTTGCACAAAACAATCTTATTTTTTCTTCTGGAAGAAAGCACAGAGATATTTAAATCACACAACAAAGACCAGGTTGAGTGTCATGTTGCTGACCCCTCATTTAAACACAACATGCCTTAACGCGACACACTTAGAAAATCTAATTGTATACAGTGTGTGGATTGAACTTTAGATAGGGTGACCAGACGTCCTCTTTTTCCCGGACATGTCCTCTTTTCGAGACCTAAAAAAAGCGTCCGGCAGGGATTCCAAAAACGTCCGGGATTTTGCTACGTCGGGGAAAATAGTTATTACCCCCTTACAAGTTTTGGAAATGGTACGTCCGGGAAAATAGTTATTACCCCCTTATAAGTTTTGGAAATGGTATCTCCCTCACGGTCCACCTTCTTGCGCAAGCTCTGACTGTAGAGAGAACTGTCATTGGTCGACCGATCTCAACGTAAATGTAAGTTCACGGCATGCTACACGCCCCATTGATCTGAAGAGTTAAGAGTGTGTTAGCTGCACATTGATCAAACATCAGTGTGGGTTCAGACATGTGTCTTGCAAACGGCACCAGCATGAAAGGTCAAAGCAAACAGGAGTGAATATTCATTGCCACCTTTTCTTCCTAAAAAAGAACGAGAGTTAACGATTTATGAAAAATATATAAACAACACTTAACATGACGTGAATGGAGCATATATTGTCTTTGACCTTTGAAATAAAGCAGTAGCTGTCGCAATGCCTTCATTTGCGTTTCAGTTCATTACAACTCAGGACCTGGGAGTTTTTCTGCTTCAATTCTAAAGATAAAAATGTTATTGATGCCATTGCACCACTAAGGTGAAGGTTGTCTCGGGTAAGAAAAGATCTCCTTGGAGAAATGCCACGCTGGTCAGAATAGAGAAAAGACCGTGTCGGAAAGCAGAGCGCAGGTGGCGAAAAACTAATCTCCAGGTTCACTGTGGTATCTATAAAGAGAGACTTCGCAATTATAATTTGGAACTTAGAAATGTAAGGCAGACTTCTTCTCTGACATCATAACCAAAAACAATAACAATACACGTGCCTTATTTTCTACCGTCGGCGGTAACTGCTACGCTCCAATCCACCTGGGCATGCAATCAATTTGCCTCCTTTTTTCAGAAAATTAGACCAGCAGTCGGTGCTCCACACCAACCACAGGATATGTGTTGTCCCCATCTTTAAATAACATCCATTCAAATATCATGACACAATTTCATTCAATCAACCAAAGAGCCTAGAAGACATTATACAACATCTGAAAACATCCTCCTGCTGCTTGGATATTCTACCAACACACTTTTTCAAAAATATTACACACTGCATGATGTTACACCCAGATCTTCTGTGTAGTTCTGTGTTCACTGTCTGTTTCTGTTGTGTTGTCTGTCACTCACCTTGTCGCTCGTTCCAGACTCCTCCCTCCTCGTGTGCCGTGATTGCCCCGCCCTCACTGTTTCCACCTGTGCCTCGTTCCCCTGTGTATTTAGTCTGTGGCCGTTTCTCAATACCAAGTACGCTAAGTCCAGACTTGTGAACTTTTGGAGTTTGGACTTGGGAGTTTGGACTTGGGAGTCCAGACTCTCAAGGACGGGAGGACACAGGACGGTCTTTCTGCAATTGGAACAGCAGCTGACTTGATGACGTCACCACCTCAGCTGTCGTTGTCATGAGTTACTCTGATTCTTCACTGTAAAGTATTTTTACAGTTAAACAAAATATGACAACCCTGCTTTTTTTGCACTGGTTTCACAGACATACACATATCATTGTGTATATATATTGTGTGCATATATATATATATATATATATATATATACACAGATACACATATCATTGTATGTACATATATATTATTGTGTTTATAAATATATATTATATATATACACATATCCTTGTGTGTATATATATATATATATTGTGTTCATAAATATGTATTTTATATACTGATATAGATACACATAATTGTATATATAATACGTTTATAAATGTTATATATATATTTATATATACTTATATATTTATATAGATACACATATAATTGCAAACAATTCGGTCAAAAGTAATAAGACTGTAGTTCAAAGTAAAAGTTAAATTAAAATCTTAAGTTATAAATCGTAACCTTTCCCTCAGTCAAACTGATTTAATGTCACTGAATAAATAATACAGATTGCTTGTTAGATCCTCAAAGTCGATTTATATCTTATGTTTAATCGATACGGAGACATCGGAGCCAGCGGATCATTTCAAAAAGTCCAGCCGAGATCAAGCTGCTGTCGGCGGGCAGCACAGCGCTGACGGCCCGGTGCTGACGGGAATCACGGTCCCTCAGCAGGACCTCAACCCGTCGGCGTATCTTTTTAAATAAGATGAGTCTGGACAAACCGACCACAGATTTGATCCTTAAACAAATAACTTCTCGCCTGAAAACGTCCTAAAATTATATTTTGTGACTCAACAACGGTAGTATTTATAGAATGTCAACTTTCAGTTGTGAGTTTTCTCATCCGCCATTGTTCCCCGTTTGCTGGTCCGAAATGCATTCTGGGATATTGGCTCTCTCAAGTACGCTGAAGTCTGCTCTGATGCATCCCCGGTAAAATGGGAGGATCAAGTCACATCCGGGCATTTTCACCGTGCTTGGCGAGAAGCGGACTTTTGAATTGGAACAGTACTTGGGCCGCGACTGATGACGTTTCACGAGTCCACGAGAACACAAGTACAGAGAAGAACGCTTATTGAGAAACGGCCTTTGTCAACCCCTTGTTCTGTGCCAGTTTGTCGCTAAATGCTTTGTTAGCTGACTACTGTAACGGTGTGTTCACAGGTCATTTATCTTCAGTAGACTTGACTACTGTAACGGTGTGTTCAGAGGCCTCTGTAAAAAGTCAATCAGAAAGCTGCAGCTGATTCAGAACGCTGCAGCTCGAGTCCTCACTAAGACCAGGAAAGTGGATCACATCACTCCAGTTCTGAGGTCTTTGCACTGGCTGCACCTGTCCAACAAATAATTTACTTTAAAATGCTGCACTGAATGGTTTAGGGCCTAAATACATGTGTGATCTGCTGCTACCTTATGAACCATCTGACCCCTCAGGTGGTCTGGGACTGGTCTACCTTATGAACCATCTGACCCCTCAGGTGGTCTGGGACTGGTCTACCTTATGAACCACCCTGACCCCTCAGGTCGTCTGGGACTGGTCTACCTTATGAACCATCTGACCCCTCAGGTGGTCTGGGACTGGTCTACCTTATGAACCATCTGACCCCTCAGGTGGTCTGGGACTGGTCTACCTTATGAACCACCCTGACCCCTCAGGTCGTCTGGGACTGGTCTACCTTATGAACCATCTGACCCCTCAGGTGGTCTGGGACTGGTCTACCTTATGAACCATCTGACCCCTCAGGTGGTCTGGGACTGGTCTACCTTATGAACCACCCTGACCCCTCAGGTGGTCTGGGACTGGTCTACCTTATGAACCATCTGACCCCTCAGGTGGTCTGGGACTGGTCTACCTTATGAACCACCCTGACCCCTCAGGTGGTCTGGGACTGGTCTACCTTATGAACCATCCTGACCCCTCATGTCGTCTGGGACTGGTCTACCTTATGAACCATCTGACCCCTCAGGTGGTCTGGGACTGGTCTACCTTATGAACCATCTGACCCCTCAGGTGGTCTGGGACTGGTCTACCTTATGAACCATCTGACCCCTCAGGTGGTCTGGGACTGGTCTACCTTATGAACCATCTGACCCCTCAGGTGGTCTGGGACTGGTCTACCTTATGAACCACCCTGACCCCTCAGGTCGTCTGGGACTGGTCTACCTTATGAACCATCTGACCCCTCAGGTGGTCTGGGACTGGTCTACCTTATGAACCATCTGACCCCTCAGGTGGTCTGGGACTGGTCTACCTTATGAACCACCCTGACCCCTCAGGTGGTCTGGGACTGGTCTACCTTATGAACCATCTGACCCCTCAGGTGGTCTGGGACTGGTCTACCTTATGAACCACCCTGACCCCTCAGGTGGTCTGGGACTGGTCTACCTTATGAACCACCCTGACCCCTCAGGTCGTCTGGGACTGGTCTACCTTATGAACCATCCTGACCCCTCATGTCGTCTGGGACTGGTCTACCTTATGAACCATCTGACCCCTCAGGTGGTCTGGGACTGGTCTACCTTATGAACCATCTGACCCCTCAGGTGGTCTGGGACTGGTCTACTTTCTGTTCCAAGAGTCAGAAACTAAACATGGAGAAGCAGCGTTCATCTTTTCTGCTCCACATATCTGGAACAAGGTTCCTGAAAGCTGCAGGTCTGCTGAGACACTCAGCTCCTTTAAATCCAGATTGAAGACTTTTCTGTTTGCTGTTGCCTTTAATTGATCCAGATTCAAGGATATTAATCAATTTCTGCATCTCACTGCATTTTATTTCTTAAACTGCAAACTTGTACTTTATATGTTGCTTTTTGACTGTTTTTAATGTTTTAATTAATGTTCTTAATTGTTTAAAAATTGTGTTTTCTTCTGCATTATGTTTTGATGCTTTTAATGTTTTATGTGAAGCACTTTGAATCGCCTTGTTGTTGAAATGTGATATACAAATACACATGCCTTGCCTTCAGCTGACACCGTTTGAACTAAGTTCAAACTAAGTGTGGTTGGATAGCAAACACTGTGCCATGCACAGAAGCATGTAAATCAAGGTAAATCACTATTTAGCGGATGTGGACGTTTGGAATATAGATATGCACAAATAAGTGTCTTATATGTAGGTATTGATCAACCTGGTTTACAGCAGGGATTCGAACCACTGATCCTCTGATCTGATTTTGACTGCTGACATTACTAAAGATATTGCTCAACAGCGAGGGAATCTGCAGAGGAGAGCCCAGGCAGGTAAACAGTGGGCTGAGGTCTGAATTTTTGGTCTTTATGTTTCTAGTTTATTGTAAAAATACCTTAAGATAGGGTTTATCATGCAAAAACCTAAAGAAATATTGTCATTATGTATGCGTTATTATGCTATTATACTGGTCCGGCCCACTTGAGATCAAAATGGGCAGCATGTGGCCCCTTCACTAAAATGAGTTTGACACCCCTGCACTAAACACTACCTGCCCATCGGTACATGTTTGATGGACACAGTTAGAGCAGATACAGAGAGATGCCTCAGGAGTTGGTGGAGACCAAAAACAGAGCCTTTTTATGCCACCACTTTAATCTTGTATTATATATCAGTCAATAATGAGAACTGAGTTATGCCAAGGGTTTTTTGCATGGGTTAGTATGAGGAAAGGGCAAGACACGCTTTTGGTAATGTTTCACCGACAGCATCCTCAGAGGACGCTGAGTAACACACTGCTAACATGCTAACGACAACACCAAGGATGGCAAGAAGTCCATCGTGGTTATGACACGTTTTCTGACACTATGTAATCCCGGTATCCAGCGCTGTGTGCTGTTTGCAGGGAATGTGACACCTGATAAATGATGGGACAGAGAGACATAGCTCCGTCCGGCTGCTCATCCTGTCAACAATGTTCCAGCACTCCCTCCCTCAGCTGATTAGCTAATCAGCACACACTACCTCAGCTGCCCTGAAGCGGTCATTCTACTTTACAATGAAACATCAAGAGTTTCACTGAAAGGTTTACCTTTAACCCATTGAGAGTGTGACAGGTAACTCATTGGCTAATGGTGACTTCAGTTGTTGAACCAAAAAATGGCAGAATTGAACTATTTCATTTTCTCTGCCTTTGCCTTTTTTAATAGAAATTTCATTATTATAACACCTATATTTAATTATTATAACACCTATATAATTATCTATATATATATATATATATATATATATATATATTATTAAACAAGGTGTTTTCAGTATTAACATTTAATGGTTCCATATTATTGCATGTCTTTGCTGTTAGCCTAGCATTAGCCTTTTGCTGATTAATAGCTTATCAACACAAATCTGCATCATGCAATCAGAATGTTTAAACTACAACACAACATCATTCACTCATTTCTATCGTGTTCACTGGGATTTGCAGCATTTCTATATGTAATCACTTTAGGCTGCGTATGTGTTATTATCAAAGTGTTCTGAGTAATCCAGGTACAGATCACATGTTAACCCCAAGGTCCAAAACCTTTATCTATCTGCTACAGTTACATCATCATTCATCACAAAAGTAAAACAGGAAGTAAACACACTGCACACCTCACCAAGACTCCACGAGACATGTTGGTTGGCTGTGTTCAAAGTGACACAGTTTTTCACTCCTTCACTATTCCTTAAATTATTCTGTAGTTTAGTAAGTAAAATGGTGGTTTGGTAAACTAAAACTAAACTAATGATGATGTCCATCAAGCTCGTGAGAGTTTTGGGAAATCGCCCAAATTATACGATCGTCTGCTAAGACAGTTACTGCTATCTAGCAAAAGTTACATGGTGGGTTCAGCAAAAGATATTCTCGTCTCTGCACCTCACACTCTGGTGGCTTCACATTTAAACTTTGACTTTTACACCAGAACAGGTCCACCTTGCTCATGGCTGAAGCAGCAGAACACCTTTATAACCTTCATGGTGTCCATCCACCCCGCTGTTTATTCCTGTCCTAGACTGATCCCAGACTCCCACGCCATTACATCATGCCTTCCCCTTCCCGCCGGCTGTGGAAAGACGAGCATGCATATGTTGTAAATGTGACCCCTCTAGTGCCACCTGTACACAGATAAGGCTATTTTTGCACAGCAACGATGGTGTCGCATATATATTTGGCATTTGCTCATGCTATTTTTAACACAGATCACCTAAAAAAGACACTATTCACGAACACTATTGCTTTGTCAAGATTATTTATATGCATATAAATAAAACAGGATAATTATTATAACCATGGACATTTAAAATGTAATTCCCGCTGTACAACTGCAAAACACCATTTGTTGGGGCCCCCAGTTCAAGTGCTGCTGGGACCAAGTACTCAGTGTGGGGCGCCGTCCTGTGAGGCAGCTCCCTCGCTCTGACATGGCTCTGACACCAATGTGTGTGGGTCCTGTTCGTGGACATACAGAATGATATATAAACAATGACAGACTGGAATCCCTTTACGTCGCTCTGTGTTTCTCCAAAGCAAAAACCACATTCAAATATATTCTGGTGTGTAACTCTACATATGCCTCCAAGACATAGTTCTTACACAGATGCAAAGAACTGCTTACAATGTCATTAAAACCTCTTTAGTGCCGCCCCCCCATCACCACTGGTGGCCTCCCACTGCGTCGTGACAGATATCAATGGCACTACCCCGGGCTAACAGGACCCCCACAGTGACTAATGCTCCAAGACCAGCAGTATCCCAGTGTCTACATGAATAGCCGGACCACTCACACTCACAAATCCCCTGCATTTATAAAGGTGAAAGTGAAAGACTAATCTGAAGCCAACGACTCCCCTGGAAGCCATTTTTATTTTCTCCACAGAAACCTTTTGATGGCATGACATCCACAACAGTCCACCGGTGAATAATGATCTGCTCATTTGAGTAATTATAAGCACATGGGATTTCTTATGACTCATTAGGCCTAGTGTTGTAATACACAATGTGCCACGTACCTGTGGATAAATAAATAAGGTACCGACAATGTACGTTGAACATGATTGACAAGCCCTCGGGGCAGCTCTACTCCATCGTCCTGGACGCCATGGTGACTCACTATTGCCTCTCAAAGTGCATGTGGTACGGGACAGGTCTAGCTGTTTAGCATGCTCATTTCAGTAGTTATCTACTATGCTACATAATACATACACAAAACAGCACCACTGTAACTGATAGAAAAAATCCCACGACACCTTGAGGTAAAATCATTGATCAGGAACATTTATTCTTCGAAGAAGGAACAGAGTCAGAATCACAACATGATATGTCAATTGCGTATCCTGGACTGCTCAAAGAATAAGCAAACCTTCTTAAATATCAATAGACAGAAGGCCACATGACGTCTTCAAATCTCCATCATGAGTCATTGCATGTCTTTCACTAGATTAGCCTGTCAGGGCCAAAGTCACAAGGCTTCAAGACATAACTTTCTTAAACTAGAGACATACTGATATTTCAGTCTCCTGTCTCTATCAGATGATCAGCCAAGGATGTGTCTGTAAGCATGTACAGATGTGAGTGTTCAAGACGAAGTCACTGCATTATTAATAATATAACTAACTAATGAAGTCTTACTAATGATTCGAAAGGTAACATGAAATACAGTATTAATCAATAGTAAAAATATTTTTCTTCTAACAGTAACCTTTTCACATTCTGTTGATAACAACAGTTCCTTTTTTTTAATGTTATAAACCAAAACTCAGGTCAGATCTTACAGGTCACACCTTTAAGACCTTTATCATTGGTTATATAACTTACAGTATGTTGTATTGAGGGTTTATATTGCATATTGTTTTGACTCCTGCTGTGGTCCTCATCTACATGATTGGTCAATAAAGCAGCGTGGGGATCTTCTGAACAATACCTGGTTCTATTTTGGCCATTTATATCAGTGTTATGTTGCATCCCTTTCCCCTAATATTTCCAGATTGTAACTTCTATATTCCTAGGTTACGTGTTTTGTCAAAATTACCACACAACAAATCTGGTACCAGGTAGTATTATATCAAATACATTGCAAACTGTACACACTGCACAGGTGGTAAGTGGTACATTTTGACCTGGGGGCCCCTGACAGGTTAATGTGGACCTGACAGTGTCAGGCGATCCATCCTACAAAGACTTGTCCTGCAGAGGGCTGAACTCTAGTGGACGGAGTGCACCTCCTCCCTAAATCATATGCACAGCGTTCCTGCACCCTCATCCCAGAGACGTTAATGATGCCTTTAGGGGCTCCTTATAAAGAAAGACATGCCTGATTTATTTTGGAAGTTCAGAAAAAGTTTAATTAAAAAATAAATAATATGTTATGTTACAATAAATGATATATTCAGTTCAAGTTTCTTAATAATGGTATTCATGATCAGCATTTGTTAACCATTACCCATCAATTAACTTTTCCTTCACAGATACTAAAAGAGACTTTCTACAACTCCTTTACTTACTCTGTACAGTATTCAGTTCCAGGATACCTGGGAGAAAAAGCAACCAAACAAAAGTGCAAAGGCCAGTAAATATGATTTATAATAAACACATGATTGGTATACTATGGAAAAAATATAATATAAATAATATTTTCGTTAGAAGAAATCAAAGTACACATTTTAATCAAATGATACATGATTTCCCTCTGGTGGGCGAATATGTAAGAAACCATGATTAAGTACCCTCCAGGGCCTTCCAGTGACAAAGGGTACTCTAGGTCGAGGCTACGCACGTATAGCTCAAGTGAAACACATTTAGTAAATTGATTCAAATAGAATCTGTTCAACTGGTAGGAGACCCCGGGGAAGACCCAGAACCCGCTGGAGGGATTATATCTCCCAGCTGGCCTGGGAACGCCACGGGATCCCCAGAATAAAATGAGCTGGAAAATGTTGCGGGTGAGAGGAAAGCCTGGTTCAGCCTGCTGGGCCTGCTGCCACCGGGACCCGACCCTGGATAAGAGGATGAGGATGGATGGATGAATCTGTTCAGTCATAAAGGCTCCGCCCTCTACTGGACTCTACGGTTAATACTCTCCTCCGATCACGAGTCTGCATTTGCCCACTACAAATTGGCATAAGTGTAACAAACCAATCAGGCTGTGCCGACCTGAATACATGGAGACCCCACAGGCAGCACACACGGCTGCCAATTTCCTCTTTGGTGGAATTGCAGCTTCAAGAACCTTGTCAGTAAGCGCTGTGTCCCGGCCTCATTGTCGGTGCCTGCTTCGGCCTCGCAGCCCACCAGTCCAACCCTGTCTCCTAAAAATGACGTTCCCCCAGAACTAACACACATTCTCAATTACGTTTGATCAGAAACATATCTCCTCCCTGATTATGTTTGTGTTTGACGTATTACAAATACGTTGATTCACGTATACGTTGATTATCACGTATTCTTGTTTTATTGTTTTTATGTTTGTGTTTGACGTATTACAAATACGCTTATAATCGTGTGTTTGTTTTATTATTTTCTTGCTTTCCCGCTGAATTTAAGCATATTTTAATGGAAAAGAAAAATGATTCCCTCAGTAGCGGCAAGCGAAGAGGGCGGGGTGAGGCCAGTAACAGGAGCCGGTCGCACCGGGTGCCTGGGAGCCGGTCTGAAGACCGCTTGCCCGCCGCATCCAAACGTCTTAACTGTACCAGTACGTTTGTGTTTGACATATTACAACATTTCTGTATGACCAGTACAGTTAAGATGTTTGGATGTGGTCAGAAATGTTCTGAACACATTCATATCAGTCAGTATTTTGAAAAGCGGATGTTGTGTCTCGTGGCTCTTCCGGCCGTTTGAATGTTTTTTTACGTCAGATTCTGCTGCAGCTGATTTGACCACAGAGATCTGAGTGTCTCCTGAGTTGATTGCTAGATGGAGTTTATCACACACTTTGGGCTGCATTCCCAAACAACCCGACTCAGAGAAGACGGGACAACGGTGCGACCACAACGCAAGTGTCTTCAGACCAAAACACACAAACATAAAACATAAAAACAATAAAACAAGAATACGTGAATCAATGTATTTGTAATCTCCTGGGTGCCCCTTTCATCATCGATGGGCTCAGTGCTTTAAACATCTGGAGGAGGAGAAATCACAGTCACCCTTAGGTTGCTCATCCTCATTACAAAGCTGAGGCAAAGTGCAACAACGCGACATTGAGTCCGGTTGCCTCCACTTTCCACACCCAACATTGCCCACTGTGCTGCCGATGAACGGATTCAGCTGAGCACAAATAGGGCTCTGCATCAGCAGAAGGGTCCTGTTGGAGTGGACCAACAGTGCAGAAACCGGGCTAATGTAATCTTGAGAAAAAAGCAAGATTATCCAACCGAAAAACTTTAGTGTTTCCAACTCTTGTCCAATGAAAGTAGCTAGCAGTACTACCTCCAACAGTTGCTAAATCAAGTAAGAAAGTCACAAAGTTGGCAACAGGCAGCACTGACAGCCCAATCCTTCCAGGCTTTCAAAAGCCACTCCCCAAAATTATCAGTATGGTAAATGGTAAATGGACTGTACTTGTATAGCACTTTTTTAGTCTTCCGACCACGCAAAGCTCTTTAACACTACATCATTCACCCAGTCATACACTGATGGGAGGAGCTACCATGCAAGATATCCCCTGCCCATCAGAACTAACATACATACCCTTTCATACAACGTAAGTACAACAGAAGCAATGTTGAGTTAAGTGTCTTTCCCAAGGACACATCGACATAGACTAGTAGAGCCAGAGCCGATTCTCTGAATGAAGCAAGACCCGCTCCACCGGTGAGCCAGTCACAGTTTGAAGTCATCGAATGTAAACATGTCATAATGAATGTAGAAAACAAACATGGCTATTGTTGGTACTCACATCTGTTAAGATAGCAACTTATGGAAGACGAAATATGAGTGCACAGGTAGAATTAGTGCAGGCAAGCAGTCAGATGGGTAGACAGGCAGATAGCTTGTTCGATCATTACATTTGTGGCCCATCTGGTGGTACAGCTGGGGCTCCTACACAGCTGGGGCTCCTACACATGCAGCAGCTGTAGAGCTGGCTTGCATGCCAGAAAGGAAAAAAAAGCAGTTTGGTTACTTTTCCCCCTCAGTACAGAATAACCTGCGATACTGGGGTTCCCCCTCAACACCTGTTGCAGGTAACATGGCTGGCAAGGGTGACCGACTGTGGCTCAGTGGTGAGCAGGGTCGTTGGTTGGTGGTTCGATCTCCGGCTCCGTTAGCCCATGTTGATGTGTCCTTGGGCAAGACACTTAACCCCAAAGTTGCTCCCGTAGCGGTGCCTACGGTGTATGAATGCTAGTAAATCCTGATGGGCAGGTAGCTCCTCCCATCAGTGTGTGAATGGGTGAATGAATAAAGCGCTCCATTTACCTCCATCAAGGCAGGGTGGAGTTCTGATCCGCTTCCCTGTTGAGAATGGCAGAGAGCTTTTGATTGTGGTGTCAGAGCACCTCTTGTTTCTGAAGGATCTCCACAATCCCGGGTCTGTAAAGCCGACACTGCATCCACTGAATGCTATGATTCCCCCTGGCACAGTAGGATGATCCACCCCGACTCAGAAGATGGCGGCCCTGGTTTGGACTGTCCCCCAGTTCTGGGAGATCTGTCTCAGGAGGCGGGTACAATGGGCGCGCTGCCCAACCTGGAGCTTCCTCTCCAGGATTGGTTCCTGAGAGGGACAGGTTTCAAAGGGCCGGACTGTCTGTACAGGTGGAGCAGATCATCCTCGCGGCTAGAGCAGCATCCACCATTATCTGCAAAGTGGTCAGGGTGTGTGGACTAACTGCCCTCTTGGTGAACCTTAGGCCTGCCCTCAGACCAAGAATTTAAGGAGTTATTTAAGGTTGGGGATTATACAGCTAGATGCTTTTTGTCTTCTGAGGGAAAAGGAGGCAAAGCTGCATCTGCTTTGCCCAGTTTGTGTGTTGTTGAGCGTGTTAAATTGAAGGCACGGCCCCTGTCAGGCGTACTGAATAGCCATTTGTTTGTTTCAGGGATGGTCAGAATCAGAACCATTAGCCATATATATTTTCACATACAAGGAATTTGTCCTGGCGGGAGGTGTGTTCGGTGTTGAAGAAAATCATTGACGTTCAGAAGTTGCTGTGATGCTGTGAATTTGATGAAGCATGCCGCTATACACTGGTGAACTTACAGAAACAGAGATCCGAGCCAGTGAGTCGACACAGAGCAGATGAAAAAGAAGCATTTCATACAGTAAGCCAAAGCAGTGATTAGACTGTCTTTAAATAGTAGAGAACAAAAGGTAATTGAAGGCTATATTAGACCAGACATAATGTTATTATAAGTGGTAACCATAGGCAGGAAGCATTCCTGACCTGCAAGAAGGACACACAGTTGGCATTTGACCAAGTCAGAGGGTCAACATAGTTGGGGGCTGGAAGCAGCACCCAGGCAAGGAGAGCCCAGATGGAAGCTATATGCTAACACAGCTAGGACCTCAGGCTACTCCACTGACGGCCCGCCACTGATATACAGCAAAACACAATATGTACAACGAAACAGCAGAGTGTATTCATTTAGGAAATTAAATTTAAACAATAGAGAATGTACAAAAATATGTAGTAGTGTAGTGTATATGAAGTGTATATAAACAGTGATTAACAAACATCAAAAGCGGTGCAAGGGCTATTGTTGTTGGTTAATTCATTTACAGAGGATCTGGCCAGAGGTGACTTATTGTAAAGTCTTATTGCCGTGGGCAGGAATGTTCTCCTGTAGCGGTCCTTGTGACAGCGGAGCTGATGAGTCTTCTGGAGAAAGTGCTCCTCTGTCCTGCAGTAGTGGTGGAGAGGGTGGTCCGGGTTGTCCAATATGGACTAAAGTTTCTTCAGCGTCCTCCTCTCCACCACCTGTTCCGGATAATCCTGTTTGCAGCCGATGATGGAGCCGGCCTTCTTCACCAGTTTGTTAAGTCTGTTGGTGTCTCCGGCTCCAATGCTGCAGCAGACAATGGAGAAGTACAGAGCGCTGGCCACAACCGACTGGTAGAACATCTCCATCATCTCGCTGCACACATTGAAGGATCTAAGGTTCCTCAAGAAAAAGAGTTGACTCATCCCCTTCTTGTAGACAGTGTTGATGTTGTTCTTCCAGTTCAGTCGGCTGTCGATGGAAACACCAGGTACCTGTACTCCTCCATGTGATGAGACACCAGGTACCTGTACTCCTCCATGTGATGAGACACCAGGTACCTGTACTCCTCCATGTGATGAGACACCAGGTACCTGTACTCCTCCATGTGATGAGACACCAGGTACCTGTACTCCTCCACCATGTGATGAGACACCAGGTACCTGTACTCCTCCACCATGTGATGAGACACCAGGTACCTGTACTCCACCATGTGATGGAGACACCAGGTACCTGTACTCCTCCTCCATGTGATGGAGACACCAGGTACCTGTACTCCACCATGTGATGGAGACACCAGGTACCTGTACTCCTCCACCATGTGATGGAGACACCAGGTACCTGTACTCCTCCTCCATGTGATGAGACACCAGGTACCTGTACTCCTCCTCCATGTGATGAGACACCAGGTACCTGTACTCCTCCTCCATGTGATGAGACACCAGGTACCTGTACTCCTCCACCATGTGATGAGACACCAGGTACCTGTACTCCTCCACCATGTGATGAGACACCAGGTACCTGTACTCCACCATGTGATGGAGACACCATGTACCTGTACTCCTCCACCATGTGATGGAGACACCAGGTACCTGTACTCCACCATGTGATGAGACACCAGGTACCTGTACTCCTCCACCATGTGATGAGACACCAGGTACCTGTACTCCTCCACCATGTGATGGAGACACCATGTACCTGTACTCCTCCACCATGTGATGGAGACACTAGGTACCTGTACTCCACCATGTGATGAGACACCAGGTACCTGTACTCCTCCTCCATGTGATGGAGACACCAGGTACCTGTACTCCACCATGTGATGAGACACCAGGTACCTGTACTCCTCCTCCATGTGATGAGACACCAGGTACCTGTACTCCTCCACCATGTGATGAGACACCAGGTACCTGTACTCCTCCTCCATGTGATGAGACACCAGGTACCTGTACTCCTCCACCATGTGATGAGACACCAGGTACCTGTACTCCTCCACCATGTGATGAGACACCAGGTACCTGTACTCCTCCACCATGTGATGAGACACCAGGTACCTGTACTCCACCATGTGATGGAGACACCATGTACCTGTACTCCTCCACCATGTGATGGAGACACTAGGTACCTGTACTCCTCCACCATGTGATGAGACACCAGGTACCTGTACTCCTCCTCCATGTGATGGAGACACCAGGTACCTGTACTCCACCACCATGTGATGAGACACCAGGTACCTGTACTCCTCCTCCATGTGATGAGACACCAGGTACCTGTACTCCTCCACCATGTGATGAGACACCAGGTACCTGTACTCCTCCTCCATGTGATGGAGACACCAGGTACCTGTACTCCTCCACCATGTGATGGAGACACTAGGTACCTGTACTCCACCATGTGATGAGACACCAGGTACCTGTACTCCTCCTCCATGTGATGGAGACACCAGGTACCTGTACTCCTCCTCCATGTGATGAGACACCAGGTACCTGTACTCCTCCTCCATGTGATGAGACACCAGGTACCTGTACTCCTCCTCCATGTGATGAGACACCAGGTACCTGTACTCCTCCTCCATGTGATGAGACACCAGGTACCTGTACTCCTCCATGTGATGAGACACCAGGTACCTGTACTCCTCCTCCATGTGATGAGACACCAGGTACCTGTACTCCTCCACCATGTGATGGAAACACCAGGTACCTGTACTCCTCCACCATGTGATGAGACACCAGGTACCTGTACTCCACCATGTGATGGAGACACCAGGTACCTGTACTCCTCCACCATGTGATGAGACACCAGGTACCTGTACTCCTCCTCCATGTGATGAGACACCAGGTACCTGTACTCCTCCTCCATGTGATGAGACACCAGGTACCTGTACTCCTCCATGTGATGAGACACCAGGTACCTGTACTCCTCCACCATGTGATGAGACACCAGGTACCTGTACTCCTCCTCCATGTGATGAGACACCAGGTACCTGTACTCCTCCACCATGTGATGAGACACCAGGTACCTGTACTCCACCATGTGATGAGACACCAGGTACCTGTACTCCTCCATGTGATGAGACACCAGGTACCTGTACTCCTCCACCATGTGATGAGACACCAGGTACCTGTACTCCTCCACCATGTGATGAGACACCAGGTACCTGTACTCCACCATGTGATGAGACACCAGGTACCTGTACTCCTCCACCATGTGATGGAGACACCAGGTACCTGTACTCCTCCACCATGTGATGAGACACCAGGTACCTGTACTCCTCCTCCATGTGATGAGACACCAGGTACCTGTACTCCTCCACCATGTGATGAGACACCAGGTACCTGTACTCCACCTCCATGTGATGAGACACCAGGTACCTGTACTCCACCATGTGATGGAGACACCAGGTACCTGTACTCCTCCTCCATGTGATGAGACACCAGGTACCTGTACTCCACCATGTGATGAGACACCAGGTACCTGTACTCCTCCACCATGTGATGAGACACCAGGTACCTGTACTCCACCATGTGATGGAGACACCAGGTACCTGTACTCCTCCTCCATGTGATGAGACACCAGGTACCTGTACTCCTCCACCATGTGATGAGACACCAGGTACCTGTACTCCTCCATGTGATGGAGACACCAGGTACCTGTACTCCTCCACCATGTGATGAGACACCAGGTACCTGTACTCCTCCACCATGTGATGGAGACACCAGGTACCTGTACTCCTCCACCATGTGATGAGACACCAGGTACCTGTACTCCACCATGTGATGGAGACACCAGGTACCTGTACTCCTCCACCATGTGATGAGACACCAGGTACCTGTACTCCTCCACCATGTGATGAGACACCAGGTACCTGTACTCCTCCACCATGTGATGAGACACCAGGTACCTGTACTCCTCCATGTGATGGAGACACCAGGTACCTGTACTCCTCCTCCATGTGATGAGACACCAGGTACCTGTACTCCTCCACCATGTGATGAGACACCAGGTACCTGTACTCCTCCATGTGATGAGACACCAGGTACCTGTACTCCACCATGTGATGAGACACCAGGTACCTGTACTCCACCACCATGTGATGGAGACACTAGGTACCTGTACTCCTCCTCCATGTGACGAGACACCAGGTACCTGTACTCCTCCACCATGTGATGGAGACACCAGGTACCTGTACTCCACCATGTGATGAGACACCAGGTACCTGTACTCCTCCACCATGTGATGAGACACCAGGTACCTGTACTCCTCCATGTGATGGAGACACCAGGTACCTGTACTCCTCCTCCATGTGATGAGACACCAGGTACCTGTACTCCTCCACCATGTGATGAGACACCAGGTACCTGTACTCCTCCATGTGATGAGACACCAGGTACCTGTACTCCACCACCATGTGATGGAGACACTAGGTACCTGTACTCCTCCTCCATGTGACGAGACACCAGGTACCTGTACTCCTCCACCATGTGATGAGACACCAGGTACCTGTACTCCTCCTCCATGTGACGAGACACCAGGTACCTGTACTCCTCCACCATGTGATGAGACACCAGGTACCTGTACTCCTCCTCCATGTGACGAGACACCAGGTACCTGTACTCCTCCACCATGTGATGAGACACCAGGTACCTGTACTCCACCATGTGATGGAGACACCAGGTACCTGTACTCCTCCTCCATGTGATGAGACACCAGGTACCTGTACTCCTCCACCATGTGATGAGACACCAGGTACCTGTACTCCTCCATGTGATGGAGACACCAGGTACCTGTACTCCTCCACCATGTGATGAGACACCAGGTACCTGTACTCCTCCTCCATGTGATGGAGACACCAGGTACCTGTACTCCTCCACCATGTGATGAGACACCAGGTACCTGTACTCCACCATGTGATGGAGACACCAGGTACCTGTACTCCTCCACCATGTGATGAGACACCAGGTACCTGTACTCCTCCACCATGTGATGAGACACCAGGTACCTGTACTCCTCCACCATGTGATGAGACACCAGGTACCTGTACTCCTCCATGTGATGAGACACCAGGTACCTGTACTCCACCATGTGATGAGACACCAGGTACCTGTACTCCTCCATGTGATGAGACACCAGGTACCTGTACTCCACCATGTGATGAGACACCAGGTACCTGTACTCCACCACCATGTGATGGAGACACTAGGTACCTGTACTCCTCCTCCATGTGACGAGACACCAGGTACCTGTACTCCTCCACCATGTGATGGAGACACCAGGTACCTGTACTCCACCATGTGATGAGACACCAGGTACCTGTACTCCACCACCATGTGATGGAGACACTAGGTACCTGTACTCCTCCTCCATGTGACGAGACACCAGGTACCTGTACTCCTCCACCATGTGATGAGACACCAGGTACCTGTACTCCACCATGTGATGAGACACCAGGTACCTGTACTCCACCACCATGTGATGGAGACACTAGGTACCTGTACTCCTCCTCCATGTGACGAGACACCAGGTACCTGTACTCCTCCACCATGTGATGAGACACCAGGTACCTGTACTCCTCCTCCATGTCCACGTCCTCTCCCAGAACTCTCAGCGGTGGTGGAGCCGTCTTCTTCCTCCTGAAGTCTACCACCATCTCTCTGGTCTTGGTCACGTTCAGCAGCAGGTGATTCTCACCGGCCCACTCCACAAAGTCCTCCACTACTGCCCTGTACTCCTCCTCCCGTCCATCCCTAATACACCCGACCACCGCAGAGTCATCAGAACTTCTGCAGATGGCATGACTCTGTGTTGTACTGGAAGTCGGTGGTGTACAGGGTGAACAGGAAGGGAGACAGAACAGTTCCCTGTGGGGCTCCAACATCACTGACCACCGTTTCAGACAGCACACGGCCCATTCTGACAAACTGTGGTCTACCTGTGAGGTAGTCAGTGATCCAGGAGATGGTGGACGAGTCTACCCCCACCACCCGCAGCTCCTCACTCAGCAGCAGTGGTTGGATGGTGTTGAATGCACTGGACAAGTCAAAGAAAGTGACTCTCATAGAGACACCGGTTCCATCCAGGTGCGACTGAGCTCGTTGCAGCCAAGTCTGTCTTTCAACATTACTTGTCAGTTTCTGGTCACTATAATTCTTCCCTTTCGTCCATATGATATTTAAGAGGTAATTTATAAAGACATGTTAATGGTAATATGTTTTAAGTTATCTGAAGAGGATACAAGGCTCCAGCAGTATGGGCTAAACAAGTGAGGATCTTCTTTTTTATAACATGATTAAAACCAATACAGCTCGATAGACTGAAAAAGACTCCGGCGGTTTTGTGACTTTACAGGTACTAGTAGGGGGTTTATAAGGATATGGATTGCTTTGTTAGACTCCCAGAAGCCCGTAGGGTTACGGAGATGTGTTTTTGTTGAAATCCGATTTTGTAAGGAGTACTTATTAACGTTTTAGTGAAACGTTACGATCGCCACGGCAAGTTACGGCCTTTACGTAATTAATTCAACTTAACGGTTACTTTAAAAAAAATGGTTACGGTATTGTAGTAATTTAAATGAAGTTAAACAACTCTTTGGTTGCGGAGATAGTTAAGGAAACGTTTAAAAAAAACTGTAGAGAAGGAATAGTAACACAAACAGGTCAGATTTATACTAAAAAGGCTGCCAACTTTCCTTGGCTGGTCTTTTCAAAATGGAAGCCATCACAACAAGCACATTATATGGAAAAAAAAAGAAAGGTAAGCATTATATACATATTTAAAATGTTTTTTTTTTTAAATGTCATATATTGGATTGTTTTTAGTAAGTAAACATCTAAGGAGTAATTTTAGTGAGTTTTCAGAGCTGAGCTTATTTATTGTCATAGGAAAAACAACTAATTTATGAATGTAACTGTAGTGCACGTCAGGACTTCGTACTTGTGTTTATTTCTATTTTTTTAGTATAGCTCCATGACAGATGCAGAGAGCATTCTTAACCGGATCATTGAGGGAGATTCAGACCTTTTTATAACATGTTAATTGTACTAAATTATAGAGTGTGCTTTGTATTTCTTTTAGGTTCATGCTGTGTTGGAAGAATACAGAATTGCACATGATGGAACCCATAAGCCGAATAAGAAGTAGAGACTTCAGCAGCACACTGACGATGATCTGTCCTTAACGAAGTCCTGTTGTACACCACAGTGCACATGTTATAAAAGTGTAATAAAGTAATGCTTAAAAAAAAAATCTTTGCAATGACTTTTTTACCACCCCAACACTTAATTTATAAAAAACATATACATATATATATATATATATATATATATATATATATATATATATATATATATATAATATTATTTTCCCTGGGTCTCAGGAGGGTAGTATAGTTCAGAAAGACAGACATCCAAACATGGTTAAACATTACATTATCATTTCCTCATCTAGCATCATTAAAATGATATAGCCGATATATAAGAAATACAAAGAAGTGAGGAGGAAGTATAGAATTTGAGAAGGGCAGTGAGCGAGTCAGGCAGAACGCATGTTCTCCCTGATCCCTCATCACGCTGTCCCCCTTGTGACGGTTTTCTTATCAGAGCTGGTATGCAACACAGGAGGCATTTCCCCTAATGATCTCAGCCTTCCACACCTCAGGACAAGTGAGTGTGGCTGACATGAGTGGACAGGGGAGGGAGAGGGAGCACAAGGGAAAGATAATATAGGAAGGAAAGAACACAACTAAAAAGCAGTTGATCTAGCATATAAAACATCATGAGATGTCAAATTAACCATAGTAGAGCAAGTAAACCAGCATGTGTAAAATATTTAATAAAAAAATCATTATGAGAAGATTTTTGCTCGCACATATAATGCTACTGAGAAGTGAGAACATCAGTGTTCGTTGGTTCTTCTCAGTGTTTATTCTGTTTGTCCCCGTACTGTGGCGTGGACTGAAGTGATGAATTCACCCATTACTTTGTGTACTGTCATTTGGAAGCCTGGAGTTTGACATTGCGGTTGCCATCTTGCTTGTTTGCAACCAGAAGTGAGAGGGTGGAGACCAGTACAACCGACCCATGTACAAGACATTTTTAATGTCACAATTCACTTTCATAAACTGAAAGTGTAGGGACCGTAACGACGCCGTTGCCTGTGCTGCGGACAGTATTTAAGATGTGATGTGATGAAGGTACCAAGGAGAACACACCATTTTATTGGATAGTTATTGTTGGACTGTGGATGCTGGGAGACATCTCGTTCTCCTGCTGGGAGGCTCTTGTTCTCCCTGGGAACAAACTCATTTAAATAAATTATGTGTGGATAATTTACTCTATTTATAGAGATTGTAAATATTTGTAAAGTATGACTGATATATTTGGGGTTGGGGAAATCATGTAAATATGTATTGTACATAAATGGTTACTTTACTTGTAATGTAAAACATATAAATGTATGTATTGAACTATATAGACTCACTTCAGGCTTTTCATAGTTTTGAGAACAACTGTTCTACTTCTGAATTAAACACGTGAAGGGGAAAGGACTGACGGAGCTGATAATGGGATGACGGTTTCAGGAGCAGGAGGGCAGGAAGTGGAACGAGGGAGGAGATGAGGAAGCGAAGGGGTGAGATGCTGTGAGGAGGTGAGGCTCAAGGTGCCATACCAATCTTAACTCCTGCAGTTCATTCCATCAGATCTGACGTGGGCACCACCATCCATCAGGTCTCTTTTGTGTGTAATTATAACACATGGAAATAATATTGCTGGCTTCATATTTCTTCTCTCACTGCAACTTGCTTACAGTTAGTTATTATCACCGCTAACAGCTTGTCTACAATTACACACAAGTGTTCTACTCTTATCTTGCTAATCCAGTATAATGATAGAGACCACACATCTACTCACCCATTATGCAGAACAGGCCATGGCTCAATTAGCCCACAGTTTAAAGGTGCACTCTGTGACTGGCTGGATTAAATGGAGGTAAATGACAGCAGCCCAGGTGGTACGATAAGAGCCTCTTG
This sequence comes from Myoxocephalus aenaeus, assembly GCA_038501785.1. NCBI lineage: Eukaryota > Metazoa > Chordata > Actinopteri > Perciformes > Cottidae > Myoxocephalus > Myoxocephalus aenaeus. The sequence goes on from JBAMJR010000040.1 coordinate 11,989,638, forward strand.
TAAATATCATCATCTCTCATCGTGATGTTTGAGTGTTTAGGGTCAGTTACAGCAATGCCATGGAAGTGTGTTTCTGATACGCTCACTGCTGTTGAGGAGATCAATCCTTTGGTTAAGACAAAGTTTAATTTAAAGTGACAGTGTCATGATGTTGGTTTGTCTAGGTGTCCTGTCTTATTGTGAAGTCCTTGTCTTGGGTGTCCTCTGTGTTCCTGCACTTCCTCCCCTGTGATTGTCGGTGATTGTCTGTCTGCCCTGTTCACTGATTGTGTATTCCTTTCACCTGTGCTGCCCTCAGTGTTTCCACCTGTTCCTCGTTACCCTCTTGTATTTAAGCCCTGTCTGTCTCCTGTCCCCTTGTCGGATTGTCCTGGTTTCCCCCTGTCTGTTACCATGCTTTGAGTCTTGCGCCGTCCTTTTGTTTTGGAATCTGGTTTTGTTTTGTCAATTAAATTTACTTTCAGCCGTTGCTTTGGCGTTTGGGTCCTCTCTCCTTCCCCCCTCGTGACAGACAGTACCTTTTGACATTAGGATTCAGGTAGAATTGACTTTAGCATTCACTTTCCCTCCACCCAGTATAAAGACATATGCATCTCCTGCTGCCTTTTGGGATATATTATGCATAACCAATCACAAATGTCATATTTAGCTGTTATATTTACGCACTGAGAATTAGAAATAAGCCACTTGTGTTTGTATGTACCCCAAGAGCATTATTTCCACACATAAATTCCAAATGCTGAAGGTCCACATCCATGTTAGTGCTGTAATATTCACTGTAAAGTTAAGACATCGATAAAAGTTCAACTGTACAGTTAGTTTCTTCCCTGTTACTGGGACATCTAGGCTTCATTACTTTTCTTTACACCTCTGCATTGGTTGTGTCGGAACTGGTTAACGCTGATCTGCACATGAGCTCTTAGAGGCACCTGTTGGTCTCAATGGCCACTTAGGCACCTGTCCATGCTATAATGAGATGCACAGGGCTGTCGTACATCATTGTCTGGGTCCACAGAGCTCAGTAAATAATATATAAAATATCAAGCTTTGAGGAAAAATACAGTTCATTAAAGACAGGGATGGTAATTTTGAGAAACTAGCAAGAGAACGCAACATTTCAAACTAATAGACCCAGCTTAGTGTTGCCAACTCTTTTATTATGAAAGTAGCCACCAGCACGACCTCCAAAAGTCGCTAAATGGAGCAGGAAAGCCGCTAAGTGTGCACACTGACAGCCCTCCCTTCAGGCCTCCCTCCAAAGCCACTTCCCCAAAATGATCATCATTAACGTAGACAACAAACATGGCTACTGGAAGCACACAGCTGTCAAGCCTGCAGCTTGTGGAAGACCTCTGGTGACGAGCAATGAGTGCGGCGGCACAATACATGTATGCAGCAGGTAGCCGTCCAATTATTACATTGGGACAAATGAAATGATGTACGACCGTCCTGCATCAGCCACATAAACCGGATTCTGTCTTTTCTTTTGGTCATTGGATGTATCGATATAATGAGTTTCCAGTGGTGTATAGTAACGAAGTAGAAATACTTCGTTACTGTACTTAAGTAGTTTTTGGGGATATCTGTACTCTACTTTACTATTTATATTTCTGTTTACTTTTACTTTTACTTCACTACATTTGGCAAAGAAAAATGATACTTTTACTCCGATACATTTCTCCTGAAACCTTCGTTACTCGCTACAAAATCAAATCTATCTTTAGAAAAAAAAAAAACATCGGGGACTATGGTGGAACACAGACTCCACCAAGCAGGTTTTGCGAATCACAATATTATGCATTAGCCCTCTACATCCTCTCGTCCAGCGCTCCCAAACCTTTATGCGTCACGGACCGGTTACGTGAAGACAATATTTTCACAGACCGGGTCCGACCTCGGAAAGACGGGAGACAACGACACCCAACGTGTGTTCGTTATGTCCAGTCTACTCCTAACTAAACCTTTAGTCCAGTCTACTGCTTAACTTAGAAACAAAGACAGGATGTTGAAATGGAAGCAGGTTTTCATGCTTTTTTGGCGATCTCAGGATACTCTGCCTTGGTTTCCAGATCACCGACAGAGTTGTAACAGACTTACGTTTCATTTTTAGAGTAACGTAACATCTTGACATGTGTCAAGAGGTTCCGTCTGAGGTTACCACAGACGGATGTATGCGGTCATTTTTCACAATAAAACATCTTTCCGGCCTTGATTTTTTTTTATTTAATTGAAATGTTTCATTCATTCTTTCTGTGGCCCGGTACCAAGAGACCCACAGACCGGTACCAAGAGACCCACAGACCGGCACCAAGAGACCCACGGCGGGCGGAATGAGCATACTTATAACCACACTGTTACAAGTCCTTCATAGTGTCATATTGCTTTTTGGAGAATTATGATGATAAGTTCATAGTAGATGCAAAAGTATACTTAGGTACAATATATTATGTTGAACATAGTATATATGGATGGATCCCAGCCAACCCAGTTATTGTATCAACACAACTCCTGGTCCTTGGTCACGGTGACCACAGCACTTAAAAGAATAAACTTCATAATTCTCAAAATTCTGACCCTTTGCTTTTTTATTAAAAGCATGTACCGTACTTTTCGGGTTACAAGCCGCTCCTACGGCTGATCAGTGTCCCCGCTGTAGCAAGCTAGTAGCGCTGCTAGCTAGCGCTGCTCGCGTCCCCTCTGCCCAAGTCGGGTGTCGAGCCTGGTCCCGCTACCTTCGGTGGTTTTCAGGGAGCTAGCGGAAGTTAGCGGGGAAGTGACGGAGCGCTAGCAGGAGCCCCAGCTGGCTACAGCGGGGAGCTGTCGGGGACACTGACCGAAGGTAGTAGCGGCTTGTAACCCGAAAAGTACGGTACTTGTACTTTTACTTTCAATACTTAAGTACATTTTATATCAGAAAAATACTTTTGATACTTAAGTACAGAAAATATCAGATACTTTAAGACTTTTACTCAAGTAGTATTTTAATAGGTGACTTTTACTTTTACTGGAGTAATTTTCCAGTAAGGTATCTTTACTTTTACTCAAGTACGGCTTTTGGGTACTTTATACACCACTGTGAGTTTCAACACAAAATATAATAAATGCTTTTGGAGAAGAATGTCAACCCTGTCTTTAAACTTGTTTGTTGTTGTCATATTATGGTAAAACTGTACTTGGTTTTTAGAGTCAATGTTACAGAAGTCATTTTGACTGTTGGAAAAGTATAATCCAATCCAATGGCTGAATTCCATTAAGGTGCTTCACGCAGGGTCCTGGTATGTTCATGATGCTCACTGTCACGCAGGATACCTGGGAGAAGGCCTGATTAATGAGTAATGACACTTATGGTTTGCCACCCATGACAAGTAAAAATGTCTGCTGAGAAACAGGACCATAATACTCAGAGGCACATTTGTGTGAGCACTGTATGGGTTTTGCAGCCGCTAAACCTGCACAAATAAGACATAAACATACATGAAACAAGAAACCATAATTATCAGAGCACACATAAAGGGTGAAATGTAATTATTGTAATTATCATTACTGCATTTTATATTAATCATAATGTTTCTTGCACCGTGTTACCGGAGGATATACATAATTCTGAATATGCACTTTGCTGTTTATATTACATATATATATATATATATATATATATATATATATATATATATATATATATATATATATATATACTTTATACATCTCCATTTCATATCCACTGTTTATACTGTCTACATTGTATTTATCCAGTATATTGCACTGCACTTTTACCACTTTCTGTTGCACTCTGGTCAGATGCTAAACTGCATTTCATTGTCCCAAAGGGTTGAACCAGTCTACCAATGAGATTCATCCATGACGCTGCTGTAACACTGCAAAGTCCCATCTATCTAGCTAGGTGTTTAGAGCTATATGCTAGGTCAGCATGCTAACTTGTAAAATGTTGATGCACATAATGTTCACTAGCTTGGTTTAGTGAGTTAACATGTTAGCATTAGCTTATTAGCACAAAGTTTGACTGAGGCAGATGGGAATGGCATTAGTTCTGCAGGTGTTTGGCCATAATAATAATTTTCTTAAAACAGGTAATGTTTACACTGTCAGCCATGATAATACACCTCAACACAGAATCAATGTAAGACCTCACCTGAAGCCTGATGGTCCAGCTGCTGCTTCCTCATCCTGCACTGCATCTTCACTGCATTTCTGAGTTTCCTGAATGCATTTCAAAATAATGCAGGATTGCACTGTGTGGGTAGTTAGCCTACTGCTAGCTAACTAACAACGACCTGGGCTTCTCGATAGCTACTTACCTTCTGGGTGAAAAAACTTCAGATATCTCTTTTTTTTGCGTGTGTGTGGCATTTTCCTATCTACAAAGCACAAAAGGGTCAACAATATCAATGCTGAGACCAAACAAAGTACTAATATGAGGCTCTGTTATTTCCTGGCGTATTTACTTACCTAGCAGACTACGCCAGCTCTCGTTCTGCAAGTCAAGATTCACGTCGTGTTTCTGACTCACTTCTTCAGCCAATTCAATGACAGCATCTCGTCTCGCAGGCTCGAAGGCGCATTGGAAAACGTGGAAATGTATTTTTCACTCTTCTGGGCGACGAACATAATAATAATACCAATGAGTTTTCAAATATATTGTGCAACATATTTTTTCCGTATTGGTGGGGACAATTGTGTCTTTCCCAAACTTTGGACCATATGCAAACCTACGCCCCTGAAACTACACATACATGTATATTTAAGATGACTAATTTCTGCCTTTCAAATATATTTTCATTTTAACCGTTTTGTTCATTTGCTTTGTGGGAGAATAATGTCCATCAATAGCACACATACGAAAAAACTATCAGATTTCATGTTTAATTGTCCCTTTCCAGTGTGAACACCGATAGTGTGTGAACTTAGTAGTTAGTTGCAGAGAACGCTGTAACCAACAATAATTGTCGTTATCGATTATTTTGCTGATTAATTTATTGAGTTATCAGTTAATCCACTGACAAAAAAGTTGATTATTATTCTGTCGATCAACAATTCAGGCAGTGGCGGCTGGTGGAATCTTTTTTTGGTAGGGCCATCTAATCAATTTCAGCAAACATCCCAGTATGATTCAATGCAAAAAAAAGTATCAAACATGCATTACTACTTTGCAGTAGTAAAACTCTGCGAGCCGCCTTCAAAATAAAAGCATCTCATCTTAAAACACACGAGAGATGAGCACGCGCACGTTTGGGCCAAATGAGTGACCCCACGGTGAGTCTTTTTTAGGGCGCTGATTGGATAAATTGTACGTCACTCATTTATATCTTTAATCAGTGATTGGCTAAACTGCGCATTAGACCCGTCTTTCTTGGGCAAAATGGACCTGGCCCTAGCACGTGCACGATCAGCAGAGACGTGCACGTGAGCAGCTGAAAGGTGCACGGGCAGAGAGGACAAGCAGGAAAAGCATATATTTGGCGCAGATATCCTATTTTACAAATATTACTGGGTATATTCCATAGCTCAAAAACACAAATATTGACAATTTGTATAATTTATTAATATTATTATAATTTGTATAATTAATAATATTATAAATATATATATATTTTGGTGGCTCAAGGTAGGTGGGGCCAGGCCCCATGGCCCTCTATTGGCCGGCGGCCACTGAATTCAGGTAATCATCTAATCCCTTCAGGACACACTGCATAATCAAAACCTACGTGGCATTAGTATGTGCAGCCTTATCCATAACGTTTTTTAAATAAAAAACAGACACTTATTGAGTTTGACCAAACTGAAGGAGCTTTATTTGAACAATAAAAAAGGCACAAGACAGAGGTCTCTCTGCTTTTTGTTCCATTGTTGCAGTTGTTTTCCATGTGAAGGTTCTACATTTGTAGAAACTACAAATCCTGAAACAAGCGCAGGGCGCCGTCTAATACCTCCACAGAAGTCATATGGAACAGAAAGGATTTGGCAAACAGTCCCTCGGGTCTGGCTTCACAGTGGGACATGTACTGTCCACTGTTTCTCTTAATCTCATATTCTGCTCGCCACCTGCCATGCCATATGTAGTACTTAGTATGCACAACGTAAAATGACTCATTTTAAAATAACAAGTGAGCAATGCCTAGACTATAAACAATATTACCCAGGACAGCATTGGTCCATTTAGAAATGCAAGTACATGACCCAGAATCATTCACAGCACAGGCAACAAATCATAAACTTGTATAAAAAAATAATCTCTTAAATACAACATTAAGCAGAAACAAATAAGGAATGTTTGATGGACATACATGTGCCATTGTGGTTGCTAATAATCCATCAACCTGACATACAGTGGACTTCATGTCCATCAAAGGTTCAAGTCCACTTCTTCTTACTGGCTTTTGCTGCCAATCACGTGTTTAGTCCCTTTTAGGGCAATGAAACAATGGACCAGAACTAACGTGTCATATATTCGACACAATACCTTTATTACAACGGGGGCTGCCGTTACATAACACAACCGTGGTCAACTTAACCAAGACTGTCACTAATCCGACTGAAGGACAGTGAAAATATTACTACTGCATGTCACGAGTGCAAAACAGTGCTAATGTATTTACGGTGGTGACTCATGATTCTGTCTGTCCGGCAGCTGAAGCGCTCGCTGAGCAAACTCTTCCCAGAGTCTACTTCAGTCGCAGGCCGTGGGGGACGTCGGACAGTTTCTTACACAGTAAATCAAAATGTAGAGACAACAGTCAAACATAAAAGTGCTACAGTGATAATGACAATAAAGCACGAACAAAAGGTCAAAAGAAAGATTCTGTCATGAGGGGTAGCGAGGAATCTTTGCAAGTGATGTTTCCGGCGAGTAGCACGATCAAGCTGCTGGAGCTTTCGCACAAGTTCAATGTAATTTATGATAACATGTAGGCAGCAGGCTAGCTAGCTATACTGGGCTCTGACCTCTTTATTCCAAGCTCGGCCTGCAAAGCTGATTTTTCTATTGTGTCTCCAACCAGCAGAAACAGTGGGCAATGAGCAACACATAGCTTTACTCAATGCCTTTCCAGTTCTGTGTGGATGTTAAATGCATATGATTCATGTAGGGAAGTGTGCTGCTGCTAGCAAGGCTATCTAGCTCAGCAGGTTTTTAAAAAGAAGAAGAAATAAATCTGTAACAATTGATAACAACTAAATGAGTTGTGTGGGTGGAGGGCTCATTAACTTTTGTTGGCTCAAAACAGGGAAAAGGGTTTGAGAACCGCTGAGTGACGACACTGTAGGCACTAAAAGAAGTGCTGAGCTGGCTAATGTTTGAAGCTTAATGCTATTAGATCATCTGGGGTTGTGTCAGAGGAGAGCCTGTCCTCATAGCAAGTGCTCATGAATTATCATATGGATTGTTTGGGGATATCTGGGACGTGTAAAACCTTTTCTATACAGTCAAAACAAATATGCTTCTATTAAAGTGTCCCAGTGTATGAATCCAGTCCTGCCACTGAAGCCAGGCTCCTCAGCTGTGACAATGTAAGACCTTTGTGAAATACAACAGAACGGTTTCACTTACAGGAGAACTGTGTTCCCTGTTGTACTGCAGAGAGTGTGTGCAAGCTTTTACGAATGGACCGAGATAAGGACCAGGACCAGGACCAAGATCAGGTCCAGGACCAAGATCAGGTCCAGGACCGGGCTGAACAGTCTGGGTTGGAAGGGCGGCAGATTGTCCAGTTGGGTCAAATAGTGATGCTGTGTTGCCGCAGTTTGGCCGCAAGGAACTCGTGGGTTAAATTATGTCTCGTGATTATTCCAACAATCTGAAAGAGATGGCAGACAATAAAGAACCAGACACCACATTATTCACTGTATGCTGGACTGAGGCATAACAACATTCTTAATTGGGGTTTCTCGCTTGTGTCTGATCAAAACAAGGACTTAAAAAACGTCACCCTTTAAAATCCCGCTGGAGGAACATCAACTCTTTTGGAGGACTACTTACTTCTCCGACAGCGTTAACCACCGGGAGGTGCCGCAGCCCCATGGTCCTGAACAGGTTGAACACCTGGGAGATGTGGGTGTTGGGCGACACCGTGTAGGGACTTGGGTTCATGTAGGGGGCGACATCCTGGGAACACAGGGAACATCGGATTTTTATTGACTCGTATTTCCATTTTTGTTGAAATATTAAAAAAAACAGAGTATTTCGACTGGTTGTACCACTATCATGCGGGGGTTGAGCAGGGACAGGTCCAGGTCATGGATGTCAGGGTAACGTGGGTAGTCTTCAGTCATCTCTGCATAGGACAACCTGGGCTGAGTGGCGCTCTGGATGGACATAAAAGATCTGTCAGGAAAAAGACTGTGTGCGTGTGCGTGTGTGTGTGTGTGTGTGTGTGTGTGTGTGTGTGTGTGTGTGTGTGTGTGGACACAGTCGTCAGTAGGTCCATATACACTGTGATCCCGCCCGCTTTTAGTGGTCTACTTCCATGTCACTGGGACTTTGAATGTTACATGTTCTGATTTATTTTAATATTGTTTCTCTAAGAGAGAACACAAATATTAGTAACGTTACTTTTTCATTCAAGGCTAATTCATATATTTTCCCTGATTTGTAATATAGCTTTTATTATTGTTTAATATTTCATCAGTTTGTATTTCTGTTTCTTTATATTGCCTTAAGTTCTTGGAACTTTTAACTGCTGCAGTCAATGAACTTGAGTGTGAGTGTGAGTGTGAGTGTGTGTGTGTGTGTGTGTGTGTGTGTGAGACAGACCGACTGGTTTTCAGCGTAGCAGACCCCTCTGATGAGCAGGTTGACCAGCTGGGAGCGCAGGATGAGGCCGTGGAAGGTGAGTGGTCTGAAGCGCTCCTCCATGGTCCACTCCTCACTGGGAGACTGGTCTGGGTACAGGTTGGGGTAGGGGGCATGTCTGCATGTGGACAGCAACAGTCTCATTACTAGGACACTATCAAGCTGAATATGGCCCTCATTTCTGTCATAGTAATAACTTTTATATTGTCATATTTTATATTATCACATCTTATATTTTAATTATTCTACTTGTGTTGAAGAATGGAAGCTTCAAAATGCCTAATAAAAAGCAATCTAACTAAGAAATGAAGTGAAATACAATGCATATGCATTGTATTTCAGAAGTTTTAGAAGTTTTAGAAGTTTTAGAAGTCTATGCTGCTCTCTGCTGGACAACATTAAAACACCTCTTCACTTTGTTTTCTGTGTTGTGATTTGATTTGAATGACGCATGGAAAATTATGTTAATATGAAAAACAACCCAATCAGTTATTAAAGACAAAAGGCTAAATAATTTCCTTTTAAATAAATCTCTCGCATTCATTGCTGCCACCGCGACCCGACCCCAGATAAGCGGCTGATGATGGTTGGCTGTATGGATGAACTCCTAGATAAAACGTGTGTCACACATTTCCGGCGCTGCATCCTGCAGGGTGCGTGCGGCCTACCTCCTCTCTAACATCTGCTGCAGCAGGTCCTCGCCCTCCTCCGCTGGCTCCACCACCACGTTGTGCTCGTCGCACACGTTCCTCAGCTCGCTGGACGGGTACGACTTCATGGACTGGCAGCGGCGCCGCTGCTCCCCCGCGCGGGACACAACACTGGACTTCTAGACGCGCCAGTGGAGGATCAGTACACACAATCAGTTTGCACACTTCTCTTGATGTCAAGACCCAGATCCATTGGAACACCCACAAACACTGACTTCATCAAGAGAATCTAAAATGAACATCGGCCCAAGACAAACTTCACGGTATGAGTTACGAGAATCGCAAAAGGCTGTTTTCATAATTCACTGAAAAGGTGTATGAGCCAAACAAAGTATTTTTGTCACCGATTGATTTCATTGTAAAATGTAATGGATTGTTTCAACGTGTGCCGTTCCTTATTGAGGAGGCGAGTCAGATGCTGTTGAAACGCAGTGCTGCTCGGTGGAGGACATGCTAACGCTAATCTGAGGAGAGGACAGAGACAGCAGCGTCTTGTCTCTGAGGAGGAGAGAGAGCAATAAACGGTGGTTTAATACCTGCTCCACCTCTACCTCCACACACTGTTGCAAGGTGGCAGCATCATTAGAAAGAGGTTTCACATCCACAAGGTCATTGCTGCCTACCGAATGTCCTTGGGCGGGACACTCAATCTCTCTGTCCGACTCCCTCTGGAAATGAAGCTAAAGATGTAAAATAGCACAGGACATACCTTGAAGCGGATGTTGTTGCTGACCAGGATGTTGCCCTTCATGAAGTCCCGTTCGTTCTGCCGGTTTTCAGTGACCACAGGGAAGGCGTGGTAGACAGTGGTGCGCAGGATGCTGACTAGAGACTGGACCCGGGTGTGGGGGTACACATAGGTCAAGTTGGGCTCCATGATATCGCTGGCTGTCAGCCTGGATCAGATGAGGAAACAGAACCGTTAGAATTCACCCAGTCTGGTCTGTAAAGAGGAAGCTCTGGTCCTGGAGCTGCTGAGAGCTGAAATGCCAAACCTGGAGCGGTGGGGAACTACAAAAGTAAAGACACAAACTCAGCACTGGGCCGCTCTAGCCAACGGGGCGGGGTCGGAGAGAGGACAAACATGAATACAGCAGCTCTAACCTCCTGCCCGTTCTAGACTTCAGACAGACTGGGCACCAAACTACTGCTGTGATCCTCCATCCTTCCTGTGCTACGTGGACACTAGTGCATATCCATGGCGTCTATCATCCACACATCAGTAAGGATAACAATCTCCATATTTACACTTTCTAAACATGATTCTACTTTCACAGCCTAAGTATTCCAGTATTGCAACAAAGAATGTGATAGTTTGGTAAACTTCTGGTGACTCTTCACACCATCACTCTGATGATGACTGCAGGGGAACCAGACCCCTGCTGTGAAGAGGCACCAGAGGGAGGAAAGCCTTCAGCCTCCAGTCTTACTAAGTCTTACTAAGTCTTACTTGTCCATCTCCACCTCAGTCTCCCACTCCAGCAGCGGCACTCCTCTGAGCTGGATGTGGATGTCGTAGATGCCCTTGTTGAAGAAATCTCCAGTCCACTTGGCAACCTGATGGTCAACACAAAACCTTTACCACATGAACCCAACAGGAGGTACATGACTGCATCGTACACACTTCTCAAGACTAATAGAGACAAACATGAATTCATTTCAGATTGTTATTATAATTAAAAACAGCAACGGTGGTTCGTGGTAGAAAAAGCTGAAACATACAGTATAACATGCCAGTACCATTAGAGTGATCATGATGGGCAGCCCGTATGTGATTTCATTGGTGGATTCGATGAGGATGACAGTGAGACTGATGGTCATTCTGACCACGCCTCCGAGGAAGGCGGCCGCTCCGATGAGAGCAAAGGTCCCAGAGTAGATGTCCATTCCCAGTTCCCTAACAGAGGACAGACACACAGTCAGAAGCATCTCTCCAGGGAGAGGCTGATGGGAAGAGGGTGGAATATCAGGGAGGTTATGTGTGGTGAAGACTAAACCAACCGGCTGTCACTCATTAGGAGTGTTTGTGTCACCTGATGAACACATATTCTCTCTCTACACTCTGTGTTTGGTCTCCACCAGCTCTCTGTCTGCTGAATGCTCCATTGAGTTCACCGGCTGGTCTCTGACCAATGACATAGGTCCTTTGTGAGATCATTTGATATTTCAGCCAAACCTTGGTCATTAGAACATGAGGAATACATGGTTCTTACACTTTGAGGATGTTGGCAACCAGACGTCCAAAAGCCGCCCCACAGAGCAGGGAAGGGACAAAGAGGCCGCTGGGTACAGACACACCATAGGTCCAGCAGGCCAACAGGAAGTACAGCAGGAAGAAGACGGACAGAGTCACAGGGCTGAAGGTACCTGATGGGAAGAGCAGCAGGCCGGCTGAAAGAGAGCTGCAGGAAGCCGGGAGCATTCTGTTCTACTACACTCACAGACCATGGGAAGATAAATGATGATTCATATTCAATTTGCTTTACAAAATAAATAAAAATACTAAAATGAAAATGAAACATATGTCTTATGTGCCAGGAAATTCAATGGTAGCCTTTCACAATGCTATGCTTAAGCTAACAGAGCGGTTATACATGTGGGTTGCACTCATCGCACCATCCTGGTGGAAGAGCTGGTGGATGGCCGCCTCCTGGGGGTTGAAGAACAGCGTGGCCATGTCGTTGTAGGTCTGGTTGGTGCAGAAGAACTGTCGAATGGTTGAGTTGATGTCCTCACCGCCAGACAGCTGAAAACAGAACTCTCAACTCAATATGAGAAACTAAACACTTTTTAAGATCAATGTTAATACCACATGGAGCACAGTTTCAAGAGGGATTTAAATCAAATCCTTCAAATCTGATTAGACGGCTAAAAAGTGGGCGGTCTTAGAGGATGTGATCTAGAAGGGTTAAAAGGGCATTTTTCATTTCATCATGTGGAAACATGATGGAAAACCAGTAGGGACCACATTGTTGTCAGTACTGCCCAGCAGTATATAACATACATAACACAATTGTTTCTTTTGAAGGCCATCCACTACCCTGTGTTGTTAAAGACATTCAGTGAGGATTCAGGATGCCAACGAGTTCTACTGAACCACTCAGAAGGTCTTTTGTACCAGCAGCAGTTAGATGTTTTAATGAACACCTTTAGTTGTGCTTTTTAGATTTAGTATCTGATGTCGGTCATGTGTCTTGTTTCGTTTGGCATGTTTTGGTAATTTGTCTCTTGTCTGCTGTGTACTGTGAACTGTGTCTGTTGTTGTCTGTATGAGTCTGACTTTTTGGTGACAAATGAGTTTCCCCACTGGGGATTAATAAAGTTGTTCTAATCTAATCTAATTATTGCTTATGATATCATTGATTAAATGAAACCTGGACCCAGATAAGCGACAGAGACCGTATAGATGGATTAACCAATGAAATCCTTGCCCTTGACACATGACAGCTGTGCTGAATAGTTCAGTATTGATGAAGAAGAGTGACCCGGGCGCTCAGTCCTGTGACGGTGATACTCACTGTGGAGTTATGGGCTGTGGGGGAGGACAAGTCGCGACATTCGCCCAACAGTATGGAAGCTGAGAATATCACCACGGTCGTCACCATGGCAACCAGCAGACTCTCGAGAACTCTGTCAAAGTGCATGAGATCAACTTCCGTAATTACACGCTGGAACAAAAATGAGGGTCACGTTTCCAAATGTTTGCTGTCAAAAATCACAGCTGACATTGAAGACAGTTCCTCTCTTTGATTGACAGGCGTGATGGTCTGTTTCCTGTGTGAACAGGTCATGCAGCACTCACCTGATGAACTTGGCCTTGGGGTGGATGTGCTTGATACGATACTTGGACAGGATCTTGTTCAAGCAGTTGAAGAGCGCCCCCAGCAGGCCGCCCACCACCCCCATCAGGACAAAGAAGGCCAGGTCCACTGCTGTCCACAGGTGGCACTTCTTATCTCCATCTGAGCACTGAACAGCAGGGAGGGGTGCAACAGGGTCAAACTAAAGCACCTGTGAGGGGATTAGGTGAAATCAGATTGATCAGTTTGTGTGCGTGTGTCCATCCTATCATTGCGGTAATCAGGGTAGAGTGAGTTGCAGTGACAATGGACTTGAGACCAGAGGACTTGGATGTCTTGGACTTAGCAGTGGAAGGGGAGACTGTGCCATTGGAGGATGTGTGGAGCATGAACAGCAGAGGACCGGGGCCGCTTTGGGACAGAGAGGTGAGGAGGGCAGCTGTTGATGCTGAGTCTGTCTGAGATGTGACTTGAGGCAGCAGAGGCAGGACCAGTGGGTTAGAGGGGACCGCAGTATGGAGTGGTGGGCCGGGTGAAACCAGCAGGGAACCATATGCTGCGTTCAAGAACACGTACAGGAACAAGCTAGTGGGAGTGTCCTTCACTTCACCTGGTTCACTCCCCACAGAGGATATCTACTGACGCTTTGTGTGTGTGTGTGTGTCTATGTATAGATGTGTCTGTTGTGTGTATGTTTGTGTCTATGTGTGTGTGTCTGTCTATGAATGTGTCAATATCTGTGTGTGTTTTTGTCTATGTATTTGTGTGTACATATATGTGTGTGTGTGTGTGTGTATGTCTATGTGTGTGTTTTTGTCTATGTATTTGTGTGTCTATGTCTGTGGGTGTGTCTATGTATAGATGTAATGGTAAATGGTCTGTACTTGTACATCTCTTTTCTAGTCTAGTCAAAGCACTTTAACACTACATGACATCATTCACACACTGATGATAGGAGCACCATGAAGGTTCCACATCAGCATTATCTAACATTCATACACCGTAGAACAGCTACGGGAGACATGTAGGGTTAAGTGTCGTGCTCAAGGACACATCCACATGGGCTAGCAGAGCCGGGGATCGAACCGCCGATCATCTGATTGAAGGACGACCCTGATCACCACTGAGCCGCAGTCGCCCCGTGTCTAGGTCTGTGTGTTTTTGTCTATGTATTTGTGTGTCTATGTATAGATGTGTGTGTGTGTGTGTCTATCTATGTGTGTATCTATGTGTCTGTGTGTCTATGTATAGATGTGTCTGTGTGTGTCTATGTATAGATGTGTGTGTGTGTGTGTGTGTGTGTGTGTGTGTGTGTGTGTGTGTGTGTGTGTGTGTGTGTCTGTCTATCTATGTGTGTGTGTAGTTGGAGTAGCTCAGCCCGACAGAGAGAGCAGAGCAGATGTGCGCTGCAGCGTGATAATAAATGACACCAAAACATTAAAAAGTACTAATAAAAAGCACCAGTAGTGTGGGGAATTATCAATACCCCAATCTTTCCTTATTTAGCACCGGGGCCTGTCTAATACCTGGGCCTGGGTTTGGGAACACATCCCGACCTTCAGATAACGTAAAACCCAAAAGGCTCTGGGCTGCTGTAGAAACATGGCGGTGCAAGACAGTGGAAGACGACCTGCTCCCTTTGTAGATATAAATGGTTCTTTCTAAGCTAAATAAAACTAAACAATCCTTAGTTTCGGATGATTATACACAGATTAAAACATGGTTATGAATATTATATTCATATCTGCCAATAAACCCCCCTAAATGTGACACACTGTCCCTTTAATACATGACTCACTGACAAAAAATGTACATGCACACAAACACATCAAAATACACTCCCAATTCTGTACCAAATTCAAATCATAAGCTCAGTTTGTTATGTTTACTGTTTTGTGTTGTCTTTATATTTTGTTACATCTACGCCTCTTCAACCATCTGTCTTATTAGTTACTTGTATGTACTGTGTTGCACTGCACTAATGTGACGTTTTTAAATGTGTTATGCAGCAGTGAGTGTGAACAGAGACATACGGTTCAAACGGATGTCTCTGTCTCTATATCACAACCACCATCTCGGTGGTTGTGATATAAAAGGAGACGACACGTTGCCGTATTGCAGAAAGAGAAGGTTAAAGTTAGGTTGACAATGGCTTTCTTATTAAAATATGAGTTTATTTCAACAATAAAATATGAAATAGATATACAATTACTTGTATAATGAATTCCAGAATACATGAATACAAACCACACATTTAAACAGATGTTTTTTAACAGATGAAGAGATAACTGCAGCGATGAACTCTTTACCTTGAACTCTCCAAAGTTGAGCAGACCAGGCAGCTGGAAGGAGCCCCACTTGTTAAAGTTGATCCCAGAACGGAAGAAGTTGAGGGTGAAGGTGGCCGACATCGAACAGAAGAGCTGAAACAAAAAGTAACAGAAGCTGAGGCAGGAAAACTGTAGGTTACCCCGGTTCTCTGAGTAGCATGAGTGAGAGAATAAAACATTGGGAACGCCTACGGCGTGACCTCATCATAAGCTCCTATTGCATTCTGCCTTATCCGTCAGCTGGAAA
Organism: Myoxocephalus aenaeus; assembly: GCA_038501785.1. Classification (NCBI taxonomy): domain Eukaryota; kingdom Metazoa; phylum Chordata; class Actinopteri; order Perciformes; family Cottidae; genus Myoxocephalus; species Myoxocephalus aenaeus. The sequence goes on from JBAMJR010000040.1 coordinate 12,005,531, forward strand.
AGGTCCGCTCTAGATAGAGGAGCGGGTTCCGGGGGGTACAGGGATGTTTTCGGGTGGCGATGAGCCGCCGCCACAGGCTCTACTGGGGGCATGTCGCAAAAGCCACGGCTCTCCATTCCCTTACAGTCAAGCATGGATGCTTATTGTGCCAAGAGACAGCCAAGAGACTTCGGGCTATCGGATGATAGCTGCGGTGATTTGCACACGTCCTGCAAGTCCAAGTCTAATGTCAGGTTAAGGGTTTTTTACTATCTTTATTTGGGGGAGTTTTTCATGATCCGATGTGAGGTCCCGGGACAGGGATGTTATGTGTACAGATTGTAAAGCCCTACGAGATTTTGGGCTATATAAAATAAACTGAATTGAATTGAAGATGAGATCACCTGCCGGAGCCCCCATTGAAGATTTGGGTGTTGCAATGTCAAGTTGACTGCCGTGGCTAGGGGTTAGCAGGAGCCGGCTAGGAGCGTTGCTACTTCCAGGCGGGTTATATAGCGGGAGTATTGCTACTCTGTGATGCGTTAGCACAGTGAAGCTAAGGGTAGTATGAGGAAAGGGTTTCTACTTTCGTGGGGCATTACTACCTCGAAGTGTTGCCACTCGGTTTGGCTAGCTGCTGAAACGATTGCTAATCTCCACAATTAGCAGCTCAGACTGTTTGGTGACAGATTAGTATGAGCGATAACTCGCAGATCGTGAACAAAGTACTTCATACTGTACGTGTGAACGGGTTTTCGCTCTTGACGATGGACTAGATCCCAGTCAGAAAGTTAGTTCGGAACTTCTGCTCGTAGCGAGAAGAGGTTTTTGAAGGACTGGCAGCGTAGCGTCAAGCCCTTTTATAGTCAAAATGCTATCGGAGCTTCTGATGAGGTCACAAAAATGAATGCTATGAAAGAGAACATTGAACCCAACTCTACGGTTTGGAGTTGGAGCTATGTAACTGTATAGCTGAGTTCAGAGAAAAGCTCTGGTTGGTTTGCTTCATGTTGGAGGTATATCTGCTGATGGATGATCAATTCTTGATCATCCATCAAGTACTTATTTAGTAAAAACTAAAAGAGTCAGCAGAAAGAACAAAACGCTTAAACTTGTCTCTGGACGTTCATTGGACAAGGTGACGTACCACTTTCCAAGTGAGGGCCTGGTTCCAGAAGGAGGAGCCCTCCTCCAGACTGAAGAGCGTGCCACCTATAGGAGCACCAAAGGCAGCAGCTACTCCAGCAGCAGCACCCGCTGAAACAAAGTCTCGCTTGTCCCTGAAAGACAGTAAAGAAAACATGATGAGCTATGCCCGACAATATTTGCCCCATATTATGACTTCTGGGAAACAGTGTTTTGTTAATAACGGTGTAGCAGAGCCATCATACCTGTCACTGCGGAAGTAGGGGAAATCGAATTTGATCCTCTTGAAAGTGATGCTCTGAAACTGATAGAGGGAGAAAATATGTGATGAGCTCACTTCAGCCATAATATGAGTCAATATCATATCAATATCAGTGTCTGTTTAACCATTTAAAGAGCAACTAAGAACCAGAGTTTTGGCAGAAGTGCCTCTACCTTGGAATTAAAAAGAAAAGGTTAAACAATAATGAACAGGGGCACTGTGTGTGTGTGTGTGTGTGTGTGTGTGTGTGTGTGTGTGTGTGTGTGTGTGTGTGTGTGTGTGTGTGTGTGTGTGTGTGTGTGTGTGTGTGTGTGTGTGTGTGTAGCAATGTGCTTTCCTACGCTGTGACATGAGTGTGTTGATGAAGTATTATTCAATATTTACTTATTTAGTTGGATGGTGCCTCCAGGTCAGTCAATAGCAAAATTATATTGCAATAGCCATATTTAAAACAATAGCGGGCAGTTGCTAATGCATATTTATAACAATATCTAGAATCAAATTACTTTGTACTACAATCTGGTTCTGAATTTTCATATTATTAGATCTCAGCTGAAAAAAACGGTTTGGGGTTTTAGTTATTCTTGAACAGTCATTGTTTTGACAATGAAAGTGCATTATGAAGAGATTGTTGAATGGCCAGTATATACAGTAAATACTTTGCAGAAAGTAAAACCTGCTTCAACGTTCATGTGGGCACCTGACTGTTTTAGGACAACCTAGGAAACTTGTGGATCCTTTAACATGCCAAAGTTGGACATTTTCAAATCTTGTGCATGGAAGCGTTATGTAGAAAGACTAGGTGCTCTTTTTAAAATTGTATCTGAATTTAGCTGAATCCGTTGTCCTCATCATCAGAGGACGTGTGGCGGTGTACCTGAGGAAGGCCAGCTCCCACAATGGCTCCACTGTGTATCATCGGACCTTCTTTCCCCACAAACAGACCTGAGAGGACACACACTGGGTCAGAGGCACTCCACCCACCTGCTCATCACGGCACCTGCACATAATGATGCCTCTGCCTCTTTATTTCATCTGCAACATTACATCCAGATAAAAAGACACTTTGCTCCTGTGTTAGCGGACGCTGACCCTCTGTACATATTACTTCAGTGTGCTTGAGTTTCACAAGATTGGCAGAATGTCTGCTGTCCGCCACTTCAGTCAAGTAACATGCTTCTTGTACACGTTACATATTGTACTTGTACTCTACCTCCAGCCACACTGAACAGGACTCCAGCAGCTTTGCAGAGAAAAGTTCTCAGCCGGACGATTCCTGGAATCTTCACTCCGTTCAAGTAACTTTTGATTTCCGGGATCCCCGAGCCTGCAGCTACTGGCTGGAACAGGACACAGACATAGAGAACGTTGTACCGGTTAGTGAACAACAAGATGACTCAACATGTCACAACCTACCAGGTAGAAATGGGGTCAAACATTTTACATTAACACTTAGAAATAAAGTGTAAAGTGATGACAATAAACTGCACATACTGTAGTGTATTATTGTGTTTGGCTCATATTTGTTATGTGAGGATGTTTCTCACCTAGTTAGCTAGTTATAATGCTACTGTTTAATTTCTAACAAAGATGCTTCCTCTTGAAGTCTTTTCTTTCTTTGTCAGCTGTACCTGCCGATACGGGTTCAAGCTCATAACACATGACGAATATCAGCTGAACAGAACGAAAATTGGAATTTGAAAACCTATTGTATCAGAGTCCTACCTCAATGAGGACGAGCATGCTGGCGATGAAGACGAAGGTCATGTTGAATGCCAGGAGCTCCAGCAGAGACAGGGGGAGGCAGCCTTTGTCGCTGCACTTCTCTACAGCTGGAGGCCTTCAAGCTAAGGTAGAACAAGCACTGAGGAGGATCCTGTCTCTTTAGAATTACAACTGAGACGACCTATCCATCTATTGTTGGCAGAGTTATGTTACTGTAGCAATACAACACATCATATATATATATATATATATATATATACACACATACACACACACACAGTTCCATATGACGCAAAAGGCGGGAGATAGTTCAAAACAGTCAAACCTGCGTGTATTTTACGCACAACCCTTTCTAAACACATCCTAAACTCTAAAAATGCATGCCTGCATGCGTAGATGGTGAATTATTCTCACACAACCTTATCATGACGATCTGCAGCTCTAACTCTGTTGTAGACAGCCAGCACATCACAAACTGTGACAGAGGCATGTTAAAGGATACAATCACCAACCACAGTAAATTTGATCTTGCTGAAGAGGCGTACAAAGAAATCCACAAACAGGCCGACCTGAGGAGACATGAAGACATCGCTCCCTGAGCATCTGCAACATGTAGGAGCAAAGAAAGACAGCGGCATCCACAGCGCATCACATGCACCTACCAGACCCACGGTGACTCCGATAGCGAACATCATCAGCCACCGCACTGCTTCATACTGTTTGGCTTTCTATTGGCAGATGAAAAAACAAAATGTCATAAAAACATTTGACATAATATACATCAAATTGAGAATTTTAATTGAAATGTAAAAAAAAGTTGTTTGTAATTTAAATCTATGGCTATTTTTTTCCTCAAACTTTTATCAAAGACCTCTGCTTTGTTGTTGTTGTCACATGACAGTATAAAGCGACAGAATAAAAATAACCCCATTTTCTGGATATGTTTAATACATCAATTATTTCATATTTCTGAGGGCTACTTAAGCTTTTACTACTCCACGAAATCTTTCCCAATATCTATATAAACATTTACACTAGTGTTTTTTTGTCTTTTTGCCTAAACTAAAATAATTTGTTTTTTAAAATGTAACTTAAGCTGTTGTATGTAATTTAGTTAATTATTCATCTGGTTATTACATTTTCTGTTAAAATAAATAAAAGAAACTATATAGAAGCCAGTTTACAAACCAAGAGCATATTATGTGACTTAAGAACAATAATAGCTCTAAAATAGACACAATTACAGAGCACATCTAGCCTCTGTAGCTGCTTCCAAAAAACAGATACGACTTCATTATCAGAAGCCCTGAGAAGACACAACTCTAGGAACGTTGTCCACATCTGAGCGCTGACTCAACCCACATCTAACCGGTCTCACCTTGTTGTCCATCCCCTCCAGAATCTCCACGTAGGGCTCACTGATGCAGCGGTCATAATCCAGGCTCTGTTGAAGCCAAAACAAATACTGAGTCACGATACCAGACACCCATAGACTCTCATTTACTGCGACAGCATGAATCTGTCCACATTGTGTAGAGATCTTTCTCTGATGTGTTTACAAGTTTCTCACCTCATAATCTTTCCTGGGAAGAATCTCATCTTCTTCATCTCGGAATTCCCCAAGGATTGTCTGAGGAAAAAAGAGGAATATCCAAAGTAGAATATATCTAGTATAGTGACAGTTAACAGGAAAGTAAACCAACAAACGGAAGCATTTAGCTGACTCTTTTGGGACTTCAGGTACACACATGGTTTACTGTCATATGAAGTTGATTTACTTTGCTAAACACCAGACAGAGAGTGAACTCGCCCAGCTTCAACACAGATGCTCTCCAGGTTCATTCAGCACAGCGATGAGCAGTCTGCCATGTGCATCACACCGTGGGATGGAAGATGACTAGAGGTAGATGTCATACTAACAAGTTGCATGTGACATGCATGCCGAACTGAAGCAGGGATTGTGATCAGCCAGAGAACGACTAATTGGTGTTGGGGAGGGTAAGGCAGCTTTATTGATAAGAAATGGAGTTTGGTCCGAGGGCTTTCTCTTGATTAACAAGAGGAAAACAGAGAACAATATCCGCATGAGACAAAGTTACAGTGTAGGAGGACTAATGCGGTTGCATGCTGAATGGACTTAAGGTAATTGTGCTTTGCAAAAGCTACAAAACAGCAGAACCCCTCTCTGAGCAGCGGGGTGCAGCCACAGAGTGGCACTGTGCAGAGCTAGCGAGCAATGCTGAGGGGAAATATATGACTATAAAATAATCAAGAGATCCTCGTTTTGATCAATTTTAATATATGTATTTACCAGTTCCTCAGGCGTCCGCGTCTCCCCTTCTCTGCAGCAACATTGGCAACAAAAACAGTTTCCACAACACGCCATCTTCGCTGTTGTTTCATGCTGCGTTCATGGTGTATTGTAAAACCGAAAAGTTTGTCTAAGTTTGGAAGATCAAAATGTCTGGAAGAACCTGAAAACCCCATTTAGCGGGTCGTACATCGTTATAGAACAAATACGAGGTCGCTGTGTCCTAACATTGGATTTTAAATAGTTGTTCATAATATAGTGTCTAGGTTTAAGAGTTTTATTTTTCCCATGAAATCTAAATGCATCATGAGCTCCCCTACAGTTCCATGTGACGCAAAAGGCGGAAGATTGTTCAAAAGAGTCAAACCTGCGTATGATTTACGCACAAGCCTTTATTCTATCATAAACAGATCATATACTCTTGACATGCATGCATGCTTGATGGTGAAGTATCACCCCACTGATATTGCAAAGAAAAACATTGAATTAGTTCACGAGCTGGTTTTGTAATTGTGCATATCATATTGTAATTCCCCTAAATACATGAATATTCGATGTTGCATTTGAAGCCCTATTACACTATTATTTTTTAGCTTAACTAACTTTAACTTTAATATTAAGATTCAACATTGACAAGAATGTGTATAATTGCAGTATGTGCGTCTCAACAAAGACACACATTTTTAGAGCCAGGTCCGTTTCATCAACTGATTTCTTTTAAATGATATAAAAATCGTCTTTCCATCTTTTTCCAGGGTTCGGGGAGAACCGCGGTGGTGAGCTTTGCATCCGTCAGTGCGCGAGAAGACGCGGCGCGCGTGAACGCAGCACGCGCTCGTTGACGCCCACCACACGGCACGCTCTAGGGAGCTGTGTTTTGTGGGGTCCCACGCGGCTAATGCTCAGTCCAGGGAGGAAGACTGTCTGGGATAGGTTACACACTTTGACACTACATCGGCAACACGCAGACAACCGGCAGGTGGAGGTGGGAGACGTTTACCTTTCCCCCAGCATGAACAGAACTAAACCGGGTTAGCTCCGGGCTCGCGCCGGTACCACGACTTACTTCTGCATGTCTCTTCTGGCCGTTGGGGTGACACCGCTCGTGGGGCACGTAGCTAACGTTAGCTGTGCTCAGCCAAGGAGCTAGCAGGCTCCAAATAAGTTTACTTCTATTTTGAGTGCGCACGTGCGCTACACACGGGTTTAAAAGGAGCGGCTCGTGGAACTTTGTGGGGCCTAGAGTTACCCCAACATCGCTCCCAGAGACCAGGCGTGTAACGCTAAAGCTGGCGGTAAAGGGACGCTGGTGCTGGGGGTCTTTGAGGTCTCCTGATGGGTAGCATGTAGCTAGTTCACCTCATTTGCATCTGTCAAGTATTACGAATTTATATGTAGAACTTTTTCATCCCGTTGTAAGATTGTACTTTGTCAACAATATATGCCACGTGTTGAATATGAGTTATTCTGTAAAAACAACAGACTAAAGCGGTTCCCCTCATGTCCAATGACGTTCACGCAGCACACGTGTGTGTGTGTGTGTGTGTCTTGGCAGTATAAGGGGCCGTCATGGTGAACCAGGTTCCGCGAGGGGACGGAACTTTGCTGTCCGGCAAGAGCGACTCCAGCGCGGGCAGCAACAGCGGGGAGAGCTCCAAGGAGAGCTCCCGCTGCTCCACGCCGGTGCTGGACGCGGACCGCTCCGACCGGCTGCGGGACAAGATGCGCAGGAGGACGGAGTCCGGGGACCGCTGGTTCTCGCTGGAGTTCTTTCCGCCCCGCACAGCCAGTGGAGCCGTCAACCTCATCTCAAGGCATGTGAAATATCTCTTTACTTGCTAAATCCACTCCTATCCCTTATGATAACTGCACTGAACAGGAATGCTGATAAAGTACACTGTTTGCGTGTGTTTTGTTTGTCATGTGTGTGTTGTGTTATGATGGGCTGTGCGTCCCTGTGTGGCATAATGACAATAAATGACCCATAACTCTTTGAAGTCCATTTGTACTTTCTCCGATTCAAATAGTTTGATCTATCAGCGGTTCCCAAAGGGAATTGTCATGTTTGATCTTTATTTAAGTACAGTAACCTGATCTGGCCAGTGGTTTAAAAAAAAAAAGAGTTGCTAGATTTAGGTGTGGCTTTTACTTCAAGCAGGCAATCCTCGTTGTTAAGCCCTGACTTGAATGGAAAACGTTTCTCCACTAAACACGCGGACGTTAGCTTCAGCAAAACTCATACAAAGGCTGGACATGGTTAAAGACTTTTGTGAAAAGTTGCCAGGCTATTTAAAAAATGACGTGGTATTGGTCTGGTGATCTAGTTCAACACTTGTAGACCAGTAGCTCCAAGAGGATTTTTGTAATCCTTGCAGCAACATTTTAGAGAGCTTGCTTGCATGTTACAGTAGCCCATGGGTTTTTTAAATAAGCATTTAAAATCACCAGGTAAATCACATTGAGATTTTAAAATGTTTCCCCAAGAGATACACTGTTTCACACAAAACAAACATACGGTATCAATAAGACAATTACAATCATCAATCTCATAGTTCATCAACATCGCATTATCACTTACCACTCAAGAATTGTCTACAAGACATCTGGACCGTTTTGTTTTCTTTCTTTTTCTTCAGATTCGACCGTATGGGCTCCGGGGGACCCCTGTTCATCGACATCACCTGGCATCCAGCAGGGGACCCGGGCTCAGACAAGGAGACCTCCTCTATGATGATTGCCAGCACAGCGGTGAATTATTGTGGCCTGGAGAGCATCCTCCACTTGACCTGCAGCAACCAGACCAAAGAGAAGATCACTGGCTACCTGGCCAGAGCAAAGCACCTGGGCCTCAAGAACATCATGGCACTAAGGGGAGGTAGGAGCCATGGCGTGTGTCTGCATTCAGATTTAAAGGAGGACTTGTAGGAGCGGTCGGTAAAATAACGCGCATTTTTGTAGTGTCACTTCATATCCTTTTATTGTATAACAGAAAAATTAATAAACTCCTCTTGAACAGAAAAACCCGCTTTGTATCTAAATACGTTTCAATGTCGATATCTTAATGCGATCCTTTCCTTAATGCGATCTTTATGCGTTCTTTATGCGTTCTTTATGCGGTTAAAAATAGGTTCCCCTTCCGCTCTCTAAACAAAACACACCTGCCTGCACTCAGGTGACTTCTATATATAACGTTGACGCCCCCTGACATCATTGCGTCATCAAAACATAACGAATCAAACAGACAGGTAAAACACAAATCATATAATAGCTTCTACACTCCGGCCCCTAATTGACCGGTATAGGGTAATTCACACATATATACCGTAATTTCCGGCATATAAGCCGCTACTTTTTTTCATATGCTTTGAGACTGCGGCTTTTACAACGATGCGGCCTTTGACAAGAAGAAAAGGCACTGTTCCATGACGCAGCCCTCGCCTCGCGATGTTGTGCATCCTGGCTGACCGACTTGAGCAGCCCAAACCCGTCGGGTCAACAACAATGCATGTTGTCCAAATAACCACCAAACAACCAGTCACATTTAGTAATAACGAAACAAGCCAACAACATTAAAACACTGCAGTGCTGCACACACACACACACACACACACACACACACGCACACACACACATATCCAGCTGTCTGACCAGCAGCAACAAAAGCGCTGTGTATGATTAAATACGACTGCAGATTTTTTTTTTTAAGTAACACAGCAAGCATTTAACCTCACCACATGCCCGTAATCCTCTTTGCGAAAGGCGTCATCAGTAAATCCACCAGCAAGGTAGCTTCTAGGTTCTAGGTAGCAGCTAGAAGTTACTAGTAGCTTTTGTGCCGCTGACCAATCATACATCTACGCCACCTTGCAGGCTCTGCACGTCAAAGAATCCGCCTATTATTGAAGACTACGGCGTAGTGTAACGTCCGCAGGAACGACTCGCAGACGTTGGTTGCGTTAACTTGCAGGTTTATTGCACGAGTGTTCACAGAGTTGGCAACAGGCTCTTCGCAAACATTAGCTCCGGCGTAACAGCTAATAAGCTCAACTAGCAACCCCACTCTAGCATAACATCAACAACACAACGTCACTTCCTCCTTAACCACCCGCCTACCCCCCTACTCCACCAATCACAGGCCGCAGCCCTACCAAGAGCACGCTGCTTCCCTGTGATTGGCCGGAGAGAGTGAGAGGCACCTGACCGACCCCTCCCCACCAACAGACGCCTGTACAGAGTCGCTACACTAGCTTCCCGCCGCTAACCCTGTCAGACCAATGAAATTGCTGAACAGGTCACAGTGGACCAATGAAACTGTTTCGGCAAGCTACCGTTAACTTACCGTAATTCCCCCATTTTGCGCTTCGTGCATCATGGAAAAGACACGAAGAAATGCATATGATGCAACTTTCAAGTTAAAAGCGCTCGGTCTGGCTGTCGAAGAAGGAAATAGAGCTGCTGCACGTACGCTCGGCATCAATGAGTCGATGGTGAGACGCTGGAGACGGCAGCATGAAGAACTGACTCTTTGCAAAAAGACAACAAAAGCTTTCAGAGGCAAGAAAAGCAGATGGCCCGAACTTGAAAACGTTCTTGAAGACTGGGTGAACACACAGCGAGCAGACGGCCGAGGTGTTTCCACCGTGCAGATCCGACTGAAAGCTAAAACAATCGCCACCGAAAAGAATATCGAAGATTTTAGAGGTGGACCATCTTGGTGTTACAGATTTATGCAACGAAAAGGCCTGTCAATTAGGGCACGGACGACTATGTGTCAGCAACTCCCTCCCGACTTCAAGGAAAAAATGACAAACTTCAGCGAATTCACTCAAAGAAAGATAGCCACAAATTCTATTGGACCAGACGACATCATAAATATGGATGAAGTACCTTTGACGTTTGACCTACCTCTCACTAGGACTGTTAGCAAAAAAGGTGAATCGTCCGTCACGCTGAAAACAACTGGCCATGAGAGAACGCATTTCACTTGTGTTCTGAGCTGCACAGCATCCGGACTAAAGCTTCCACCCGTGGTGATTTTTAAGCGGATGACGATGCCAAAAGAAAAATTCCCGAAAGGAATCGCCGTGAAAGTCAACAAGAAAGGGTGGATGGTAGAAAGTCTAATGAAGGAATGGCTGAATGAATGCTACGGGAAGCGACCGGGAGGATTTTTTCGCAAAAAAAAGGCATTGCTTGTTTTGGACAGCATGAGGGCCCATATAACAGATTCTGTGAAAGCAGCCATCAAGATGACAAACTCAATTCCAGCTGTGATTCCTGGGGGCACAACAAAGTATTTGCAGCCCCTCGACATTAGTGTGAACCGTTCATTTAAGGTGGCACTCCGAGTTCAGTGGGAGTCTTGGATGACGAGCGGCGAGAAATCCTTTACAAAAACTGGCCGCATGCGAAGAGCAACTTTTTCTCAAGTCTGCCAGTGGATCCTAACAGCGTGGAGCAGTGTCAAAGAATCCACCATCACCAACGGGTTCCGAAAGGCAGGACTGCTGCGTGAGGAGGAGGACAGCGCAAGCTCAAGGGCGGATTTGCCTCGGGAGGAAAGTGACATTGAGAGCGCAAACGAAACAGAGACTGAGTGCAACGAAGCAATTCTGAGGCTGTTCGATTCCGACACTGAAGAAGAGGACTTCGATGGTTTTAGTGCACAGGAGGACGATGGCGATCAATGACTTTTTCTGGTAGGTTCCTGTATTTTCGCAGAGAAAATGTGTGACAAAGTAATTCCAAACCTTCAGGCTGTTCAATTCTGATACTGAAGACAACTTTAGTACTGTTCTGAAAAAAAAGCATTTGCCGTATGTATGTACTAGTTGTGGATGTTACTGGCATTTATTTAATTAAAAGTTTAAAAAAATCTTTCCTGTAACATCACTTGCTGCGTTAATATCTCATGTTTCAACGGGGACATCTGCGGCTTATAGACAAGTGCGGCTTATTTATGTACAATTTATTTTTTCTTTTAAAAATTAGCAGGTGCGGCCTATATATAGGTGCGGCCTATAGTCCGGAAATTACGGTACATAAGAAGCCAATTCTTAAGTCCTTGTGACAAGTCCTTGAGTCCTTTGTGACAATATTCATGATTGTCACGTGTCCATAGAATTTCAAAAATAATCCAAAAAAGTAATCTATTTAGTTCCGATAATCCATTTGGGAAAAGGTTCAAAGAATTTCAGCAAAAAGTTCTTGACGGAAAGAGAAGAAAGAAAAAGGTTAAAGTAAAGTCCTTTCAGGGGTCCAGTAAGTAAAGGCAAAGGGACCCGTCTCATCAGGTCATGTCTTGTAGAAGGCACAGCTTTGTGATGGGCCTTTCCAAGGTGCCATTTTGTGTTCTGATCTTGACCCGACGTACATGTCCTCTTTTGTCGGGGAAGATTTTGGTGATTCTGCCCATGGGTCAGGAGTTGCGTGGTGAGCTTTCGTCGATGATCAGCACTATGTCTCCATGCTTTAGATTCTTTTTGATCTTATTCCATTTATGTCTCTCCTGTAGCAATGGGAGGTACTCTCGTGTCCAGCGTTTCCAGAAGAGATCAGCTATATACTGGGTCTGTTTCCATCTTCTTCTGGAATAGGTATCACCTTTGTCGAAGAGTCCTGCTGGAAGAGTCGGCATTCGCTTCATTTGAAGTAGGTGGTTAGGTGTCAGAGGTTCTGGATCTTTTACATCCTGAGATAAGACTGTGGGCCGGTCATTCATGATTGCCTCTACTTCACATAGAGCTGTTTGGAGACTCTCATCATCCAGGGTCTGTTCCCTTGTGATGGAGTAGAGGATCTTTTTGATTATCCGGATGAGCCGCTCCCATACGCCTCCGTGATGAGGACCATAGGGTGGATTGAATGTCCATTTGATACCTTCAGCGTGCATCGAATGCTGTATCTTGCTGAAGTCAAGGTGGGTAAGTGCTTCTCGAAGCTCCCGTTCTGTCCCAACAAAGTTTGTACCGTTGTCAGAAACAATCTCCTTCACTTGGCCTCGTCTGCAGATAAATCGCCGGAGTGCCGAAATGCAGGAGCTTGTATCCATTGAGTAGGCCATCTCCAAGTGTACAGCTCTGCATGCGAGGCACGTAAACAAGGCTCCATACCTTTTCACTTTGCTGTGGCCACGCTTGACTTCTATGGGACCAAAATAGTCCAGTCCAGTATGGGTAAAGGGTAGAGGTAGGTCGGACATTTTTTGTGTCATTGCTGTGCCATGCCATCTCCTGCAGAGTACACAATCCTGTGTGATCCTTCTCGCAGCCGAATTTGCTTTAAGGATCCAGTATTTTGTTCTGAGTTTTGCGATCATTTGATTTCTTCCACAGTGACCCATCGAGGCGTGGGTGTGGTGTAAGAGTATCTTTGACAGGTGGTTGTCCTTGGGCAAAATGGCAGGATGTTTGGTTTCTTCGGGCATTGCCAGCTTACTTAGTCTGCCTCCAACTCTCAGGATTCCATGTTGGAGGATGGGATCTAGTCTATAGATCCTACGGTTTCTTTTTATGGGTAAGCCCTTTTGTAAAGAGGTCACCTCATCTTGGAAGGTTTGTTGTTGGACATAGGACACGAGTGATTGCTCGGCCTTGCCTAAATCCTCCACAGATAGCTGTGACCCAGTTGTGTCGGAATCACTCATTTTCTTTAAGTTCAATTTTCTCAGAGTTTCTTTGATTTTTAAGAGCCAGGCTGACAATCGAATCAATTTGTCCCATGATGAGAAGTGCTCAATAAAACGAGTCAGTGGACTTCGATTCTGCCGTGCACTTGTAGTGAAAGTCAGAGCCACCTTCTTGACCTCCGGGTCACCGTCGGACAGTGTGGGTGGTACCTGGATCACTGGCCAGTCTGTTTCCGGTTGCATCAGGCAATCTGGACCTCTCAGCCAGTGTTCTTCTTGAAGGAACTTCTCAGCTTTCATGCCTCTTGATGCGCTGTCTGCGGGGTTGAGTCCAGTCTTTATGTGGCGCCATTGGGATTTGTGTGTCAGATCCCGAATAGTGGTCACTCTGTTAGCCACGTAGGTTTGAAACCTTCTGCCGTCATTTTGGATGTATTTTATGACGGCGGTGCTGTCGGTCCAAAAAACTGAGTCTTCGAGCGTTGACTCAAGCTCTCTTCTCAGCATCCTGTCTATCCTTGCAGCGAGGACTGCACTGGCAAGCTCCAGCCTTGGGATTGTCACCACCTTTAACGGTGCCACTCTTGCCTTCCCAATCACAAACACTATGTGGGCTAGTCCACTGTCACTGGTCAGCTCGGGGGATGAGACTGCTCCAAAGAGATGCACCGTCATCCGGTACTCTGCTAGTGGTTGGTTCGTGTCGCCGTCTGGCCACCACAGGAATCTGAGGAAGTCCACATCATCTTCAGGTATTCTTACTTGATGGAACATTCCTTCTATGTCCCCCATCACTGCCACTGGCTCCTGTCGGAATCTGAGGAGTACACCCAACAAGGTGTTCGTAAGGTCAGGACCCTGCAGCAGCTCACAATTTAGGGACGTTCCTTGGAATGAAGAGGTACAATCGAACACCACCCGGATTGTCCTTTTTTCTTTTGTGGTAGACACCATGGTGAGGAATGTACCACAGTCTTCCATCTTTCCGGGGAAGTTGTTCCTCTGGCACTCTTTCTGCATCCCCTTTTCTCAAGACATCACTCATGAAGCCATTATAGTCTTTCCGAAAGGCTTCATCCTTCTGGAATCTGCGGGCAAGACCTAATACTCTTTGTTCCGCCACCTTCCTGTTGTTTGGCAGGCTGATGTTATCCTGACGGAACGGAAGTCGTATTTCATAGTGGCCATCTTTCTTTTTGACCGAGCTGTTCATCACATGCAAGAATTTCTTGTCTTCAAATGAGTGTTCTTGTTTTTCATTGTAGGCCAACTCTGAAAAGTCCTGGTTGTATTGGCGTATAAGGAGCTCTTCCAGCTTGACCACTGATATTCTGTTGGATGTTATCTGTGGTCGACCATGCTCATCCATAGGTGCAGTACTGCAGAGCGGTCCATTTATAGTCCAACCTAAGCTTGTTAGGACTGCGTAGGGCCCCTCTCCTTGGCTATTGATCACTTTCAGTGGCTCCATGGCCTTTGGGACATTTGCACCGATCAATATGCCTACTTCTGCCTTGATGGGCCTTAAGTGGACCTCCTTTAGATAAGACCATCCTTTTATGTCCATTTCTGTCGGAATGTTCTCTTGACTGACAGGAATGGCATTTTGTGTGAAGACTTCAGGAAGCCCTATGAAGCTGTTACCATCCAGGCTACATACTTCCAGTCCTCTTATTGCATGGGTTCTCACAGGCTTTTCATGACCCATCGTTCGGAGTAAGATCTCTATTTTCTTTCCTCTGACAGACAACTGTTCCATCAGTTTCTCCGTGACAAAGGTAGCAGTGCTTCCAGGGTCTAGAAACGCATAGGTTTCTATCAAACAGCTGCCTTTCTGTGCCTTTTATCTTTACAGGTACTACTGCTAACTTGTAGTCTGTGGTTCTGTCCCCTGTTTGTGCTGCTGATGAGACCATAGCAATTTGTGCCGCCGACGAGACTTTAGCAATGTAATTGCTCCTGGTGTCTGAATCCTGCTTTGATGCTGGCTTGGTATTTCCTGGAGTAAAGTTCTCTATATGCAAGCCAGTGGCAGGGCTCCAGACTGCGACCAGTAATATATATTTTTTTTATTAAATATTTTTGTTGCTTTATTTGAGTTCTTGTGAGAATTTCTCCCCGACATGCTCCGCGGCGCTCACGAGCCCCCGCGCGCCCCTCCTCCTCCTCGTAGTGCTCATGCAGCGCTGAGCGCCAGGCCAGACGGGTGCAGCTACTTCTGCTCTGACCCGCAGCATCAGACAAACGGGTAGTGACGTGTTTGTGCAATCCCCCGACGTTTGGTGATAAATTAACCACAACATTAACGCCGCTGAAAACATTACGTCGCAACTGGTCCGACGTGTTTATAAATGTCACGAGAATTCACAGCTAGAAAAAATTTACAAAAATGCGATTAACTTGGCATTCATCCTCTGCATGGAAATCAGCACCCAGCATGTGAAGTCACTGCTCTTCATCAAACGCTCTGCAACAAGAAAGCCTGGACCGCTCCACAGCCTCAAGCTAACTGATGGTGTAACTCACACAATACAAGCATTGAGGTCTGAGGAGAAGTTCAGGAGATATTTCAAGGTGCGTCAGAGAAGCAGAGGCTCAACATTCCTTTACCTGTTGTGCCTCAGGAGAGGACACGGAAAGTTGCCTGTTCATTTATTTATTCAATTTGATGATTTTAGTTAGTTTGTTAACAAAAATAAATTTATAAGTTGAAAATATCCTACTGTTTTTTTATTTATTATTTTTAATTTCATAAATAATTTTGGCGATGTTGCCCTTTTTTGGTTTGAGCACCTGCCCCCCAAAATGTTTGTGCACGTGCCTGGTTAGCGGTAATGCCTTGGGCGGCGAATGACCACTGTGATAGGCTAATGTGTGAAAAGAGGCGGGTCTTGGGGGTTATCACGCGAATCCACAGATTTCACATAGCGGTGGGTGTCTCCTGTAAACAATGGAGAAGTGGACTATCAGTTCGTACTTTCTTCCTAAACCTAATGATCTAGAGAAGACAAATCCCAAGAATGAGTCCGACTCAGATTGTGAGGAAACGGTCGTGGCGAAAAAAGGCAGGAAATTCAGCTTTCGCGATGAGTGGCTGCGCAAGTTCACCTAAGATTGTAGTGTATGCATTTATTGTCAAAGTATTTATCAGTAATACAGTGAAAACGATAGGAAAACTTTGCAAGTCGATTTTATAGTGTGCGCCCCTAAATTTTCTGCTTGCGCCCCTAAAATTTTAAGTTGGGGGGCCACTGTGCTCCTAGTAAAAAAAAAGTTAGTCTGGAGCCCTGAGTGGGGTGTTTCTTCTCACAGGAACGACACGTGAGACGTTTCTTGCAATCTTTGCTCATGTGACCTTTGACCAAGCAGGCAAAGCAGAGTCTTGTTTCTTTAGCAGCTCGACTTTCTCCTCGTGGGGAATCTTTGTTATTCTTTCACATGTTTCCATCACATGATCTCCTTTACAAAAAGCACAAGGCTTGACGAAAGCGTCCATGGCTGTACGGATGCCCTCTGGCCTGTCTGCCCTGTCCCGTGCATTGGTGTTCTTGTAGCTTTCTGTCTTGGGCACAACAGTCGTGGCAAAGCTTTTCCTGCTGCTAGGCCTCGTATACTGCGAGTCTCTTTTGGATGTTCTTTCACTTGTGCTTCCGGCAGCGTCCTGTATATCACCGAAGACGGGATCTTGAATGATTCTGACCTGCCTTTCCATAAACGGAACAAGGTCATGGAATTTAGGTCTCTGCTGTGTTCTTTCAGTGATATCACATACAGCAGATCGCCATTTCTCTCGAAGTTTAAATGGGAGTTTGAAAACAAGTCTTTTCATGTTAGAGGGTGAGTCCAGCTCTGACATGTCTGCAGCGCCCTCAACTGCATTACCACAGCCTCTCAGATAGGGGGCGTAGCTATGAAGTGCCTTTCCATCATCTGTACGTATTTGGTTCCAGTTCAAGGCCTTTTCGACGTACGCAGATATGACCTTGAAATCATCGCCAAAGTGATATTTAAGTAGGCGCTTTGCTTCCTCGTAACCAGTTGTGGCATTCATGTGAAAGCAGCTTTGAACTAGTTCTTTTGGCTGTCCAACAGTATACTGTTCAAGGAAGTACAGTCGATCCTCGTTGCTTTTGGTTTTGTCCTCGATGTTGTGCTTAAAAGCCTTCATAAATGGCCTGAAAGTGAGAGGATTGCCGTCAAACACCAGCACTTCCCTTCTTGGGAGTTTAGATTCTTTCTGCTGTATCACTAGCAGGTCCGTTAAATCCGTCTGTCTTTGTATAATGTTTGTGAGATCGATGCTTTGAGCTATTTCACTTCTGGGAGTGGATTCCCCTCGTCTGCGTGGTCCATCAGAAACCACAGCTCTGCGTGTGTGAGGGTTTGTTGGAGCCCTTGGTGGTTGTTCAGGCCTTCTGTGGTTCCAGTTGGTGGTCGGTGTTGAGTGTACATCAGGCTCTGTAAGGGTGTCTTAGGTATGGTTCCTATCCGTGCAAACTCCAGTTGTGCTAGGCTTCCTTCCGTTTTGTCAGATGCATTTATTTGTTCTTCCCTTTCTTTTCCAGATTCTGATACTTCATCACTTTCAAATGCATCTAGAACCTTTAGCCTTGCATCCGCCTCAGCAATATTTGCTTCCAAGTCCAGGGATTCCATTTTTAAACTCAGTTGATGCTTTTTCGTTTCCAGTTCATGTTTCGTTTTAAGAACTTCAGCTCTGGCCTGCAGAGCAGCTTTGTCTGCAGCTAGTTTCATGCGTGCTGAAACCACGGATGAGGATTTGGAACCTTTAGAACTCCTTGAGCCAGTCTGTGAGACACTGTCCCCAGCCTCCACAAGAGTCTGTGGGTCAGGCTGAGATTTTATCCATTGATCCACCTCAGACATAGACGCATCATAATCAGCCATTTTGGGCTCTAACCAGTCCAGGTTTTCATTCATTCTCACATCCTCAGGCAGCAGTAACTGAACAGAATCATGAGACCCTTTAAATTCATCCAGCAGTCTTAGAAAGTCATTTGCAGCTTTATTCACATTGTCAACATCAGCACCCTCTTTCATCATTGTCTTTATTTCATTCATTTTCCGTGTACAGTGTGAGAGTTTCCCTCTACGTGTTGCGCTGAGTGATTTAAACATTTTCCTCTGTTGCGCTGCGTTCAACTCAGTCATACTGGCTTCAATGACTCCCGATTCACTTCCTTCCGCCATTATTTCAGTTTTCGTTCTCAGCCTTTAATATTCGTTTGTACGTGTTTTTTTCCAAACAAGTCCGACAGGTTTTGTTGGAATATTCGTTAGTATTTCGGTTACTTCTTTATTTATTTATATTCTTTCATGCGCACGGCCGTGCTTTGTTTCCGTTTCCGTGCGGCGGCTATTGATCCGCGGTGTCCTGCCGCCTATAGGTTCATTGATTTCTGAACTCTCCACAGACCCAGTGGGAGCAGACTGGGAGGAAGAGGAGGAAGGCTTCAACTACGCCACCGACCTTGTGAAACATATCCGATCAGAGTTCGAGGACTACTTTGACATCTGTGTTGCTGGTATGTTCTCAGCCTCCAGCTCAGTGGAGGGCAGTTTAAGTGGAACTCTGAAGCATCCGTCAATGATTTTGATCTGTCTGTACGTCCAGGCTACCCCACAGGCCACCCAGAGGCCGAGAGCTACGAGGAGGACCTCCGACACCTGAAGGAGAAGGTGGATGCTGGGGCAGACTTCATCATCACCCAGCTGTTCTTCAGGGCAGACACTTTCCTCAAGTTCCTGGACGACTGCAGGGCGATTGGTATCACCTGTCCCATCCTACCTGGAATCTTCCCCATCCAGGTCAGTCACTGCTGCTTCCAGGAGCAGCAATACTGTGCTCATTGCTGATGATCATACATAATACTGAGAACAGTCCTTGTTTTGTCTTCTCTTTGTTGTTTTGGTTGACACGCCTTTGCTTGTACAAGCAGAGTTTAGCTAATTGTACTACATTTTAATTTGTGATGACACTGGTTAAACTTTTTTCTCATAACTCAAATTTCCTTTTAGTTATCTGTCTCTCACACACACACACACACACACACACACACACACACACACACACACACACACACACACACACTCTGCCTCACCCCCAACTGTCATAACGGCCTCCTAGGTCATGAGAAGTACGGGAATGGACACAGTGGATGAGGGTCTATTAAATATATTTATTACAATGAACAGGGTACCCGCGAGGTCTTAAAAACTTGAGAAAGTCTTAAATTTAGTATTCATAATTTAAGGCCTTAAAAAGGTATTACATTTTGTCAACAGGTCTTAAATTTCGTTCAAGTCTTCATTTTTACCCCCTTCCTTATTTGATACGGCGCCACAACATTTGTTTATTGTTCGTTGTTACAACGAATCTTAGTACACCCAAACGTACGGTTGAGACATCTCCCTCCATATTTGAAGAATGTAATAATGCGAGCGGACGTTGGTGAAGAAAGAAAAAAAAGATCGCAAATAGTCCGGCCAGATGGCTAGCTCCCTGCAAAAGGGACCGAGTGGGAGGCCCTAGCCTGTTACGATTGCCTTTACAACTATTATTTAAAACTTTTATAAAGCCAGTTTAAAATACTTTTTTATTGTGTAGCTTTATATGAGAGACAACTTTGAGGGATATGTTAATGTTTTTACGTAATGTAATATTATTTATTTATTACATTATCGATGTTCAATTTAAAAAAAAAAAAAACGCCCCCAAAAAATAGAAAAATCCCTTTCATAGGGAAAAAGGAAGAAACCTTCAGGAGGTATAGAGGCAGGAGACAGCCATGTCTCAGCCATAATCGGCCCGTTTCTATGAAGCCAGATTCGGCCCAGATTCAACGGGCCAGAGCCGTTTCTGTGCTGGTTGCCGATAAACCGGTTGCCATGTCTGAGCCAGAATCCGCCCATGTCTGTAACAGCTACACCTGGGCCAGACATGGCAACAATGAA
The DNA here is from genome assembly GCA_038501785.1 of Myoxocephalus aenaeus. NCBI lineage: Eukaryota > Metazoa > Chordata > Actinopteri > Perciformes > Cottidae > Myoxocephalus > Myoxocephalus aenaeus. The sequence continues at coordinate 12,025,556 of JBAMJR010000040.1, forward strand.
ATCGGCCAAAGGTGGCTCACATCTGGCCGCATCGAGCCGGAACACAGCCGACACTCAGCCGCAATACGGCCGAGTCCGCTGGCTACCTGGGTCTTCTACACGTTATGGAAGGGGACCAACTTGAATAGGTGCATACAGCGCCAACCTAAAGTACCGGAGTGTGTGGTGCAGGGTATTGCCTGTCTGTGAGTAGGACAGAACCAGTCCCGCCTGTCCCGTATTCTAATCACAGCCTTTTTTATTTGTATCCGTGAAAAGAGAAAAATATAACAGTTAAGTCACTTAACTGTTAAAATAAGAGTTCCATGGTGAGGGCAGCGCGACCAGGACACAAGGACAAGTTGGCTGAACTCATCAAACTGGATGAACAGATTGCTGCCAAAAGCGCAGAGCTCCAAATGCTGTAGGATCTGTTGTACTACAACCGCACACAGGTGCACACACACACACACACACACACGTACACCTCTCACAGTTATTGTTTTAAATGGTTCTGTCTTATGATTAAAGTTATTTGATTGATTTCCTATTTTTTTCATTCATACGCATATCAGGAAAGGTGCGATGTTGGTCTTAAATTTCATTTAAAGTGGTCTTGAAAAGGTCTGAAAAAGTCTTAAATTTGAGATGAAAAATCCTGGGGGTACCCTGAATGAAGTAAACGACTAAAGTGTGTGTGTGTGTGTGTGTGTGTGAGAGAGAGACACCCCCCCCCCCCCCCCCCCCCTACCACAGACATAACCCCACTCAGAAACCAATCCCCTCTTGTCACCTTTTTTTAAATGGTCACAAAAGCACTGGACTCTCATGACTCTCAGACACTCCGGTAAAAGCCGTGAGAAGATCCTTTTTATTTCAGCTGGTTATTTTTTGCTTCTTGTGTTAACTGAACAAAACTGAACAATAAATAATATGATTTTGTGTACAATCCGTACACAAAATCATATTATTTCTAGTTTTGGGGATTGTGTGGAAAGCTCACCATGTGTATTTATTTTGCCTGCACGTGAATTGTTAATACAACTGCATTTACATTGAGCGATATCTGTTGTGGTGTTTAATTGTTTGGTGGCATATACTAAATGGTTTGCTTTTGGGACTGTACCTTGGAGTATTCAAGATATGAGTAGCTTGTTGGTGTTTATTATACTCTATACTTGAGCCCTGTGTGCGGTTGACCAACATGAAAAATATTGACTCACAAACCTGACAAAAATCTTGTTAGGCGCAGACCTAACTGGCCCCAAGCCACCAGTCTTACGCTACATGTGTACCCTTAAAGAAAGGCGTGGTTGCTCTCCGTTACCAAATCATTCCAAACAGACCATCCCCTGGGATAAAGCCGGGCTGTGACCTGTTCCTCTGCAGGGTTACCAGTCTCTGCGGCAGCTCGTCAAGCTGTCAAAGCTGGAGATACCCGAGGAGATCACCAGAGTCATCGAGCCCATCAAAGACAACGACGCTGCTATCCGTAACTACGGCGTCCAGCAGGCGGTGGAGATGTGCCGCGTGCTGCTGGACAGCGGCAAGGTGCCGGGCCTCCACTTCTACACCCTGAATCGAGAGGTCGCCATCATGGAGGTTCTCCGACAGCTCGGCCTGTGGATAGAGGACCCCAGGTCAGTCGTCCTGCTTACAGCACACTGCTGCTTTGAGCTAAAGTCGGAAGTAGTCGTGGAGTTTTAAGAAGAAAGAAAGGCACATAATCCCTTCCTATCGGCTGTTAACAGGTAAAAAGCAGAAAAGGTGATCTGTTGCACTGGAGATGTCAGTGTTATATACTCTGGTTGTAAAACATGAGATCTACAGCAGCTGGATAATTAACAAATGTTTATAGTATGCCAACAGTGTTAATGTTAAAGTCCAGATGAAATGAAAACAAACCTTTTAACCCTTTTTAGATCACATCACTGGTCATATTGTGCAAAAGTTTAACAATATTTGTGGGGGGAAAAGACAAACTAAATATTTGTGTATATTCTCTTCCTGTAAAACACTGATGTACCACTTATTTCCACCAGTAATCTCATGACGTTAGCTGTGTGTGTGTGTGTGTGTGTGTGTGTGTGTGTGTGTGTGTGTGTGTGTGTGTGTGTGTGTGTGTGTGGAGACACAGTCGTCAGTAGGTCCATATACACTGTGACCCCGCCCGTTTTTAGTGGTCTACTTCCATGTCACCGGGACTTTTAATGTTACATGTTCTGATTTATTTTAATATTGTTTCTCTAAGAGAGAACACAAATATTAGTAACGTTACTTTTTCATTCAAGGCTAATTCATATATTTTCCCTGATTTGTAACATATAGCTTTTATTATTGTTTAATATTTCATCAGTTTGTATTTCTGTTTCTTTATATTGCCTTAAGTTCTTGGAACTTTTAACTGCTGCAGTCAATGAACTTGAAATCAATAATTTCCTCAGACATGCTGCTCTCTGTAACCTGAAGCCGCCTCTCATAGTTAGAGAGGAAAGTCATCCAGGATCAGCAGTGTTAGGGTGATATCTCCTTGTTTGCCTTGAGGCCTTTCAGAATGGTCCAGTGTTTCAGAGCTTGTGTTCTCTGCCAGGCGGCCTCTTCCCTGGGCAGTGAGTGCTCATCCCAAACGGAAGGTAGAGGATGTCCGACCCATCTTCTGGGCCTCCAGGCCCAAGAGCTACATCTACAGGACCCAGGACTGGGACGAGTTCCCCAACGGCAGATGGTACGAATACACATGAACTCAAACTATTGTAATGTACTTCAAGGTCTATCTCCTTAATGTGGTTTATGTGCTCGTGAAGAATGATGAAGCCTACTGTCAAACGACTAAAAGGTGTCCTGTCGTTGATGTCTTCAGGGGAAACTCCTCGTCTCCGGCCTTTGGCGAGTTAAATGACTACTACCTGTTCTACTTAAAGAGCAAGTCATCCAAAGATGCTCTGCTGCAGATGTGGGGCGCTGAGCTGATGAACGAACAGAGCGTCTATGAGGTCTTCACCTGCTACATCACGGCCCAACCAAACCTCAATGGACACAAGGTAGACCGGCTTGCTCTGCCCATGACTGATAGCATTCCTCAGAGGGAACATTGATAACATGGGTTCTCCTGTGTCCTTGTTAGTTGGTCTAAGTTAGTCTGAAGGGGATTTTAGTGAGAGCTGAAGAGGAGGAAACCATACAGATGTTGTTGCGTTGTATGATGATAGAGATTCAGCCAACTAGCTCTAACTCTACTAGCACAGTTTGAGTTTGATAAACTAATCCTGGATAACTATCTCAAACTGTGTGCTCTTAAAGCAGCAGAGGTGCAAAACCAGGATCAGTGCTCCGATTGGTTCAGCAGATTCAACTTTATCTTCTACGAAAAAGTTCATCTGAGTGAAAGTATTCACCCTCTTTGGTGTTTTTTTCCAATGTTCTTGCAATCTGGAATTAAACTGGATTTTTATTTCATATAATGGACCGTCACCAAATAATCCAAATTGGTGTAAAAAGTGACTAAAAAAAATCTGTTTGTTTTATAAAATTCTAAATATTTAAAAACTAAAAAGTGTTGCATGCATATGAACTCACCCCCTTTGTTGTGTCAGATGATCTAACAGAGCACCATCTCATTTATTATTAGAAAATGGAAAGAACATGACACCATGACAAAGACAGGACCAGTCAGGCAGGCAAGAAGCAACAAAGAGACAATAACCCTGAAGAGCTGCAAAGCTCCACTGTACCCGTCCACTCCACAGAGCCGGGCTTTGCCCAGGGCATTGGGCGTCCTAATGTTCTGTGGCACTGGTCCAGTGTGTTATCTGAGCTGAGTGAAGGGACCGGGATGTGCTCACCAAGCCAGGTTTCAGTGAAGCACAGCTCGTCCATCTTGTCAGATAAATTGACCAGAGTGCAGTTCAAAATCTCCCTCTGTTGCAGTTTAATGAGAACCTTTCCTTCGTCTGTCTCCTGAAAGAGCTGCTCCTCCTCCAGCTTTTAACCCTCCCTGATGAGAAGAGGAGCAGTAAAGTGATTAAAAACACTTTCTCGCAACACTGCTGAAACAACAATCTAAGATTTTCGGGGCAGTTGCATGCTGGAACTATTCCAGTGAACAGCAACTTATCCCTCCATTTGTGTTCAGTGTCCAGGTAGCCGAATACAGCAGTCTGTGGCTACCTGACGTCAGGAAGCTGCTCAGTCTCTGCACCAACTGCTGTTCACCTAGACATAGTTGAGGCTCGTAACTCCCTCCTATAACTACAAAAGCTTTTTACATTTCTGTCTGTTTACAGATGAAACCCACCGGTACAACATGTTAACCGGTGGGCTTTAAACTTGTTGGGAGGTGTTTTTGGCGGGGGGGGGCAGACAAAGGCTCGCCGTTTCCCCCAGCTTCCAGTCTACATGCTAATGTAAGCTAACCATGTCCTGACCCCAGATCTGTACTTAACACATGAGACAGTTGTGCTGCTGAACATCTCCCTCGCAAAAAGAGAGCAATGTTTCCCATAATGTCCTCCCATAGTTTTCATCAAATAAGACAGGACTTCATCACAGGCTACGCTTTGCTCTGCTGCTAGGTGATGTGTTTGCCATGGAATGATGAGCCTCTGGCCCCAGAGACCAACCTGCTAAAGGACGAGCTGGAGAAGGTGAACAAACGAGGAGTCCTCACCATCAACTCCCAGCCCAACATCAACGGCAAACCCTCTGCAGACCCCATGGCAGGCTGGGGACCTGCAGGAGGCTACGTCTTCCAGAAGGTAGGAGCACCTTTGGTCTTGTTTGTGCCTTCTGGATGGAGGAGGGGGAGTTGTTGTTGATATGCTGTCTTGTTTGTGCCTTCTGGATGGAGGAGGGGGAGTTGTTGTTGATATGCTGTCTTGTTTGAAATCCAACAGGCCTATCTGGAGTTCTTCACCTCCAGTGAAAATGTGACCGCTCTCCTCAAAGTACTCAAGAAGTATGAGCCCCGTGTCAACTACCACATTGTCAATGTGCACGTAAGTGTGACCAGTGTGTGTGTGTGTGTGTGTGTGTGTGCACGTGTGTGGTTGGTGTTATTGCTATTTCCCAATGAATGTTTCGTGTGCAGGGACGAAACCTGACCAACGCACCCGACATGCAGCCCAACGCTGTGACGTGGGGGATCTTCCCCGGCAGGGAGATAGTTCAGCCGACTGTCGTGGACCCAGATAGCTTCATGTATTGGAAGGTAAGCCAGATAATGTCCTGCTGACGTGCCGGATTCAGGAATGTTCTGCAGCCTTTGCAGGGAAAAACATAGCTCCAAAAACAGACTGGTGGTGTTTTCTCTACTGTCGATGGAAGTACCATCATCCATCAAGTGTTATGTGTCCTTCCTAATGAAGGTGTGCATTTTTTTATGAGTGGAATCACTTTGACAGGCACACTTGCAAGGATGTAGTTTATATCTTGGTTATATATCTTAATACTAGACAGATTTACATTTTACATTTGCATCGTAATCTTTTAGGACTATGAACAGAAACCAATATTTGGCAATTTCTGGCAGTTTTTACAGTTCTAACTTATTTACAGATCTACACATGCTGTAACATCTCATATTTTTAAAGAAGGTACTTCCAGGAATACTTTTTGTAAAATGTGGGCACATCAATAAACTACTGTCATGTCAAACTGTTTCGTCATGCTGCCTAGATATGTTGATGGAAAATACATTTTCTGTTCGACAAACACTGATATTCTCGCAATGGAACTGGTTGAAAACTTTAGGTTACTTGCATAACCCCGGTTCTCTGAGTAACATGAGTGAGTGTCTCCCATTGGGAACACCTACGGTGTGACCTCATCAGAAGCTCTTAGTGCATTCTGCTAGCCAGGATTGGCTGGAACTAAGCTTGTGTCGAGGGTGGAGGCCCTCCCCCTATAAAAGGGCGGTCATTAAAAAATGCTGCAAGGAAGGTGGTCTGGTGAGACACTCACTAAGTAACATACATTTCTCTTTCATAGCATTCGTTTCGTATCTCACATAGGGAAAGGACTCCTAGATTGCTGGGCAGATGTTACTGTGGAACCAGCTGTCTTTAAATGTACCTTACCGTGGATTAGCCACACTAGGCACCGAATGGGCTTGTGGGGAAGCTGTAGCATTAAGCCTGTAGAACTTGACGACGGTGTGGCCTGTGGCCCAACTTGCAGCAGCGCAAATGGAGATCCCTCTGAAAAGGGCCCATGAGGTAGAGAGACCTCTGGTAGAAAGAAAACACAGCCCCTCTGGTGGCTGCGGCCCCTTAGAGCTAATGCTTTGAAACTGGCTTCCCCAAGTGGTTCTTTGCCCAAGACACAAAGAGCTGGTCACTTTTCCTCCAGCCTTTGGTTCTGTCAATGTAGATGCGTAAAGCACACACCGGTCTCCACATATGTAACCGCTGATGCTAATCTGAGGAGACTGGCGGGGGATGGGACACCAGATCACTTGAGGAGTATGACCCTAACACCTTAAGCATAAAGGCAGGGTTAGGATGTGAAGTCAGCCTTACGTTCCCCGAAGAGAACTTTGTACACGCTTGGTGTACTGAAAGAGCATGAATCTCACCTCCTCGTTTAGCTGAGGCAGCAACAAGGCTAACCATTTACTTCCAGAAAGGGACCTCGTTGAAGGGGCTCTAGCTTTCGGGATTGGTCTCAATTCCGCTCAGCAGGAGGCCCGCGGTCCTCAGATTGAACCACTCACGGGCCAGGCCCACAGAGCTAGCCTCTCTAGGTGGGGATGAAATATTTCTCTGCGTGGCCGAGACAGCAGGTCCCTGCGTATTGAGCCATGGCTCCCTGTAAAGGAGCTGGGTTATCTCTACCAGCCAGTGCGTTGACAGCCAGTAAGGACCTATGAGAGTCACGTCAGACCCCATCCGCACTCTGGCTAGGGTCGGTGAGATCAGAGGTATTGGAGGGAATGCGTACAATAGAGCACAAGGCCACTGGTGAGCCAGCGCCTCCACCCCCAGAGGTGCACTCTGGTCACCAAGGGAGAAAAACAACGGGCACTGAGCGTTCTCCCACATTGCAAACAGGTCTGTAAAACTCCCCAAATAGGCTGACTATGCCTGGGTGAAGTCTCCATTCTGCTTAAAGGGGGTTCCCTTGGACAGAAGATCTGCTCCGCAGTTCAGCATCCCCGGCACATGGGCCGCCTTCAGGGACAGAAACAATGGGTCTGTGTTAGGGCTGGGCGGTATAGCCAAAAATTCATATCACGGTAAGATTCTGGCAGTTTCACAGTATATCGCGGTATTATTTTTCAAGTAAACACATTCATTCATTGACAACGAAAAGGACCGCCAGCCAACTGAACAGCTGTTCACCGCTCGCTAGCCAACTCGCTCTCAACTGGCCAGCGAGCGGTGAACAGCTGTTTGTGTCTTCCGATCTGTCTTCCTGTTTTTTTTCACCTACATTCCCCTGGGTCCTAAGTCCCTCCATGTTCAGCTTCTTATCACCCTCTATGTACCAACGTACATTTATAACAAATACCACACAGTAATCAGCGTTGCATATGTGTCTAGTTGTATTGGTGCATCTCTGCTCTCTCGTTGTTCCTCCTGCATCGAGTGTACAATTATTAGTTTTACAAATGGTTTTTGTGTCACAAACTGTTGTGTCGTGGTGTTTAACCTGTTAAAGAGCGCTAGTTGCTAGTTATTAATTGTTATAAAGTTATAACCATGACATGTAAGAGAAGTAGCTCCGACCGCTGAGACTGAGCTGTGAACAATATATTTTGCTGCCGGCCAAAGAGCGACAACACGGCTATATGAAAAATGTATACTGAATATCGCCCAGCCCTAGTCTGTGTGAAGCATGTGTAACCGAAGGAACCCCTCTGTGGCTGTAAGCCTCTACGGTGGTGGTCTCTGTCCGGACCAACACATGATGTCCCCTCAGAAAAGGGAGGAACTGTTTCAGTGACCGATGAACAGCCACCGATTCTCAGGTCCCTTCACGCCTCTCCCTTCGAGCCTGATAGGGAGGCATCTGTTGTTTCAGCAGTCAGGAAGCCCTCGCTCCTCCATGGGATTAGTGCTGCTGAGCAAGTCACGGTGACTCACCATGTGAGAGCCATGAAGACGTGGGTTTAGCCTGAGGGAAGCCACCCAACGCTGCATTCCCTTCATGTGCAAACGTCCCATCGGAACCACCACCAGGGCTGAGGCCATCAGCCCCAACAACCTTTGGCAAAGCCTGAGAAGACAAAGAGCTAAACAGTCCCTGAGAGCCTTTAACCTTCAGCCTCACTCTGAGTGTATAAATAGGCCTATAAAGGAGATGGTCTGACAAGGAATAAGAACACTCTTTTCTTGATTTATTTTGAAGCCTAGATTCACCAAATGGGTCCATGAGTACCTTTGTGTGTCCTGCTGCACCCTTGAGGGAGGATGCCTCAATAAGCCAGTCGTCGACGTACGTGGCTACTCAAACACCCCGCCTCTCGCCTCTGCCTCGTGCATTTCACCAACACTCTTGGGCTCAGTGAGAGACCAAAGGGGAGGACTTACTCCTAACTTGTTCCCTGAAAGGCGAATCTGAGATGCTTCCTGTGTGGTGGGTATATTGGGACGTGAAAATAAGCGTCCTTGAGGTTCTTTGAAGTGAACAAATTCGCCCGGGCGCAGAAAACACCGGAGAGACTCTTCGCTTCAGTTTTGTGTAACAGTGTGAGGTGCTTGACGTAGGACTGGCGATGGACTGGAGGGGCGATAGGAGGCGGCCTCTTTGGCAGACAGAGCTTAAGGGCGTCACCCGCTCTCTTTCCTCGCTCTTCTTCTGCATCGACGTGACCCTGTGGTGTCATTGGGGTGTCGAGGAGGTCCTCCTTCTCTTTGGTTGTCAGGGTGGTGAGATTCAGCCAGCGGGCTCTCTCGCAAAACCATCAGCCCCATGGCCCTGCGATGATGCACCTCTCTTCCCATATCGCCGGGTCAGGCGAAGCCGTCATCTTGATATGTCATTATGGCGACTGTGGCTAAGTGGTTAGCATGGCAGTCTTTCAATCAGAGGGTTGGTGGTTCGAGCCCCGGCTCTACTAGTGTCCTTGAGCAAGACACTTAACCCCTAATTGCTCCCCGTTGCTGTGTCTGCGGTGTATAGAGCAAAAAAAAAAGTAAGTCGCTTTGGATAAAAGCGTCAGCTAAATGTAATTAATAAAATAATAATTGAGAGATGTGGCATTGAGGGCCTTGCACGCGTTATCTGTCAGGTTGGACTGGACACGGTCCGCTCTGGATGGCTGAGCGGCCCCGGGGACGACAGGGTGGTGGAGGTGAGACGCCGCCACCACAGGCTCTCAAATATTAGATTTGACCTGTTGTAATTCAGTTTGTCCTGAGTGTGCAAATACATGTTTTTAGTTCATTTTCAAGGAGAACTCTTGAGTCATTCACAATCAGAGGCTCCAAGAGTGATCAATCTATTTATTCATTACTGCAGAAAGTTGTACGGTTGCAACGACCTTAAAGTACCTGATCACCATCTCCTGCGGCTCCTAACAGGTTCGGACACCTCTGAGCTGTGAGCGCTGATGGGAGGGTTTCCTAGGTTAAGACCGTTGATCATGTTTTTTCATGTTTTTGACTTGAGACACTCTGAAGCTCACACTGGTAAATACTGGCCCTGACCAGGAAAGCAATACTTCACTAAATGTTCTCAGAAGCTCGATGTGCTTTAGGACTAGTCGTGTCCTCTGACCAGAGGTCCCCTTTGTCAAACCCCCTTTGCTATGTTTTCCTCAGGACGAGGCCTTCGCCTTGTGGATCGAGCAGTGGGCCAAGCTCTATGAAGACGAGTCTCCTTCAAGGATGATCATAAAGTACATCCACGACAACTACTTCCTGGTCAACCTGGTGGACAATGACTTCCCTCTGGAGAGCTGTCTGTGGCAGGTCATCGATGACATGTTCCAGATGCTCGATGCGCCTCCAGAGCCTGAAGATGGATCGGTGTCTGAATAACATCTGTTTGTAGGGACAGAAAAACACTATGGAACTGTTGATAATCTATGCATTTTTAAAAGAAGCTGCTACTTACACTACAGAGCATAGCATGGAGTAAGAAGTGTACCTCGTGGTATTTTTTTAAAGAGTTTTTATAAAGGTAACCTTGAGTGACTAGAAAATGAAAAGCGTACTGTCTCACCTAACCAAAATATGAAACCTTGAATGTCTCTGATCTCCTGATCAGTCTCTTCATCCTGCAGCACTCCCCGCTGATAGACTACCTGTGCTGGGTCCACCCAGTCCCTTACCTTTCCTTATGGACCGATGTCGCTGAAGGACAACCAATTAGACGAAACAAAATGTGAACACAAAAGTTTTTTTCACTAAATGTTTTTATTTTCCTAAATTAAATGCTGTATTTGAGTAAGTTTTTGAATAATGTGGACTGTTGTGTAAACCTAGTGTAGAGGTACACTGGAGACATATGATGAAATGAAAGTAAGAGTTGTTACACCATCAGATGTGAGCTGTTGATGGATATTGTACCACGGATATAGTTACTTATCTGCCCTCTGCCTTAACATGTTTTATATGTAAGACATATTTATTTGTTCTGCCTGCTCTAAAGCATTAAATAGTGTTTCAATACTGTACAACCTGGTGTGTGTGTGTGTGTGTGTGTGTTACTAAGCAACAGATCCCATTTCATACAGATTATCCTGTTTAGGGTCGCACATCCCAGCTGACATTGGGTGACAGTGAAGTCTATTTCCTTAACCAAAATAATAAGAAATGATGCCATTAGCTATCATCAATTATATAGATTTCATAATGTATACCAGGCAATATTAGTTATGTCACGATGAGGCAGCTAAGGCTGATGGGAAAGTAGTTCTGCAGGTATTTGGTCACAAAGTATAGAACAAATGAGAGTTTTGACATGATGATGGCGCCAGAAGAAAAGTCAAAATAATTCAAGTGAAATTAATTCATCAGGAGGGAAACATGAAGATGTGGACAAAAATAATAATTCATTCAACAATCGATGCAAAAGGCCTTTTACCAGGCTGGTTATGGAAGAAACAGCACGGCGTTATTAGTAAGAGCACAACATGTGTGTTCAAATGTCTGAGTGAGCATGCCACCACTGAAACCAGCAGAAGGAATTCAGATACATCATTTGCTTTTTTAATGTCAAAGGTCATAGGGATCGCCAAAGTGAGCGGAATACATATGGAGCCCATACATTTCTGTATATGGTTCTGTAATAACCCATCGAGTAGGCTTTGAGATGTGCTCTCCCCATCTGGACTGTTCCTCCGCTGTTCACATTAATAACTCTGCTCCTTTCTACTTTCTCTCCTCACAGGTTTACATGGTTTTATCTGGACCCTGGTCCTGCCCGACACCGCCTGCTATTATTATCGTTATCATTATTAATCTACTAAGGAGTTGTTCCTGTTCTGATGTAAGGGTGAAAGGTCAGAGGATGTTGTATGTACAGATTGTAAAGCCCTCTGAGGATAATTTGTGATTTGGGCTATACAAAATAAATTGAATTCCATTGAATTCAATTATTGCTCCCATTAGAGGTTTTCCAGGCACGTCCAACTGGTAGGAGGCCCCGGGGAAGACCCAGGACACGCTGGAGGGATTATATCTCCCGGCTGGCCTTGGAACGCCTCGGGATCCCCCAGGATGAGCTGGAAAGTGTTGCGGGTGAGAGGGAAGCCTGGGTCGGTCTGCTGAACCTGCTGCCACCGAGACCCGACCCCGGATAAGCGGCTGATAATGGATGGATGGATGAATTGCTCATGTTTATTAAGTTACTTGATTATTATGTGAATGTGTGCGTGCTACTTGTTTCAATGTTTGACGATTTCAGAATTATTTCCATTCTGTGTAAAATGATGTTAAAGGACAAAGGAGAATGGAGGGCCATTGTTACAGAAAACAAGTCATAATGTTGAGACAATAGTTGTATCTTCTAACATTTTGCCAAGATGGCGCTGTGCTAGCATGTTGTGTTTTAGTTTTTAGTCTTTTTGTCTCTTCTTCTTGGTTTTGTTTTGTTTTTCTTTACCGTTTTGTTAAGTGAGGGCCAGGCAGGGGACCCTAACTTTCCTGTTCACCCTGTACACCACGGACTTCCAGTACAACACAGAGTCATGCCATCTGCAGAAGTTCTGATGACTCTGCGGTGGTCGGGTGTATTAGGGATGGACGGGAGGAGGAGTACAGGGCAGTAGTGGAGGACTTTGTGGAGTGGGCCGGTGAGAATCACCTGCTGCTGAACGTGACCAAGACCAGAGAGATGGTGGTGGACTTACCTGTATGTATAAATGTTGCTTAGCAAAACAATTTCCCCTTGTGGGGATTAATAAAGTATCTATCTATCTATCTATTGAACAAAACTCAATATACACAACTTTTGCCACCAAACTTAAACCTTATTCTTTTGATATTGTGTCTTTCAAGATGATATATTATAACTAATGTCTTTTTTTTTATTTGACATTATTTTTCTAAAAAGACATTATTTTATCACAAATATCCTCAACAACAAACACTCCTATAAAATAATGACTTTGTTATTACATTAATGAGGCTATTCTCATAACGTTACAACTTTTTTTGTCTCAAAAAGAATGTGACTTTATTCTCTAAGATTTCTTTCATCCTCGCAGTCGCCTTAATACTTTAATTGATCATGACATCATCACCACTGATGAGCTTTACCCAATCCTTACACTGCATTTTAAATCTTTATCCAGCCTTACCCTCCAGTGTTCACTGAAATATTAGAGGAGGTGGTGGTCATCATTAGTGGAAAAAATATACAATGGAGCTCATGTTTGTTACTTCTGTTATTTTCTATTCAGAGTATCTGTAGAACACAAACATTTCATCATAGCACAGTTCATTCATTCATTCTGTAAAAAAACTAAGTCCTCCTGCTGTAATGTTACATTACAATTCATGTATATGAATGTATCATGCTTCCTATGGATTAATATATGTTCATGATCTGTGTGAAGAAATCATTTTATTCTGCCAGCAAACCTTTTGAACCCAGCTCAGGAAAATAGAATATACACAGAATGTCAGTGTTTTAATATACATGTGTTGAGTGAATGAGATGTTACATAGAAATACAGTAAATATATAAATATGATGTAAATGTAAGAGGGATCATTAACTATACAGAACATACACAAAGGCTACACTCTAGTATGACTTGCTGAGTCTAGATTCAGTTATTATGAAGTCATTTACTCCAGAACATTTGATCATTGATCATATTGAAAATAATAATGATAAAACAAAAACAATTGTCATAGTAAAGTAAATAATTAAATTATAACTTTTTTTAGGTTTGTTGAACTGAAACAAAAACAAGTGACAAAGAACCAAGTGATGCAACGATGTGTCACAGGAGGCTCCACCCAACTGGTACTCTCTCCCTTCAGGTACTCTCTCTCTCTTCAGGTACTCTCTCCATTCAGGTACTCTCTCTCTCTTCAGGTACTCTCTCTATTCAGGTACTCTCTCTCTCTTCAGGTACTCTCTCTCTTCAGGTACTCTCTCTATTCAGGTACTCTCTCTCTCTTCAGGTACTCTCTCTATTCAGGTACTCTCTCCATTCAGGTACTCTCTCTCTCTTCAGGTACTCTCTCTATTCAGGTACTCTCTCCATTCAGGTACTCTCTCTCTCTTCAGGTACTCTCTCCATTCAGGTACTCTCTCCATTCAGGTACTCTCTCTCTCTTCAGGTACTCTCTCTATTCAGGTACTCTCTCTCTCTTCAGGTACTCTCTCTATTCAGGTACTCTCTCCCTTCAGGTACTCTCTCTATTCAGGTACTCTCTCACTCCAGGTACTCTCTATTCATTTGAAATGGATGCCATTCCTGTCAGCATGGCAAGTGTGTAATAATAATAATGTATTACAGACTAAAGCTCTAATGTAACGACCCTAACATTAGTTTATGAGATAAACACGATAGCGGTGTCCTAGTGTCCTAGTGTCCTAGGTGTAACAGGTAGCTTGGCTGCACGCAGTGTGTGAGTGACCAGCAGCGTTCAGAGGTCGTGGTCGTCCCCCCTGAGGGTGCTGAACTCTTCAGGGGCCGAGTACTTGTCAGCACCCTGACCGGCTGACTGCCGGAACCCCGCCGCAATCTCATCGAAGCTCAGGCCCTTAGTCTCTGGAACCTTGAAGTAGGTGAAGGTGAAGAAGCCGAGCAGCAGGACGGTGAAGATGATGAAGACGTACGGGCCACAGACTTGCTGCGGGACATCAAAAGCAAAACATAAATTCTCTTGAATCATGGGCACAAGCTCTAGTTATGGACTGAGGATGAATGAAATATGAGAATATCACTTGAATAGAAGCGGTCTTACCTCAACATACGGGAAGCCCATCCCCACCAAGAAGTTGGCCGTCCAATTGGAGAAGCCAGCCACGGCAATGGCAGCAGGCCGGGGCCCCTGGCTGAAGAGCTCGGCCACAATGAACCAGGGGATGGGGCCGGGGCCAATCTCAAAGAAGGCTACAAAACTGAAGATGGCCACAATGCTGATGTAGGACATCCATTTGAGCTGGTCCTGAGGAACACAGAGCACCTCTACCACTCACTCTCTTTTAAAAGCCTAATGGATTAAGTCCAGATGATGACAAACACTTACCAACAGCGCCATGGCAACAGTTAGAAAAGCTGCTGAAACAGCCATTCCCATCAAACCAGTGAGCTGGAGGGGCCTCCTGCCCACACGCTCCACCACAAACAACTGCACACAAGGAAGGAATGAGACTACTGAATGAAGGCATACCGTCCTGGAGGTCAACATGTGAGGCTGTGTTCATCACTTACAGAAACCACAGTGAAGGCAGTGTTGACCACTCCTGCTCCAATGGTTGCATAGACAGGCTGGGACACACCGGCCCGCTCAAAGATCCCAGTGGAGTAGTAAAAGACCTGCACATGAGGACATTGCACAGCAACAGTTACTCTACTTTGCTCCACAACCCTTCTCCCGATGCTCCTCAGACGTTAACAGCTGCTCTGGACCCTGAGCTGGACATGTCTAATGAAGGAGCAGTAGTTCTACTCTGAGCTCCTCCTGACCCAGACGCCTGCAAAGAAAACGCATGTTGGCCTCTTTATGCACCATCTCTTCATTCACTCTCAGCCTCAGCTCATGTTCAGGCCTTCATGTTAAACCCGTTAACATGTTGGACAAAATGGTTAAAACGTGAAAGTGATGGATTTCTGACATAATGCCACGTACAGCCACGCAGAGCCTCACCAAAGTAAAGCAATTAATAATGATACAATAAAACAAATGTTCATATTTCTCTACTGATCTTTACTATAAATGTAATTTCTGTATGACTCCAATCATTCCAAGCATTTTTATAATCAAAATTGCAGAATTTGTGCCTCAGAGGAGGCAGCGAGGAGCTGTGCCTCACGTACAGGTAGGTATGTATGGTGGAAGGGCAGTGAAGCCCTGGGTTGAGTCTTCCTCCAGAGGAAGAGATGAATCTACTACATGACCTCTCAAACATATTCTTCTGTGTGATGTATACAGTCACTAACTGTCCCCGCATTAGATGGTAGCGTTTGTGACTCACAGCGTTGATTCCAGACAGCTGCTGTGAGAGCTGCATCATGATGGCCACAAAGATAGGCTGGCGGTACATGGGGGAGCGGAACAGCTCCAGGATGGTCACCGTCTTCTCTCTCATCATCTTCTGGCTCTCCTCCTTCATCTCCTGCATGTCCTCAGTCACATCGTCAGTGCCCCGCAGCTTCACTAAGACTGGAAGACAACGGCTCAAGTTACAGTAAGTCAGCCTGAGAGGATTCATGAAGCTGCCACACACAGGCTGCAGGACGGGCCTCGTCTACAGATGAGGTATCACCAACCTCATCTTTAGACCGCGTGTGTGTGTGTGTGTGTGTGTGTGTGTGTGTGTGTGTGTGTGTGTGTGTGTGTGTGTGTGTGTGGAGACACAGTCGTCAGTAGGTCCATATACACTGTGACCCCGCCCGCTTTTAGTGGTCTACTTCCATGTCACTGGGACTTTTAATGCTACATGTTCTGATTTATTTTAATATTGTTTCTCTAAGAGAGAACACAAATATTAGTAACGTTACTTTTTCATTCAAGGCTAATTCATATATTTTCCGTGATTTGTAACATATAGCTTTTATTATTGTTTAATATTTCATCAGTTTGTATTTCTGTTTCTTTATATTGCCTTAAGTTCTTGGAACTTTTAACTGCTGCAGTCAATGAACTTGAAATCAATAATTTCCTCACATATTCCCTCAGACATGCTGCTCTCTGTATCCTGTGTGTGTGTGTGTGTGTGTGTGTGTGTGTGTGTGTGTGTGCGTGTGTGCGTGTGCGTGTGTGTGTGTGTGTGTGTGTGTGTCTCACTGCTGCGGGCCTTGCTCTCCTCGTTGCAGTTGATGAGCAGGTAGCGGGGGCTCTCGGGGCAGAGCGGCAGCAGGACACACTGCACCACAGCCGGCAGCAGGGTGAAAGCCAGCAGGAGAGGCCACAGGGAGGCGTTCCCTAGGATGGAGTCAATCCCAAAGATCTGCCCAGCACACACAACACTTATTGCATTAGCATAACATAAATGTATTCCATCATTTATATTTGAATGAGAGTGTGTTACAATAAGCGCAAACATATGTATCATATATAGATGTATTCAAAATTCCACATACAAAGAATAATGTTCACAAATGTGTTTGTGATGTACACACAAATATTTATTGTTTTAAACCCACAAATATATGAAGTATTCACAGTTTACTTCAAAAACACATTTGGATGAACCTGCATTTACAAAACGCTTTACATGTGTGAAGTTAAAGGGAATCGTTAGAGATATGACTTCATGTGATCTCATCTGCACTGTCTGGGAGTGTAAATCAGAACAGGAGAAGAGAAGGAGCGCTCCGAGGTTAACCTCAACCTGCCGTCTGGCCTCTGCTCTCAGAGGAGCAGAGAGGTGGGACTCATGTGGAGATTAATGGATTAATGTGTTTACTCTGACTATCAGCATTATCACATTGGCACGATGACAATGTGGTGGCTCGGCCCTACTGACATTAATACCTTAATCCCATTATGGCTGGATTATTGTGTGTATGTCAACATCTAGTCAACATCCCTAAATTGACCAAGATGCTACTTCCTGTATTGTCGGGACCAGAGAAGCAGGTCTTCTTGCCTCTAGATTAGAGACTCAAACTCAAAATGTCCTCCATGTCAATCGTGGATCAACTCTGTGTAATGCACCGTTCCCCAGAAGTAACTGTAGCGAGTCAAAGTCCATTGTGCTGAAAACAATCTCTCTCTTTCTTTCACACTGGTGGTTCATGACTGTGATACGTACATTATATAGAAGATAATTCTTCTGCCCCTTAATGTTTTTTATCCAGCCTTTATTTCTTCTTTCTAATATTTAAGACTTGGCCATTCTTTGAATACCGGCTATGGTAACCTGAACATTCACGTTTAGAGGCGCTGGTTTGTATTTGTCACGCTCCCAGTGTGTGGAGGCACTGCTGGAGGTGGGAAATAAAGAGGCCAATCATAGCTCATGAGTTGCAGGAAGGATCTCACCTGTGCCATGAGAATACCGATCACTACACCAAGCTGATGCAGAGTTCCTAATGCTCCACGGAGAGATGTGGGGGATATTTCCTCAACATACATGGGCACAAAGCCGGTGCTGAGGCCGGAGTAGACACCCACTATGAAACGTCCAATGATGAGCATCTCAAAGGATGCGGCCAGCTTGGACAAGCCCATAAACGCAGCAGCAATAAAGGCGAGCACGTTGGCCATGAGCATGGAGTTCTTCCTTTAGAGATAATAAGAGTTGTTTGTTATTTCAAGGGCCAGGTGATATTGACAGAGTTGTACGGTCATAGGAGGAGTCGTACCTGCCGAAGCGGTTGACAAAGAGGCCGACAGAGAAGGAGCCGCACATTCCTCCCACAGAGAAGATGGCCACAGAGAGGGACCACAGACCTGTTAACGTGCTCTGAGAGATGGGCTCTGAGAACCTGCTGCTCCACGTCTCATTGTAGAAGCTCTCAATGATCTAAAACATAAAACAACACCCAATGAGTCACATGAATAATAAAGCTGCTTGTCTCACCTGTTGTTACGTGGCTCTCAACAATGTGGAGCAGTCACTTGGTCCATCACTTATTGATCCCCTAACTTTTCCTGGAGCGCCATCATCACTTTAATATTTTTTGCTCAGACTGAAATGTCTCAAGAACTATGGGATGGATTGCTGCAACATTTGGTACAGACATGGTCCCCAGAGGATGAACCCTTCTAACTTTGGCAATCCTAATACTTTTCCTCCAGCCCCACCTACAGGTCAGATTTATAACAGTCTCACAGTTTGTTCGAGTAAAAGACTAAATACTTTCATAGCGCTAATTTGCAACTGCTTTCCAAACTAAGATGGTTAATATTATACCTGCTAAAAACTCCCATGTAAACATTGTCATTGGGAGCATGTTAGCATAGCATTTAGCTCACTGTGCCAAAAGCCTCACAGAGCCACTCATATCAGCTGTAGACTCTTAGTCTTGTTCCTTGTCCAGATGGAGCGCATACAGATACAGATTGCGTGTGATTACATTATCTGCTGTCATCCCGAACTTCACTAAACTCTCACATCCCCCGATGCAACCATACACTACTGAATCACATGGGGCCAACCACTTCCTGACCCATTAGCTAAACCCATTCTCCCCCTTTAATGGTTAGGTCTTACTATAATACTGATGCTTTGTTCAGGACAACTGTTCTAAGTCAATGTGCATCGTAGCGTAGATTAGTAACAATAACGTAAAGGCAGCATACATATTATTCAAAATAAAATGTCCGAGTAAGAAAATAGGAAATTTGGTGGAGGAACATTTAACCTTTAGGGCTCACATGAGTTTAGATAGTCCACCTGCAAGCACGAGATAACCTGGCGCTTGCAGGTGGACTACCTAACCTTGAGCTCCTTAATCCTTAATGCCGCCAACAAAGGTATGCTTTATCTCATTAACCTGTTCCTTGTCTTTTCCGATATCTGTCAAACCACCTTCAGAGTCAACTGACCGACTGAGAAGCTTGTCAGCTGCCTTAAAGTCATAAGTTCACCCTGTTCTCCTCTGTGTGTGAACTGGGCGACTAACGTGTGCATTTCTCTTGCCTAAATAAAAGTCTCTGTGGCACCACACAAAAGAAAACAAGTTAGAGATGGATCTTTTCAGTCAAGGTGAACTAAATGGAGCGCTGTGGAGATGTGTTCCTGCCAAACAGGACAGGAAAGCTCACGCGGATCATCAGTTTGTTGCTTAATTGTCCTGTTTGTGTCGGTCAAATCAGTGCTAAGCATGTAATGCAAAGCTAAGCAATTTAACTCCCGTTTTGACAAAATCATAAATAATAAACATGTAACCCTAAGTTAACTAAATGCTAAGCGTTCCATAAGTAATGTATACCAACTCCATCTTAACAAAGCTAGATAGCTTCTGGCAAGCAAATCACCATCCATTGATGCTAATAAAGTAATAGCATCCTCATATACAAGATAACCATTGCCCAGTGTTATTACACATGAATAAAGCTAATCCTCCTTTGCTGTCTTTACGATTAAGTACGGTACATGATCTCCTGACAAATGAGACAATAGTTAGCATTAGCTAGCTAGCTAGCACACCCCACCTCACTCCCCGTCGCTGGCAGACTACTTCACCGGAGCTCCCGGCTGCTCTGCTCCCGGCAAAGTAATGTACCAGCGTTGAGGAGTGAACAGTACATGATAACTAACAGCCAGAACCCGCTGTGCATTGAGAAAGTAGAGAAGAAGTACGAGTTGGCGTTTCTTTTAGCCCACGAGCCAATCAAAGCATCCGACTCTACTGGACCAAATGAGTTCTCTAAAAAAATGCTGGGATGGGGAAGGCAGTGAAGGTACCACATGGATTCTGCTTTTACCAAAACACCTGAGTATCATGAGTGCACATGTTATTGTTCACACTGCACATTTCTTTATATTATTTTTATATTCTTATACATTCTTTATGTATATATTTCTATACATTCTTTATATTTCTTGTCTAGTTTTCCTCCTATCTCACTCATCCCTCACACGACTACAGTAAATACAACTACAGTAAATATGACTACAGTAAATATGACTACAGTAAATACAACTACAGTAAATATGACTACAGTAAATACAACTACAGTAAATATGACTACAGTAAATATGACTACAGTAAATACAACTACAGTAAATATGACTACAGTAAATATGACTACAGTAAATACAACTACAGTAAATATGACTACAGTAAATACTCACATTCTGAGGAGCGTTGATGACACCAGTGTTGTAGCCAAACTGGAGGGAGCCAATCACAGCTGTCCCCACAGCCATCATCAGCTGGGGTGTCACCTGTTGTTGTGACACAAAGACACAGGTAAAGGTCTGTGTTGTAGGTATGTGGTACAGGTTTGAACAAGACTGTTTCACTTTCTTACAGCACGGCCTGCAGAAGCAGAGAGTTGAGATCCCAGAAGAACTGAGTGAAAGGCTGATATACTGGACTATAAGTAAATAATTAGTATAACCTAAAAGTTGATTTTGCATTGTGTATTATGATTTAATAACCAAAAATCCAACGTGATTTAACAGTCTTGCTGTGAAATTTTTTAAACGTGATAAAGCCACACTGTTTCTGTTCTATGTACGGTTCTTCATATCAATATGAAGACAGCAGAGAGCATAAAAGATATGTTATTAAGATGTGTTCCATTCATGCTCACATTAGGTTTTAGAAGTGTGTGAATTGGGAGGGGGGGCAATCTAATTATGTTTGAAAATGTAAATATGTTTGACTCTCTAGCTCTAAGTACATCTTCTGTGTATGATATATGTGAAGAGGAGTGCCGGTGTAGACCAGGGAGATTTGAAAAGGAGTTCGAAAGCCTCTATTCATTTTCAGCAGGAACAACATACTGAAGTTAAGGTTTGTGATGAATCTGCAAAAAATCACTACGAAACTACCAGCACATTGTGGCCCTCCCCATGCATACAGTTCATTACATTACATTGCATTACATGCATACAGTTCATTACATTGCATTACATTACATTATATGCATACAGATCAGTATCAAAGACAGCGCTCAGAGTAGTTTACCACCAGCAGTAAATCTACAACTAAACTCAAATGATCAATTAGACTGAGTGGATTGAGAGAGAGGTGAAAGCAGGTGAATGCTACACAGTTAGCTGTGTAGCATTACTGATAACATGCACACAGATACTGTCTCCCAAATCCACTCTACACACCAAAGCACACTAAGCATATTGTGTGATGTATTCACACTGGACAGACACAAACTTAAGACCAAATGGAAGATTGTACAATTTACGGACTACACTAAAGTTTAATTTTGAGGTACTTTATGTCAGTATTTCCATCCTATGCTACTTTATACTTCAACTTCACTACATTTGAGTTGTAAATATGCTACCTTTTACTCCTCTACATTTATTTGAGTCCACTTGTTGTACCGTTACATTGAATGAACATGAAGTAGGCTACTCCACCGTGATAAACTACCAGTGTTACATTCTGATACCTCAGTAAGAAGTAATGCAACCAACCATACAACACTGACGGCTGCCATTGATAGCTTACTTTAAAGCTGCTCAATTTGAAATCCAGAGCATTAATGTAGCAGCAGACATGTACATATATATAGTATGAAGTAACTCTGTGTGTGTGTGTGTGTGTGTGTGTGTGTGTGTGTGTGTGTGTGTGTGTGTGTGTGTGTGTGTGTGTTTTCAGAGCTACCTGATTCCCTCACTATGACTTTATATATACTATGTTGGTTACCACACACAACCTAAGAAGGTGGAGGACCACCATTGTTAGCACTATGCA